>CM029645.1:24606107-24803607 GCA_017311315.1 Dendrocalamus latiflorus | reverse complement strand
AGGAGCAGCAGTGCACTGCCTTAAATTTTTCACAAGTTTTTGTTAGTTCCTAAAGTTCATTTTCAGATTGTACCATCCCTTTGCCTACGCGATTTAAACAATACAAATTCAAACAGGATTAATCGTCATTCACCCGAGCCAAGAATGCTTGAGTCACACATGCTCAAGAGACGCTCGGGGTACCCGCGCACCCGAGAAACGTCAGAACCATACTCCCGGTACATAGGACAACAGCGTGTAATAATAAGCAACATATTTTTTAACTTCACACAAAATTCCAATCTCCTCCTCCCGTGCTTACTTAACTAAAATTTTTGAAACAAGACGAGTGGCTAGAAATAATAGGGGAAATTTTTAATTCATCGTGATAGCATGGGATGAGGATAGAGGGTTTAAAATAGTTGTAAAATACATATTTTCCAGCTTGCGACATAGTTCTGAAAGTAATTACAAAAAGCATTTAAAAGTAGTGTTTGTAATAGTTTAAAAAGGATTTTTGAAAAGCCTTTTGGTGTAGTGTTGTAGGAACTTTTTTAAAGTATTTTGGTTCTATTTTAATGACTAAAATGTCATCAAAAGCATTTTTTTTAGAAGATACACTTTTCTTTAAAACATGGGTCATTTTGAGACAAGATGAGATGGAAATTAAAAGAATGATTTAGATAAGATGAGAGAGCTAAGAGGGGTAAGATTAGCAAAATTTCCTATATTTTTCACAACTATTTTTATGATTTAAATTAGTTGTATTTAGAAATTAAATCCTTAATCTAAGAGCCATCCTATCTAGAGCTTAATCTATGGTCAATATAACTCTGATACCAACCTATCGGACCCTAGACGTGGAATACATGTAATTCTCGTGTGTGTACTATACTGGTCCCATATCAGTAACTAGTACATACAACCACAATATTGAAATCACATCCATACACATTGCATTCAAACAACTTACAACAATAGAGCATACATACGCGATATTTATCAAGTTTACAACAAATAGACCGACCTGCCAAACAAATATAAGTACCAACAAAGTGCAGTGGAAGACAAGGTAAATAAACCAAAATGTGTCCAGCGGTATGCCACTCATACCCCACAAGCAACCGACGAGGATTAGGCCTCAGAAAGACCCGTCGTTGTACCCTCCAGTACCAGGTGCAAAGTATGCGTCGTCAAGCATAGTTTCTTCCTCATTCTCTGAACAGCAATTTAAGTGAGGTTGAGTACATTGTGTACTCAGTAAGACTTATAGTGTATCACAAAATTATATATATTACAAGGTTAACAAAGGATAAGATTCTATGCTAAGTTATTTTCAGCATGAAGCAAGTTTCATTTGCAATATCTATAAGTAGTCATTTGCTGCAGAATTATAAAAACAATTGACATGTAATGAAATAACAGTGATTCAAAGCCCTCACAACCCTTCTTGACTATGAATTATCGAACAAATCCCAACCATAGGCATGGCACTACAACACGTACATGCCATCCCAATTTCCAACGAAAATGTTTTGTCAAAATAAAAGCTACATCTATTGTGGTTGCATACAAGTATGCTCATGACCATGAGCATAACTATTTAAATAGTTTTTAATACTCTTGAGAAATTGTATAACTTTACTCACATGAGATAATCAAATATAATGTCGGCAACTTCATGCTTTCTATGGTGTGTAACGAAATTGATTATCATATAATCTTTAATATTATATAGTTCAAACCTTGCACCAACTTGATGAATGGCAAGCCCTCACTTAGATGTGTCCTTCCTCCAAGTGAGTATTCATCATTATATTAGCAAGCTTTAGTCTCAACATCTTAGTGAAGGGAGCCCCTACAAGCAAACGTTCCTGAAATGCTCTCACTACTTTGTCCTACCAAAATACAAAGCTAGTCCTAAATAACTTCATCAGCTAAAGCCAGAACCCATATAGCATATGTGATTGTACGATGTGACTTAGATGTGCGATAACAACGTTCAGTTCTTAATTGACCTAGTTAAGAATCTTCCCCTATATACATGCGAGATACCTTCTACATTCATCAGTTTAGCATGTAACTTGTCCGCGTTTAAATGTAAGATTTTTATTTTATTTTATACCAAACTAACAGAGGTTTCTCTTCTGGTCTAACATTTCAAAAATACTCATATCGACGAGCAAATTTTTTCAAATGATTAAAATTAGTAAAAACTAGTGCGTGGTTAAGCATCTAGACCAATGTAATATATCAGCATGTCTATTTGGCAATTCCTACTGTTCTTTGAACCAATATGAGAGGCTATCAGCATGACGTGGCAATATTTAAGCCGCCATCAATGTTCTCTTTTGTTTAGATACCACATAGGTGAGATTTTTTTTCTGATTATTCAGATGCACATGATTTAGATAATAATAACTACTGAACTTCAGTGAGTGAAATCCTTCTCAATTTCAAATGTAATTATATATTGTGTGCAATATATATTGCAAAAAAGGTGCAATGATTACTATTCACTTGAAAATTTCATCAGTTTGTAAGGCCCTGTTTGTTTCCACTTAAGATTATTATAATCTAACTTATAAATCATAAGTGGAAACAAACAGCCCAGATTATAAGGTAACTTATTATAATCTAATAGCCCAGATTATTGTAATCTAATAAACTCAAAAAAGGAGCTTATTTCAACTTATAGATCCACCTTTTATCTTAATGACCATAAAACTTTAGGAATATTACACACATTTGCCATTCATCCAACCCCCAACTCCCGTGCCTCTCTCTCCCAGGGCATTGTAGTCTTTAAACATTCGAATATAACAATCCATAACTCTGATAATCCAGGCTGCCAAACACCTGACAGCTTATTTCCCACCAGCTTATTATAAGCTAGCTTATATAATCTCCACCTATAAGCTAGATTATAATAATCTTAAGTGGAAACAAACAGGTCCTAAGTCCACTCTCCATTTAGCAAGGAATCTTCCCTACATTTATCATTTCCGCGCCAAGGGATATTAATATTAAGTTGGCATCGTTCCTCAAAATGAGCAACGGCCTTTATGAGGTCAGAGCTTTAAAGGCAGAAATGGTAAATCTTTGACCACAAAAGTTTGAATTAATCCAGCAACCAGTACCATCGTAGATGAGTAAATTTCATTGATAACTCTCCAACACAAGTACAAAGAACTCAAGAAAATAAGGAGTACTGTCTACTCTACGGAAATAGTTTATACATCACGAAACACAGAGCTATAAAGATATGTACTATAGCATAATAAAAGTAAATTGATTTATAGTATTTTATTTCTTGCCAAAAATATTCTGGCGATGTGATCTCTTGAACAAGATAGCTGAATCTGTACAAGATATGTATAAACCTACCTGAAATAAGACGGTAAAGAAGATCACAGTAAACCTTTAGTAAAAGTTGTGTACATACAAAAGGACCAGAAATTAATCACTTGAATCAAATGCAGGGAACATTGGTTAGACGGAGTGACAGACATGCTATTTGCACCATGAAAAGGCTCAATGCAAGCTGCAAGGGCAACCGGCAGCCAACATCGATGCACAAGAACACAGAACAAGTTAATTAAGCGTACTAAACAACTTAGTGTATATACCTTGATACGAGAAGGTCAAAAACGTCGGGAGGAGGATGGAACTGGAAGAGAGAACCGGCGCAGCGGCCATGTTGGCCAACATCCAGGACTTGTACCAACAGGAGATGCAGAAAGTTGGCAGCAAAACACAACCAGTGCTTTCTTGTCCTTTCCTCTCCTCCCGGCCTGCGGATATCCCTGAAATTTCATACCACGAACGCGAGTTTTGCTTCTGATTTCTGTTTGAAAAAATTAGAAGCCGATTTGAACACTTCGATTTCTAAAAGCGGTTTCTCCGAGCCGTTTTCAAAAAATTGCTTCTTTAAACCGCTTTCAAAAGCAATCGGCCAACCTCCATCGTCTATTCGTCTCCCCCATGACTACATCTTTCATAAGTCGTTTTTTAAATTTTGTTTCAAGAACTTCTTTCAATTATTACTATTCTATTTCAACCAAAATCTATAAGCTCCAGTGATTAAAACACCTCCTAAACTGCTTGTGAGTGAGCGAGTTGCTAACCTTTGTCGTCTCTGGGGTTGCAGCATTTCGTCAAACACGACGTCGGCATGGCGAGGACCAGGAGTGCCCTTGGGCTTGGCCACTACTGCCAGGCGATCATCAGTCCTATACGTGAGCGCCGCAAGCTCGAGCCGCTAGCGACGGCAGCTCTCCCAACACTTGGCAGGCGAGGACACTGGGCGGATCGCGCCGCGCCGCCGTTGTTCGATCGTGCACGCGGGCACGATGGCCCTACGCCTACCACTTCCTCCTCTTGGCATCGACGGCTTTTGCCCAAAACGACGGTGCGATCAGGAGACACACCGTGCCTGGGCTGCCATGACCACATTGTCACGGATCAAATATAAATCAAATAGTCTGAATATAAATGTTAAATAAAACAGATAATAAAAATACGATTGAGATCCTTTAAGTCTTAATGTATGGAATATGAATCGAATAGTCCGTTTATAAATACCGAATAAAACAGATGATTCGGATTTGATTAACAGCCCGCTTATTTTGGCTGAAAAAAGTAACTTATGGCTGAAATTGCACTGTAGCTGGTTGAAATTATACTATATCTGATGATGGCATATTTGTCGTAATTAAATTTAAAAGAATAAAAATAGAACAAATAAGTTAACCAATCACGAACAATGCAAACGAATACGGAAAAAAGAACCGGCAAAAAAACTTTAAAAAACCAAATGTTAGAAAAAGATAAAATTAAAAAATAGTAAAAAAATAAGCTAAAAAGTTAGAATCTCAAATTAAAATGAGCGAAGCCTAATACCCCTATGTATTTTGGGCTGGGTTGGAATCTGGGCCGTGTAAAAAGCCATGCAAGGTGGGCAAAAAAGGTTAAAAAAAACCGGAAAGGGAGGAGGAGAAAGAAACGGAAAGCCGCTGCAACAAAGCGTCCCTTGGTGGCGCGATGGGCCGTGCAGTTGTCGTTTCAAGGAAACCAGAAAACAAAATCGCAGATTCGCAAGGGAAAAAAAAAGGTGACTGTTGCTTGTGTTGTGCGCTCGCTCTTGCCACCGACGTCGCCGGCGCAACCACCGCGCTCCGCCTGCACCGGTGGCGGCGATGGGCAACTCGCAGCCTTCTTCTCCGTCGTCCTCGAACTCCCGCTTCGTCATGGCCTCCAGGTATCACCACCACAACTGCTGCTAGTACGACTTCCATCCCCTCAGCAATTCGCGCGCCTCGTCTCGTGATCTCATCACTCGCTCTTCGCCTCTCGTAGGGCCTTCTCCAAGCAGGAGCTGGACGGCCTCCGCGCGCTCTTCACCTCTCTCGCCGCGCAGTCGCAGAACCACGGCCGCGCCATCTCCCGCCCCGTGTTCCTCGTGAGTTGGCCCTTCCCAATTGCTCGGAATTGGGATTTGATTCGGCTGGATCTGGATTCTAGTTTCTAACGGTGTTGCCTCTTCTGGCGCAGGAGTACTTTGGGATAACGGGGGCGCTCGGCGATAGGCTGTTCCAGTTGGTGGCGAGGGAGAGCGGCGGGGACGATGGGGTCACCTTCGAGGATTTGATCGTCTCCAAAGTGGGTACCTTTGTTCCAATTAGGTGGTGCAAGCGCGAGTCATGATGGATTGGACAAATTTGGTTAATATTAGTGCATTCTTGCTGAATTTGTAATGCGGTGCAAGTTTAAGGTTTGAATGCAGAGAGCTCTTTGTGTTGCTTCTGCATTGGAAGGGGGGAGAGGTGTTCTTACGCAATACGTAATTAGAGATTTAGGGGGTGTTTAGGACTGCTCCACAAACTCTGCTCCACGAATTCTACCGTGGAGCAGCTCCACAAAAAACCTAGAGTTTGTGGAGCACCCCTTTAGGTGCTCTCACAATTCCACCTTTTTTTCCTCGAACAGAGTGCGTGGAGCTGAACCTGTTTGGCTAAAAAACATAGAGCGGAGCTGAAAAGCGTGGAGTGGAGCAGTCCCAAACACCCCCTTAGCTAGATGCTAGGACTGAGTTTCACTCGGTAGTTTTTTTATTGCGTTGTTAGCTTGGTTGTATGCATGAACACACTACTTCGATTCGATAACATGTTTTATTACCGTTGCACTAAATCTATAGTTGCTTTCCAAAAATAAAAAAAATTAAAGCTATGATTGCTTTCGGGAAAAAGGGTGAAAGCTATGGTGCTTCTATTGCTTAAACCTTCGGTCTTTGATTTATTACTCTTTGAATCACAATTTTGTTGTTATTCTGTTGCTATACTAATTTAGTCCATTTGAGGTGATGCGGTTCATATATTTATTTTTTATTTATTTATGCGACACAAAACTCTCTTCCCAATGCTATGGGTATATGACATCATGTAGAATACCATATGTCTTGCGACCTTTTCTCGTTTGTATTTCTCCTTGGTTTGACATCCATTTCTTTGTGACATGTAGGCAACGTATGAGAGGGGAACTCGAGATGAAGTTGATAAGTTCATTTATCAACTATGCGATGTTACAGGAGATGGTGCTTTGGCAAGGTATTGCTTGGGTGTGCTAGTAACTTTTTTTTATATGTTGGTGTGTCAATTGCAAATTATGTCCTTTGCCAAGGTTCTAAAAGTTGGTAACTGGTATTTGTTCAGTTACCTAGCTGGTAGTGATTACATGCCCTAACCAGCCCGATTATGCAGTCTATTTGGCCTAGTATACGACCTACTAGACCCATTTTTAGAATACTGTCCTATGCTGAGCTGAGTAAAATTATTTGCGTTGTAAAATAATTTCTGCTCTGAAATATTTTAACAAAGACTTTGTTCAGGTCTTCAGGTTTTACTTAATAATCTATTTCCCCTCGTGTTTGCCTCTTTTATGCATTGCCAGGTCTGATCTGGAATCTGTATTGGCGTCCATTCATGAAACCATATTTGCAGAAAACGAGGAAGCCAGGGAAGGTTCAAACAAGAGGACATTTGAAGCATTTCTCAACTCTGCAGCATTTTCAAAGGCTGCTGAAGGGGTCTCAGGGAAGTCTATGTCACTATCAGACTTTAGGAACTGGTGTATTCTCATGCCATCATTGAGGAAGTTCCTTGGAAGTTTGTTGATGTCCCCTGATTCAGGTCTGTCTTGCCATTCTGTTAATTTTTCAGAAAAACTAAGGTGCATTCCTTGTAGCAGCATTTTGAAAGGAAGTCTGTTCCTCTTTGCATAGTAAAATTAATGTGTAGTCTTGAGTTATGTATAGATATGATGGGGTAGGACTGGTGTTTTCCTCAGACTATTGCTCCTCACTCCTAAGAATTTATCCCATCCTGACCCACTCGATCTGTGAGTGAAGTTTTTGGCTTTTTGCACTCGCACTTCTCTGGAGCTGGGGGTCTAGGGGAAAAGCCTCTAGAGCATGATCTTAAGCTCAGAAGTATCTCTCACATGTAACTATTCGAAAAAAGCAAGGCACATAGTTCACAAATAGTCAAATATATATACTGATCTCAGATTATTCCTCTGAAACTTTTACAAAAAGAAAAGCAGAAGCAGAATTCGTGTTTCTGAAATCACCATTCACCAGACAGCATTGACGTCTAATTCAGAGTCTCGAGACCGTACCGGATCAAATAGTCTTGAGATATCACTGTTTTCACTTCTAGTTACAAACATCTCGGTCCTGTCTCTTTCTCAAAACACATGTCGGTTTCAATCATACTTGAGCGAGCATATTCTAGGCTTATATTGCACTTTTTCCCTGTTTTGGGTACATCTTTTTTTGAAAGATCGTTTTAGGGTACATCTAAATCTGAAATTATTTTTGTACCTTGGTTATCATTGATGAAGATTAAAGACATGGTGTTGTTGCCAAGAGGCAAAGAATGTCAACCTGTCCTCGGTAACACAATAACAAAAAGAAGCCAAAAATCACTTCAACATTCTACGATCCAATTAAGTAAATGTGCTACATGTAGTTAATTCAACATTTTCGCTAGAATGCCATAACAAAAACCTGCAACTGGAAGTAATATGCCACTTTAAGTTCTATTCACTTGTTAATTGGGACGCTTTCTATCGGGCATTGAGAATAGAGAGGGAGCAGGCAATCACACTGGTATTAGTGCTGCATGGGCACCAGCATGGCAGACAAATGACATGTATGTAGCAGTTGCTATCTTGCTATTGCACTAGTCTGTGAGTGGTGCCAAACTGCCAACAAGGCACATGGTGTTGGCCACTCTGCTGGAACAAGATGGTTAGCGGCTGCAGATGGCCTTGGTATTGGGAGCCTCTAGGGCTCTATCTGAAGATTGACTTGGGAGCCTCTACATGAGAGCCTCTCTGTCTTTACTCGTGTTCAGTTGTTCCAAGTGAACCTTGAAATATCACAATTCTTGTCCTGCCCCATTGATATGATTTACCACACTCGTTTGTACCTTTTCAAACAATTTATCCATTGGTTTCTGTGCATGCTTTCTTTAGCTACATTTTTGTACCTCTACAAGCTTTTAGTGTTTGAGCAGTATAAATTGAATATTAACCTGTATCCTCCGTGTTATTTAAAAAAATTGAATCATAATCTAGAAATGTGAAAACAACTCTAACCTGAATGTTTGTGATATATCATGGCATGCTTTTGTTGAATTGTGTTCTTTGTAGGCAGACCAGGCTTCCAAGTACCGCTACTTCATTATCCAGAAAACATCTCCTCTGAGTTGCTACTTTTAAATAAAGAGTATGCTTGGCATATAGGAGGTGGCTTTTCTCAACAGGAGGTGCAAGAATGGAAGCTTCTGTATCACAGTTCTCTTCATGGACAAAGCTTCAACACTTTCTTAGGCAATGTAGCGTGAGTACTCTTAATATTATACATGCGTTGGAGATTTTCAAGCCTCATTTCTTTAACTTGAGTCTTAATCTCGAAGGCATGTTATGTAATACGAAAATCATTGTTCTAAAAACTGATATACTAGGCCGTATACAAGTTCCCCTACCTGTTAGCCTGTTATTTGCATAATCAAACCAGTTATGCCTCGTAATATGCCGATTATGCTGTATAATCACTACTAGGTTGGATGACCAATCAAGTACCGGTTACCGATTTTTAGACCCTTGCGAAAATGACATCATAAAACTAATTTTCCACCCATATGACATGATGACTTCAGTTACTTTTTTCTCCATGGTAGTCATTTTGATGCCAATTCTCACTCTGCATATGTGTAAAAAGCTTGCCAAATTTATGTCAGGATAGTCCTTTTGTTTGGTAAGATTTTTCACTATGTACATATAATCCTTGGACATTTTTCTGATTTTATAGGAATGGAGATGCACAGACTGTTCTAATTGTTAAAGACACAGAAGGATCCATTTATGGCGGATATGCATCACAGCCTTGGGAAAGACACAGTGATTTTTATGGTGACATGAAGACATTCCTCTTCAAGCTATATCCTCAAGCATCCATTTTTCGCCCTACAGGAGCAAACAAAAATTTGCAATGGGTATGCCTTGCTCATTTCAAAACATCCTCCTTTTTTTATTTTCTTTACTGAATGTATTGCCTTTCACAAGGTTTTAAAAAAGCCATTTTCGCGGCTTCGTGGCAAAGTCCCAAAAAAGCTATGGCAAAACTGTAGCTGGTTATTTACCTATTTTCGTGGCTTTGCAGCTTAGCGTTTGGGATCCAAAAAAAAGCTATAGTGCATCTATAGCTAGCTATTTAGAACCTTGGCCATTCATCATATCCAAAACTAAAAATGAGGAATGATCTTACTTCATTAGTTTATTTTGGCAGTGTGCTATAAACTTCAGCTCCGAGAACATTCCGAACGGTATTGGCTTTGGAGGGCAGCCGCATCACTTTGGCCTTTTCCTCTCTGCGAATTTCGATCAAGGGCACTCATTTACCTGCACCACATTCACCAGTCCTCCCCTTTCCAAGACAAACAGGTTCACGCCAGAAGTTATTGAATGTTGGGGGATACAAGTGAGGGGGGCACATGATGAAAAGCCAGAGCTTGTCAAGGGGACAGTCCTTGAGAGATTCAAGGAGGATCGGAACATGTTGAAGATGGTCGGTTTGGCGAATTCCAGTGACTGAGGACTTGAAGTGGATCACAATAGCAAATGTTTTGGAGATTATGTACAGTACATTTTTATAGAAGATAATACTCGACTTGCTTATATATAATTGTTGCTGCTGAGTTTTGGCTCTTTAAATTTGTCCTTTGATCCATACAGATGCGCATTTAGTTGCATGGAATTGTTGATCTATAGTGTATACTGTATAGCTGCCGGACCTACTTTTGGGCCCAATGCGAGAACGAGAGAGGAACTGACTGTTCATTTGTGAAGATGGATCTGCGAATGCTGGCTGCTAAATAAGTGAATATAGCTGTGTGAAATGTACTTAAAAACAATACCGACATAATATGAATTGAGATGGACTAAGAGTGATATATTAGTGTTCGATTCTTTTTGGACTTTGGAATAGCATTTGTGTTGCTTTCAGCTGTACCCACTGTTTCTGCTTATCATTGTATACATTGTATATCTGCGAAGTTTAGCAAATCCTACTAAGGATTTCCAAAATCCTCCACCGACTGCCATGGCCGCCGCCACCTCATCCTTCCCATGTCGCCTCCGCTTCCATGGCTAGCAGCAGCAGCGTTCCCACAACAACAGCCAACACATCGCGGCTCCACTCTGCGCTCCCGCCCTTCACTACATCACTCCTCACCACGCCACCCAAACTTCTCACCTCTGCTGTAGCACAGCGCCGAGCTGCGAAAGCACAGCAGTAGCTGGAGGCGGAGTTGGCCCGGGCAGCACGCCATGCGGACTCGGTGGAGGCGGACCTCAAGGCGGCGTTGGAACCCCGAGACGGGGCCACGAATGCGGTGGAGCTCTCTGCCCAAGCTCCTCACCTCCGCTGAAGCACGCCGCCCAGCTACGGAAGCACAAGGCGGCGTCCGTGGCGCTCGTGTCGGCACAGTGGCAGCTGGAGGCGGAGTTGGCCCGGGCCGCGCGCCGCCCAGACTCGGCGGAGGCGGAGCATAAGGCGGCGTTGGAGCGTCGCATGTCCGGATCTCCTCCGAACTTCGCCTTTGGACTGCGCCGCCTCTCTGGACCCGAATTTTTTCTATTTTAGCCTTTTTTTTTTGAAAAATATTCACATTTAGACCCCTGATAGTTTTAATTCCGTTTTTGAACCCAGGGGGTCGGCACCGTGACCCACAGCTCCGAGGTAATACGTCTCGGCGCCGTGATCCACGGCTCCGAGGTCCCAGGCCCGCACATGCAGGCAGGTTATCTGGTGTAGTGGGCATAGTCCATGGACCTCGGCGCCGTGGATCACGGCGCCGAGATGTATTACCTCGGCGCCGTGACCCACGGCGCCGACCCTCTGGTTCCAAAAACGGAATTAAAACTACCAGGGGTCTAAATATGAATATTTTTTTAAAAAAATGCTAACATAGAAAAATTTCGGTCTCTGGACCCTCTCCAGGTCGCGCATCCGGTCCTCCTGCGGACCGAGCCACCGCCTTCTGACTCCTAGTGCTGTCCAAGTAGGCCGGGTCCAACTGTGCCGACCCGATACTGTTAGCCTAACCCAAGCACGGCACGGCCTGTTGAGAAAATGAGCTGTGCCGATACGGCCCGGTCCACCGGGCCATGCCTGGGCCGACGGCGTGGCACACAGTACCGGCACGGCACGGTTCGGCCTGGCTAAATATAGGTGTTTTTTTAACCGTTGGGGGCTAAAAAATTCGGAAAAAATTCAAAAAAACTGAAATTTTCTATAAATAGGGGACATCTGGCCTCCATTTTTTACACCTCAAACCTCACTCTCATCTCTCTGTTTAGCTGTGCAAAATCCAGTAGTGTTTGCGCAAATTTGTCAAAATTAGTGAGACATTCGTGCAAAATTCAGAAAATTCAAAAATCTTCAAAGAATTTTCTGAGAGTTGCAAAAGAGGTAATAGTGCTGTCTTATTTTAATTTTTTGCTATTATTTGTTGATTCAATAGTAAGTTAATTGTTCTTTACTATTTCAATGCACAATTGATTCATGGAGAACTACAATTTTCAATTCTCCGAATTCGGCCTCTCGGTAGAGGATATGCAATCCTTTCAAGAAGGATATCCATCCGCAGAACATCTACATCCACAACAAACTGGAGAGCCAGAAGAAGCGATGGCCCTAGTGGCACAGGGTCTAATCGATCCATCTTCTGCTAGCTCAACATGTGCATCCACAACCCATAGCACGGGTGCAAAAAAGAACAAAAGCTAGTACATCAGGAGTCTGGAATGATTTCGACAAGAAATTCAAAACCGACGATGATAGGAATTCGGTGAAGTATGTTATTTGTAAAATTTTTCGTAATGAATTGTCTACAAAATCTTCAGGTGGGACGGGTCACCTGCAACAGCACGCTGTAAACTGCAAATGAAGGCAAGGAATACAAATGCGCCAAACGCAGTTGCAGTATAACCCCAACGTCTCAATGCGTCTAGTTGTAGGTTGTTGCATTTGCTAAGTTTTCACTGCATTCTATTGACAGTGCATAACTCTGAATAACGGGCGCGTAGTAGTGGAGATAGTACCTAGATTAGCTCTGGCTGCCCACGCGTTTAGGACAATCGTTGAGTCCTATAATCACAGATTGTATTCTCTATATACTGGTTAGAGACCTGTGAGTTGCAATGAAGTCATAAAAATGATGAGACAGAACTTACCGTCTGGCCAACTTCACGCATCAAACATTGGAGAGCAAGCGACAGAAATAGAAAGGTGACCAGAATGCACGAGGAGATGAGGAAAGTGGAGGGAGTAGGTGGTTGTATCCTGAGAGAGAGATGAGAGATGAATGGTCTAGATCAAATCGGATGGCTGTAGAGAGGGGAGAGGAGAACACACCAACCACCAACTCCTCTTTATATAATAGTAGAGATTACTCAATATATTGCATGAAAAGCTGCTGCATCCGCAGCACCAAAAACTGCTCAAACTTCCTTCGCTTCGTGTGAGTTCAGAGTGTCTGTTGCAGTGCTGAAGCCTGACGAAAATCCGGCACGCTGAAGACTGAAGAAAATCTGGCACGCTGTGTCTTTCAGCCAGGCGACTGAATTTCTGTCAGGCGAAACCTGACCCTATCATCTCCCCCTGCATCGCAACTACCAGTGCACCTTCGCATTTCATCTCTTGAATAAGTTGCTCAAGCCTCGGAGTTTGTCTGACGATAAAAGCAAACATTTTGCCTGGGGGAACTCCCAAACTCGACTGGGTCTGTCCATGGTCTGAGGTAGTAGCAGGCCTGGTAGGAGCTGAAGTAGCTTCGGTGTTGCGTTCAGCAAGACAAGGTGCGTTTGATCCAACCAAAGAGGGAGTCAGTTCCTTGTCAACATCTTGCGTATTTGCTTCTTCAGGAGCTTTAAGTTCAGTATCCATGTTGGGCCCTGGAACACAGCTTGCTTCAACTTGTGGCGTGCTAGCTTCGACACCCTCCTTTTCGACACCTCGATGCGTACCCATCAACAGCTGTTTTTTCAATCGCATGGCACGCTTCATTAGAGGTTCTTGATCTGATTCTTCACGTTGTACCTCGTCTTGCTGGTCTACACCTCGATACGTACCCACCAACCGCTGTTTTTTCAATCGCATGGCACGCTTCATTAGAGGTTCTTGATCTGATTCTTCACATTGTACCTCGTCTTGCTGGTCTACACCTCGATACGTACCCACCAACCGCTGTTTTTTCAATCGCATGGCGCGGTTCATTGAAGTCTCTTGACCTGATTCTCCACATTGTACCTCGTCTTGGTGGTGTGTGGCATGATGTTTTTCCATCTCTTCCTCTTGAGCAGGATGCCCTGTACCATGATGTTCTTCCACTACGGCAACCATATCATTTCTGCGCTTGAACACCCCCCACAAGTAGTGTTTCCTTTGAAAGGCTGCAAATATAAGGGAATATGCTAAGTGGCTGAACTCATGAGCAAAACATTATACTGTAAAGAAAGGGAGTCTAAAGAAATACTGGTTTAGAAGAAATTAAATATTTTCTCAACAGCATAGGATAATTAGCATTAAATATCTTCTCAACAGCATAGGATAATTAGCATTAAATATCTTCTCAACAGCATAGGATAATTAGCATGTCTAGCTACTACTTGAACGCAAAGCAGCTTGATTGAGGACAGAGATCAGGTGCAGAATTATATATATTGTCTATTACAAGAAGAAATCATATCTTCAGAAATGAACAAGAATACATACTTTGATATGGTTCAGGCAGTAGAATAGAAGGGAATATCAGCATCTCAGCTTCACCAATAACAGCTCGTAATACCATATCATTCTCCATGACTTCCTGAACTAGTTGATCCAGGTGTTCATCTGGCCTAGGGATAGAAACAAGATGATTAGGCATTTGATTTCACATGTAGCGAAGATAGAGGTGATGCAAAGAAATGTAAAGGTTAAGCAAGACACCTCATTTTATGAGGGAAGAAGTACAAGCCAATGTTGTCATCAGTGGGTTTTGACGCCTCCCAGCTCTTAGGCCAGACCTCTGACCTAGAAAGTTTTGTCACTTCAACCACTGGCAGCAATGCTCTTGACAATGTCCACACTTTCTCGCATGATTTGATCGACAGATGTGCAGCCAAAGATACATATTTCTTGCTGCCTATCCTAAAGATCCCACTGTTGACACAAACAACCAAAACATTAGCATACAGAGAAGAGTATAAGGATACTTCAAAATGGAAAACAAAGCATCTATCATACCTCCAGATAGGTTCGTCAATGGGCTGAGAGTAATTATAGCGTTGCTGCTTGACAGATTCGGAAACAAATGGCATAGAGACTTTGGGATGATGATCCTCCAAAATAGCTGTTTGTGATGTCAATCCAACGGTTTCATCTTCAACGCCTATAGGATTCAGATCATCAGCTTCTTCATTTTCATTTATTTCTCTATATCTTCTCCGTTTGTTTATCGGCCTAGAATTATCAGCTTCTTCACTATCATCGTCAACATGCGTCATAGGCTGTTCTTCTAGCAATGGTTCTATCCTCTTTCTCTTAAGCTCGACATCATCAGTTCTACCACCCTCTGCAAACTTAGTGTTTCGATTTCTGCCATCAAGTTGAATACATCCATCTGATGGGTCTCCATTCCACTCCATGTCGTCGTCCATGCATGATGCCACAGCCCTTTGGTGACTTGAAAGGACCTTACCAAATATAGGAAAAGAATTATTCCCCAAGTTGCTCCGAAGACCTTGCATGACTCGGCTACCCTTCAATGCCGAGCTAGAATTTGGAGCTTCCTTTGCCTTCAAGAAGTCTTCTTGCTTATGATGATCATCACACACAAAATGCACTTCACCACTCATGATTCTCTCTGTTGATGCTACACTCGTATGACATTCTATCTCCTTAGCTTTGTCACTCGTAACTTCATCCCGACATTTCTTGTCATTCAAAAGCTCTTTGTTTGGAACAAAGAGTTCCTTTGACATCGAGAGATTTGATCTTTTCGAAGTTGTAAGCACCCCTTTGCCATTGAAGGTTTTGAACCTTTCAATGTTACCCTCTGTAACAACAATGTTTTCTCCTCGATCAGGATTTGATTGCCCCTTTGACCTTGAACCCAAGACATTATTGCATTGACTCAATTCATCCGTGTTCTTATTCAAGGATTTGAACCTTTCAATGTTACCCTCTCTAACAACAATGTTTTCTCCGCGATCAGGATTTGATCGCCACTTTGACCCTGAACCCAAGACATTATTGCATTGATTCAATTCATCCACGTTCTTTTCCATGTGAACCAACCCTGGAATTGCCTTCAAGTGATTTGGTCGCGAATTTGATCTTTCAATATTGTTTGAGTTGCAAACCAATCCTTCCTTCACCTTTAAGGGGTGAGATTTGTTCGAACATCCTAATGTGGCATTTGAGTCATCCTTCAACCTCAGGGGGACATGCTTTTCCAAAATTTTCGAGGAAAATTCATCATTGGGTCTAGGGGGATTAACCAGCTTATTATTCCTCGACAAAGGAATCGAGCAAATCTCAAACCTTGAGGTGGTAGGTTGCTTCAAATCCTTTGACAGAGGTGCCAGTGCATGGTTTGATTTTCTAGCACCATTTGCCATTTGAACAAAATTTTCATTCACTATTGAGGAATCTGGTAGCCTACTGTTGCAATACTTCGAAGGAAATTTTCTTGCTGGTTGTGGCACAACCTTATCTCGTCGATCCTTCACATTGCAATTGCTCTTATATGCGACACCATTATCTCTTCTATTGCCTTTGCAATTTCTATTCTTCATGATAGGTTGCATGTATGTCCGGCTTCTCTTGAAATCCTTTAGGGATTTTTTCATGAGTTCTCCTCTTATATGCCTAGCTTTCCTCTTTGACATGCGCGATCTTGGACCAAACTGAGAAACACTAGGTTGCCTTTGATTTTTCATCTTTCTTCAGATTGTTTACATAGTAGACTCAATTAGTATTGATTCGTATCAAAACACAAACACTAGAAAAAAACATTCGCATAAGCAATAATATCTACAAAGAGAACATAACCACAATTATACTACAGGGAAAAAGATATCAAAACACAAACACTGAAAAGAACCGCATAAGCAACAATATCTACAAAGAGAACATAACCACAATTATACAACAGGAAAAAACACTGAGTCTCGTGTCTCCTCTCCACCACCTACAGAGTCCTTCTCAATGGCATCCCCGGGAACAAAATACAGCATCACAGAGGGTTACGACAAGGCGACCCGCTCTCTCCCTTCCTGTTCATCCTTGATATTGATCCCTTGCAAAGAATCTTAAATATCGCAATGGACCTCGGACTTTTGCAACCGCTAGATGGCCGTGCGACTACCCTGAGAACATCCATGTATGCGGACGACGCGGCCTTCTTTCTAGCGCCACAATAGGAGGACATCTAGAATTTTGTTCAGATCCTATAGAACATCGGTAACGCAATGAGCTACAAGCCAATCTACAAAAAAAAAATGAATCATGCCTATTCGATGCGAAGAGATCAACCTACATGCCACACTGCAAGAGTTGCCAACCGAGCATGCTTCCTTCCCCTTACAATACCTAGACCTACCTCTCGCTCTCAAAAGGTTCCGTTGGACCGGCTTCCAAATGCTAGAAGATATGTGTGCCACCCGCCTAGCTGGATGGCACAGCAAGCTACTTTCGCTGGCAGGCAGAAAAATCCTCACCAAATCAGTGTTAACAGCCCAATCCACTTACCTCCTAACAGCCATCAAAGCACCAAAATGTGTGCTCAGATCCCTCGATAGGTGGGCTCGACACTTCCTCTGGACAGGATCAGAACAACTATCGGGGGGCAAATATAAGGTCAACTGGGGCTAAGTCTATAGGCCAACACACCTAGGGGGCTAGGTCTATAGGCCAACACACCTAGGGGGCTAGGTCTACAGGCCAACACACCTAGGGTGCTAGGTCTCTTGGACCTCGAGCGTTTCGCTAAGGCACTTAGGCTCATATGGCTGTGGCATGAATGGGTTGCTGTAAAAAGACTTTGGCAGGGCATGGAAACACCATGTGATGACCAAGATCAGGAGCTATTTGTAGCGGCAACTACTATTCTCATCGACAATGGGAGAAAGGCGTCCTTCAAGAACTCATCTTGGGCGCACGGAAATCGACTGCGTGACATTGCGTCGGCTATCTACAACTCCTCTAGAAGGAAAAACTTCACCCTGCAAATAGGGTTGACGGATAACAGATGGCTATAGGAGCTCGATTTGTCGGCTGGCCTCACGGCACAACACATACACAAGCTTGTACCTATTTGGGGGCTTATCTCCAGGACGCCCCTACAGGCCAACTATGACAACTCCATATCACACACCACTATGAACGCCCTCATCTGGAATACATGGCACAACACATACCACCATGAATGCCCTCATCTGGAATACATAGCACCACAGAAATGATAATCTTTACCTAGCTAGCCATACAAAATAGAACTTGGATAGCATACCAACTTACTCAGCGCGGGTGGCCGAACCAATTTTTTTGCCCACCCTACACACATGCGACAGAGACAATGATCCACCTTTTGGCTGAATGCCGTTACTCCACAAGAATTTGGGCAGCCATTGCACAATGGACCCTCAACGATTCCTTGAACCCGAAAACCTGGGAGACCCCGTCATCCATCCGTCAATGGTGGGAGTCCGTCATCCTTTCGCTTGGAGCTCCACGGAAAGCGACGGCCACGCTTGTCATGTTTGTTATGCGGAAAATTTGGAAGGAAAAGAATGCTCAAATTTTTCACTCAACGGGAACCATGCCGACGTCCTTGATTGCACGCATAAAAGAGGAAGCCGGAACCTGGATTCTTGCGAGATCCAACAGGCTCGCAGAGCTACCTTTTTTTTCCTGTAACATAGCTAACCTTTTCCCTATCTGGTGCCTTTTCAGGCCCTTGTATGTTCACACTTCTCCTCTCCTTGATTAATTAGGGTAGCGCTCTTGCCCCTTTCAAAAAAAAGCAGCAAAACATCATCCTTTTGATCTTGAATGCAGCATGGCCATGGTGGGCAGTGAGCCACCTACGGATGGAATCACATATCCTCTCCGCAGCCGCAGTGCTCCATAAAGCAGGAGAAGGAAACTTAGCCTGTGACTCCATCGCGGCAACACGAGCAGTAGAGGCCTCGTCCGAACAGCACTGCCCCTTGTTTCCAATTCAATCCCGTTCCAATGTTGCACGCAAGAGGCTCGGTTTGCCACAATGCCATCGGTGAGTAGTGCTCACATCCCAGGCCGATCCCCAGTTCCCCACCGAGAAATCAACCCTCTACTAAGCTCTAACCCAAACCAGACTACGTCGACCACGAAATCCTTAAGCAATCATACATCCCACCCCATCAAACATAGCACAAGCAGGCACATACAAACAGGAACAAACACTCGCACAGTACGAAAAAATAAATCTTGAAAATAAGAAGATACTAAAACAGATGAGGAAACGTGTATACGGCGGGCGGCCACTTCAAGAACAGCACCAGAAAAGAAGATGGAGCAGATACCTCACGCCCGGAACCACAGCCTCAAGATCAACTCTTCCTTCCTAAAGAACACCAGGAACGAGAACCCCAGCAAAACCCCAGCAACTCGCTATATAATCGTCAGAGTTTCCGACGATTGATGAGATCGACGAACTCCAAACTCGTGGACAAGTCGAGGATGTATCGATGGGGAGATGCGGATAGAAAAGGCCGCGAGGAAAAGCCCCGGCCGTAGCTGCTGTATTTGTAGAGACGCTTCGAGTAGCTCGTGAGGCAACCCTAGTCGGACTCTGAACGGGATGGCGAGCAACACGGAAGCTACCTCGATCTCTGCTGTTATTTTTTGAAGGAAAATATCCTGCCGATCTCTATCCGTCCGATGCGGAATCCGTGTACCGTAATTCTCGCGTTCGTTTGGACTCCGCACGGGATTCGCTGTCGTTTCCTTTTCGTGAGGTTACCTACGGACCAGCGGCAGCGGATTACGGGCATGTTTTTTTTCCTTTGAAATTGACGGTTTTTAATTTTTGCTATAGTATCTAACTTTCAAATGAAATATTTTTTTAAAATAGAGTTTACAAATTAAACAATCTACATGTTAAAAATCCAACATCTGTACCAGCCAAAATTGCAAGTGAGTATCTGCCTCTCTATAATATGTACCGTAAACAACCAAAATTCAAAAAATTCAATCAAAAGTCATAAACCGCAGCCATTGCCAAACAGGCCACGTGAAGCGGAGCACACCAACCGTGGCAGGCTGCATCTCTTTTTATTTTGAGGAAATTCTTCGTATGCCATGGAATAACTCACTACTTAAAGATATGTTATCGGATCCCAAATTTTCTTTACGGTATATCACCACCATCACTTCTCTGTCCATGCCCCTCCGTTCAGCTACGAGAAAATACCAATTTGCCCTCTCTTGTCACCTTTAGCTATATGAAGTTGTCATGAGCTTTTTTTTCTCCTAATCTGTTATAAATTGCCACCGAGTGGCAGTAGCATCCAATTTACTCGTAGGCTTTGGACTGGAATACTTTGCAGTGAAACAACAAGGAATTTTTGGCATGGAGTGGAATGTGACAAAATTTGACAATTAAGGATAAAATGGTCTTTTCTCAAAGCTTAACGGAGGGGCTTGAATGGGGAAGTGATAGCGATGGCATATCTCTACTATTTAAAAGAGAGAGTTATGATAGTGGCTTAGATGGAGAAGTGATAGCGATGACATATCTCTACTACTTAAAAGAGAGAGTTATGATAGTAGTAATTCATATGTCTCTTCCAACTCTCCCTTACACCTTCCTAAAAGATCTCTAACAAAAACATAAAAAGCAATCTACAAAAAAAAATTACCACCCTATAAATTCTCAAATAAAAAATAGAGCTCTATCGGGTGAGCGGTAGAGCTGAGGGCACAGAGGCACAACATAGCCGAGCGCATAAACATAGCCGACAGCGTGGCCTGGGTAGGGATGGCAATTGGGCGCAACGGGTACAGGTAGTGCTCGCCTATACCCGTACCCACGACCCCGATTTACGCCCACGGGTATACCCGCAAAGGACGATGGATGAAGAACCTCGCCCATACCTGTCGCCCGCGGGTACCTGTCGCCCATGGGCATACCCGTTTACCCACGAACTGAGTGTCACCATCTAAGAGTTGAACTAATGACAGGTACATATAAGCAGTAGTTGTTGCTAGAAAATATAATAGCTATAAAAAAGTTTATAACAATCAGTAGCAATTAGAGATATGCAAAAGTTTATAACAATCAATAGCAATTAGAGATTGCTATGGCTACGCCACCTGTCGATCTATATCGTGGGTAAATGAGCGAGGCGAGTACGGGTGGAGCTTACACATACCCGTACCCGTTTACCCGATGGGTAGAGTGTTCCCCCATTTCCATACCCATGGGTAAAGAAAATATCTCATACCCGGCTCCATTAGGGTATTTACCTATGAGTATACAGGTAAACGGGCACAATCGCCATCTCTAGGCCCGGGCAGGCTAATCCAGCAATATTGACTTGACGTGCTAGGATAATATTTTTTTTTATCCATAGTAAAATACGGGCATTCAGCTAGTTATGAAGAAAATTTGGAACTCGATGGCATATTGTAAAGAAGGAATTATTCGATAGCATACTATGAAGAAGGGAGTTATTCGGTGGCTAATGAATTTTCTCTTTTATTTTCCAATGACAAAGTACACGCACAGGCAAACAAATCGTCACAGAGAAATACGCAAGTACGCCCTTTCATAGGTGTATTTATTTCCAATATTTAGTAGGGAGTAGAGTGTAAGTGTGCGACCTAATATGTCTCTAATCTATGATGGGTGATCGGTTGGGCTTCAGCTTTTAGCTTCCGACTTATTTTTCACTATTCATAAATTTCGTCTTTTTCTGAACTTTTGACTTTTTGTTGAGCTTTTTTGCCGGTTCTTTTTTTGCCGTATTTGTTTGTATTACATGTAATGGGCTAACATATTTTTATATTTTTTAATTTTTTTAAATTTAATTATGCTAAATAAGCCTTTGTCAGCTACAATGTTTTTTTCAGCCAGCTACAGTGCTTTTCAGCCATAAGCCACCAAAAAATAAGCCCAAATGATCACCACCGGTCTATAACCTCTTTCCGTGAGCTCCATGTTACTCCTAATAGAGAAAAACTAGAAATTACAAGTTAATCCGTACCTGGATGCAACAGTAGAAAAAATCTGGTAACTTTCTATTGTAAAGCTGAATTTTGAAGTTGATTTGAAAGTAGCAAGTTGTTATGGGAAATTTTGTTTGGATCGAGTTCTATCTAGGTACCAACAAATGATTAGAGCTTATATCTACCGATCATTGGATAAATCAATTAAGCTTAAACAATGAGATTGAAATACTGTGTAGAAACTACAGCTTTTTTACATTATCTACCTCTATTATTAATGGAGAGTTTTTATCATTTTAAAAAAGTACCAGAAGATAATACCTCGCTATCAAATTATATAGAAAATTTTAAAACTTCTTGATACTTTAGTGATATGAAATATGATGGTGGAGCAAACAGTGAGGATACTGCAACCAATTCAACTCTGCTGCTAGAAGATGGGAGGGGGGAACGACTCTCGAAGTGGCCTAAAAGCTGGTGACGTTAGTCGAGCGCTGATGGAAGAACTAGGTGGTTGGTTGTCTGTCCTCTGTCCCGTGGTCTTTGAACACAATAGTCTCGGTAATGTAGTTGTTTTTGTGTCTTTTCGGTCTAAAAGGCCTATTTTTTTATTATAACTTATTAATCTAATAAATAACAACTGCTAAGGAAAACCAAAAATAAAAAACTGCTGAAAAGTCAAGAAGAATATGTTGCTCAAGTAAGAACATGTGTTATACCGTTTGGCAGTATGATGTAGTCGAAACTGAGAAAGCTACATTCTAAAAGGTGAAAGCCATCACCGGATGCCCAAAATAAGATAAGAGACCTAAAGAGATTAACATGATCCACATGATCTCCTCTCTATGGCATAACCTACATCAAATAGATAGGAGAAACATGTGACTTGGTACTATGATTAGTAATATAAGAACGAGGTATCCAGTACTAAGACACATGATCGATAGAAAAAGCTCCAAAATGTGGGTTAACATAATATGTAATAGGATGCAACCTAGAGCTACCAAAACCTCTCTCAAATCCTCGTCATTGATGAAAACAATAGAAACCCTGTCTAGAGGCAACTCAGACCTAAACTCATTCTTCTGGAACCAAGAACCATGTCGCTTTCTAAAGCCACTAAAAGAATCAAAGAGCCAAGCGAGGTCTAAAAGCAACTATGGACACTAGCTAGACAGGACTAATCTTGAAAACTCTTCAAGGCTCTAGCACGGTCACGATGTAGTTTTTTGACCCGCCTAAAGCAGAATTATATGATGTAGTCGTTCTTCTTACAAAATGTGCAATGGTATTTGACCTTTTTAGGGGTTGCATCTGATAAAGTATAATCACCTACATTGATAAAATGGGATTGGACAAATCTTGCAGACTTGGACACAATCTTGGTAGGCTCAGGAGGGGTAACCTCAAACTTCCCACTCTCAACTACGCTCACTATTTTAGAAGAATGACTCTTGCAATTCTCATAGAGGTTGAAACTTAAACATCTATTGGTTTTTCTAATCTTCGATTGATGTAGAATTAAGTTTAAGTTTAAACATCTATTGGTTTTGCTAATCTTCGATTGACGTAGAATTAGGTTTAAGTTCTTTTCCCACTAGAGAATTTCTCAAGGGTTCTCTTGAAATAATCATTCTCCTTAGATAGAGTGACACAAGACTTACAAAATTGGCACTTAACAGGTTTAGCCACTCTCTCTTTGTGCATAGCCACCTCTAGCTTCAAAGCCTCACAAGGTACACAAGACACATTCTTAACTATACACAACTACTTATCAAATTTAACTCTAAAAGACTCATGCATGGCATCCAAATCTTGTCCATTTTTAGTACAAAATGCATAAGTAATAGGAGTAATAAAATCAACATTCGAAACATGAATAGAGCAAAAGATTCTTTACCATGCTTGTCTTGCAAAATCTTAGTAAGAATTTCAATTTTAGAATTGAGTTTAGGGAAAGTATCATAAGGTTCAGATCTAGCAAGTTTATTCTTGTCAATTAATTCTTTCAATTTTCCTTCCCTAAACTCACAATGAGCACAAGAATATTTAAGGTTGAATTGGAGCAATTTTTTAGTTTGCATGCCAAGTTTCTTTTCTAATTCATCATAATTCAAGCATGGCAAAATACTAGTTCTAAAAATATCCTCAGCTCTTAAGCAACTAGAACATGAACTAGTCTTGATATCAACAATTTTAGTTCTAACATTTTCTAGTTGTCCTAACAAAGTTGACTCAGAAGATCTCAGCTCATCAATTGTGGCATACAAAGTAAGACAAGTATCACCTTTATCAAAATTAGGAATAGTACTTCTAAGCCAATCCATTTGCAAGACTAGGAGTACATTTTTAGCTTTAACCTTATCATGTATTTTCACTAATTGTTCCAAGTGCTTAATTTGTTTTACATGATCAGCTGCCAATTTATCATATTTGAGTATGAGAGAGTCAAAGGAATCTACCTCATCATAATCCTCGATGTAGGGATCATCCTTGTCATGTGTGTTATGGGAGTCAACATCGTAGCAACCATGAGGCACAGCTCGATGAAGCCAATGGATTTCTTCTTCTCCTTCCTTTGCTTCTCCTCATTGCTTGAAGTTGTAGGATTAACATCGCTCATGTCTTGACCATTGAGGGTTGTGAGCAGTGACATGGTCACCTTCCTGATTGCGTCATGGTTCTTAAAAGGTTGATGATGCTTCCTGTTATAATCGTTATTATTGTCTTTCTTGTACTCCTCCTTGTAGTCCTTCTTCCACGATCATCACCATTCCTGTTCACAAAGTTAGGGCAATGAGCATGAAAGTGTCTCATCTCACCACACTCATAGCAAACAATTTGACCACATTTGTTGCGCTCTCTTGCTTTGCCGTAGGTACGGGTGAATCACCTAGTGATTAGGGCTAGATAATCTATGGAAAGGCTCTCAAGTTGCTCATCGCTCATGGCTTGAAAATAAGACAAAATATCAGAAGAAGCATTCTCACAAAAAAAGTGTCATTCTTGATAGGATCAGGCACAAGAGCCATCGTCTACGGACGTTTGGACTTCTTGGCTATGACAACCATCTCATGGGTCTTAAGGTGTGAATATAGCTTATCCACAGTCATAGTTGCCAAGTCCACTGTGACACCCCAAAATTTCTAAATTTTATTTGTCATTTTTCTAGAATGTAATCCTCTCTTTTCTTTTGAGTATAGATTAAAAACTGCTAAGTTTGGGAGAAAATGTGATCAAAATTAGTTTAGTTAATTTTATTTGAGTTCCTTGCATTTTGTTAGAATTTTCTAGGATTTATTTGGATTTTTTGCTATTTTCTAAGCTTTATCCTCCTCTCTTGGGTTTTCTGAAAATCAAAAAGGAAAATAAAATACCCCTCTCCCTCCAGCCGACGCGTGGACGACTGGGATCCGCCCTCATCGCCGCTGCATTCCCGCCCCGCCTTCCCCTTGGGCCGACACGTGGATGGCTCAGATGGAGCCGAGTCCTGTCCCAGCCCATCTTCCCCGTCCCCTTCAACTTATCACCACAACCGCTCGATTTGCTCCCCTCGGTCACATGGTCGCAATCCGCGCCGCCGCTCCCTCCTCTCTCTTCTCTCCCGCTAACACCCCAGGCCCGCCTGTCAGGCGTCTCTTCTTCCCTGCGCTCCTACCTCCTTCTTTTTCGATCGCGACACCGCCACGGCCGTTACGCCACTCCGCCCTTCCCGGCCGCCACTTCCTTCCGTCATGCGCTGCAACCCACTCCGCACCCACCTTCCCCTCTTTCCACGCCCGATGCCCACCTCCCCACTGCCCCACTCAGCCTATCCGCCCGAAACTGCCGCCACCTTCCTGAGCTCTCCAGCGAGAAATCCCGTCGCGCCTCCCCTTCCCCGACCCTATATACCCCCAGCACCGCCACCTCTCGCTCCACCCCGCCCCCACCTTCACTGCCTCTCTCGAGTTCCCCAACACCACAGTACCGTGCTCCCTTCTCCCCGAGCGCCGCCATCAACTCCGACAAGCGATCGCAACCGAAGGAAGCTTACCCGAGCCTTGTCGCCGGCACCTTCGCCTTCCCCGAGCTCTCACCGATCTCCTCCGCCCCTCCGCCGAGCTCGAGCATCGCCCGAAGACCCACTTCGCCGGAAACCCGAGCGCCACCGCCGCCTCCCTTGTCACCGACCGCTCTCCGACCGCCTGTGGTAAAGCCCGTGTCCACCTCCAATTTCCCCATCCTTCCCTCTCTCTGTTACGCCTCTCGCCGGCCACCGCCGTGCCGCCAATCGTCGGCGATCATCGATCCCCGAGTGCGGCCATCGACCGACGAGCCACATCGGCAGCCTGGCTTCCGTGGCACGCCACCTTGCGCCCGATGGCATGCCACCTCCACTCGGTCAGCACCACGCCAGCACCCGCTGCTTGGTCAGCAACCATGTCGGCCTTTCGCCCATGTGGCACATGTGTGGCACACACCTGGCCGCCACATCAGCGCTTTAGTCCACGTGGCTGCCACGTGTACTGCCATGTCAGCACCGAGAGCCTCTCGAGCCACGTGGCAGACACGTAAGCGCCACCTAACTGCCACATCAGCAAACTTGCCCAGTCACCAGCCACATCAGCACCATGTCAGCATCCCTGCCACCTCAGCCTTTCCTCTGGTCCATGGACTTGGTCCATGTAGACTAGGGCCCACTTGTCAGTCATCTACCCCAGGGCTGACTTCATAAATCTGAATTTTCAATAGGAAAGTAATTTTGCCAAAAATAGAAATTATTGCTGACGTCATAAATCCAATTTCCTACAGAAAATAATTCCAAAAATCCAACTTATTCTTTTTCTCTGATTTTAAACTTCCGAGAGCCCGTTCTCCTTCATCCTAACTCCGATTGAGTCCATTCAAATTTCTAAATTCATAAAAAATTTCTCTATCCATTTCTGCCCTCAATTTAAATAATTGGAGTTGATTTGAATTTATTTTAAATTTATTTAAATTTGATGGGTTATTTTCATGTGTAGACTACAACAATTCGGGAGAGTTCTACGACGACGATTTACACCCAGCCGCGGAGCAAGGCAAGTCACACTCCTTGACCATGTTGTAGCCAGTTTGCAAATAAAATTATCTTGATTTAAATTACGTTGCATGCTTAATTTTATTCAATGTATGTCAATTCAGTTTTAAATTTAGTTAATGCCTACTTGTTAATTACTCCGTTGACGTTGAATTCCTTGATACCTTGTCACCCTAGGTTAAAACTCTAGTTAGTACACTAGTATGGCGAGAGAATTTGGTAGCAAATGCTTAGACCTGCATAGATATAACTTTAGGCTTAGGATACCATTTTTCACATAAAATGATAAACTTTTGAGATGTATTCTTGACTTCGGTGAGTCAAGAAGGTTTATGAAATTATTTCAAAATAAAATATAAAATATGGTTTAGACCTAGACTAATGGTTGGTGGTGGGTGTAGGCATGCACTGTTGTTTGGAGACACAGTGTTGATTGTCGAGCGCAGGGGGTATGTGGTTGAGCCTAAATCAATTAAGGACCGGTCTGTGAGCTACTATTGCAAAGCTCTATCGTACTACCACAAGGCTGGTATGGGACAGTCCTGGCTGATTAATTTGCGGGTCCCAACCTAAGTCATGTTGTAGGTTGAAAGTGAGCGTGGCGTGTGCTATGTGAAGTCTCATTCGGCTCAAGAGGGGGTTCCGGTCTGGTGGATTCCTTACTTGGGTGAAACCTTAGAGTTGGTTTGGCCAGGTTGAAAGCTTTACATTGTAAAGGTATTGTCATGATCTCTCCGCCGCACACCTAAGGAACAAATCCAGAAACAGGAATCGGATCACTGCGCTTCAGCAACACTTTTGGTTATGATGGAAGAAGAGATGAAATCGTCAAGGGCTAGGTCACGAACCTCCAGTTGGCTGCCTGTGGGCATGTCCTGAAGGTCCCACCTGTGTGCTTCGTTCTTCCGCTGCTGCAATTTAATGATTTCGGCCTAATCGGCCCATGAGTAAGTCTAGTATTATATTTACGTTTCCTCAAGATATGTACTTGATATTCAGAACTGTAAATCTGTGAGCACTATCTACTGATCCAGGGAATAGTGCGGTGGAATCACAGAGGGATCCGGATTGTAAAATCTGGGTGCCTGACAGCTTAAGATGATGCTCCACCCGAACTTATATGGCACTCCATAACCACTAAGCCTTGATCTTGCTGTTGACCGCAATTGACGTGCATGACAATATTCCAATATATATATATATATATATATATATATATATATATATATATATGGATCTTATGGCTATGGTTGTACTAAATACTTTGTACAAAATAATAAAAATGATACAATAATAAAAATGTCGGCATCGACGGTTTGAGGTTTGCCATCGCATAGCATACCTCAAACCGAAACCATAAAAATAAAAAAAAAATCCTATTACTGCCATCAATTTTGCCAAGCCTCTGGAAATTTTCGCCACCACCATCTCACAGTCACGTTCCTGCCTTTATCCTAACCCAAAGTCTGTCTATTCACAATTCATCTGCTGCCGCCCTGCCCGCAACAACCAGAAAACCCTACAAAAAAAATAAATACAGCTGCTCTATTCCGTGGCTTCTCTCTCTGCGCCAGTTGTGGGCCCCGCCAAATTATATCGTGTCGTGGATGTTTCGGAGTGCCCATCCT
Organism: Dendrocalamus latiflorus; assembly: GCA_017311315.1. Taxonomy (NCBI): domain Eukaryota; kingdom Viridiplantae; phylum Streptophyta; class Magnoliopsida; order Poales; family Poaceae; genus Dendrocalamus; species Dendrocalamus latiflorus. The sequence goes on along the minus strand of CM029645.1, from coordinate 24,775,118 downwards.
GTCGTGCAATTTTCTTAACGCTTCGATCAAAACAGGCAAGCCGCACCGGTGTACTCACATTTATAGCGATTCGTCCTTGCCATCTCTGCAAGTGGCCGCACGAGTCTACTCACACTTATAGCGATTCGTCCTTGCCATCTCTGCAAGTGGGTCGGCCCTGGAGCTCCCACATACTTTCCACTGCTGCTTCACTGTTCTCGAGTCAACCAAGGCTATCCGAGAGTATTAAAAAAGAGAGATCAGAGAGAGACGGTGCTGTTGCTTCTGAAGCGTGTGCCGACTTGTGCTTTCGCCAGAGAGAAGCTGCTGCAAATCATTTATTTATCTAGTCCCTCCAGCAGGCCCACGTGAGAACATTAGAGTTCACAGCACAATACCAATGAATGCCTTCCTTGCCGTACCTTTGCACCAAGTTTCAAGATAGTTGACTCTTTCCTCCACACACACACACATATATATATATATATATATATATATATATATATATATATATATATATATATATATATATATATATATATATATGAAAATTACATAAGCCATCTTGGTGTCTAGGCACCCACATCAAGAACCGTCCGATACACATGTATGATTGATAATTTTTTTGAGTTTGGATATGGAAATGTTTTATACCCTTGATATATTTATGGTAAGTAAGTTTTAAACTCAGTTCAAACTAGTTTGAACTACTTTTGAGTTCAATGCGACTACAGTGAGTATATACCATAAAAATAGTTCAAACTAATTAAACTGAAGTTGAATTTAATTTTTTTCGGAGTTTGACATCTCAAATATACTTTTTTATGGGTATATAAAGATACACACATCAAACGTTGCGAATCTCAAAGCAAATCAACGGGTATTGATATAGGTGCCTAGGCACCAAGGTGCATGAAACACTTGTCATATATATATATATATATATATATATATATATATATATATATATATATATATATATATATATATATATATATATATATATATTCTAACCGAGAGCATAAAAAAAGAGGATCGGTTAAAAAAAGAACCAGTTAAAAAAGAAATAAAAGAGAAGTGAAAAAAAACAAAAAAAGATATGTTCCCGTCTGTGATTTTTAGAGGGAGGATAATTCAAATTTTCGTCGTTTTTGGCCATGTAGACCTGATGGTAGCCGGAGTAGACGTCCAAGAAGCTCATGAGCTCGCATCCGGCGGTGGCATCGACCAGCTGATCTATGCGCGGTAGAGGGTAATTGCCTTTTCGGGCATGCCTTGTTGAGGGCGGTAAAGTCGATGCACATGTGCCAGGCGCCGCTGGTCTTTTTGACCAACACCGGATTGGCGAGCCAGTCCGGATGTTGGACCTCGCGGATAACCCCCGCCCGAAGGAGCTTCTCCACCTCCACCTTGGCCGCTTGCTGCCGGTCCATGGACATACGGCAAAGTTTCTGCTTGACTAGCTTAGCGTCAGGGCGGATCGCGAGGTTATGTTCGATGAGGGCGTGGTCCACACCTTTGATATCCTCCGGGGACCATGCGAAGACATCTATGTTGGCCCGAAGAACTCGGAGCAAGTCTTGCTCGACGTCCGGAGGGAGGCCCTCGCCTATGGATACGAGCTGCCCCTCCGCCTGGAGTGGCACCCTCTTCACTCCGCCCTCCGGGTGGGGCTTAGGTGTCCATCCTGGGGCGGATGGCGTGTCCGCTTGGTACTTGTCGACGAGGACGTGCACCTTACGGTGCAGGCTTCCAGCTCCGGTTTCAATACTCCTGGCCATATCCTGATCGCCGAAGACGGTGATGACGCCCCGCCGGCCTGGGAGCTTCATGCATAGGAAAACGTAGTGTGGGACCGCTTCGAAGAAGTTGATGGTAGGCCGGCCCAGTATGGCATTATACGGATACGAGACGTCCACGACGTCGAAGACGACATTTTCCGTCCTGGCGTTGTCAGCCTGGCACAAGGAGACTTGGAGGCGTACCTGACCCAAAGCCTTCAGTGGCTGCCCTCCGAGGCCCTGAAGGGGGGCTTCCGAAGCTTTTAGTAGGCTCCGAGGTACTCCCATACGATCAAGGGCCTCCGCGAACAAGATGTTTGCGGAGCTCCCTCCGTCAATGAGAATACGCCTGACATCGCAACCTGCGATGTCGGCCTGGATGATCAAGGGATCTTGGTGGGGGAATTCCACGCCTTGGGCATCGGCTGACGTGAAGGTGATGCTGCGATGGGCCTCCGCAATCGGAGGAAGACTAGGGATTTTACGGGAACCAAAGTTTTCCCCAACCCAGTCGTCGCCCCGACTCCTTCGGCCAAGGATCCAAGAAGCTCTGATACCAATTTGTCAAATCCCGAGTATGAAATCTGGATCAAGAGAGGAAGGCAAAGATCTGGAAGAGACAAAAGGGGGAAATCGCAAGAGCTAAAGCTAAGCAAGCTAGGGCTACAGTAGAGACTAGAAATATCGGCAATAGCATATGCCTTTTCTCCTGTATTGAGAGTCCATATAAGCGTACAGCTCAACCATAAGCTTAAGTGCAATTACAGCATTACACCCAAATTAACTCAACATTAAACCATAAGCAAATAGACTCAACTCAACTATTAAAACTAACAATCCTGAGACTAATATAGACTGTTGATGCTCTCCCAAACGATAAGACAACATCTGGGCCGCTGGATTCTATTCAACAGCATCTGAACGAAGCATTTTCTTCAGACTTCAGGGTCTCCGTTATCTTCAGAAGTTCTGCTGCTCTGACAACAAGGCAGCCGATGTTCTTTACTTTCATTCCTGTCACCCCGCAAGGCCGCAATACAGCGCTCGCTACCCTCCCAGACATCTTCAGCAAGCTCATGGACCTCTGCTCTGGACATCATCAAGATGTAGGAACAAGTTGCGGCACAACGACCTGGACTAGCAGCACTTTGATGGAGGTATGTTTGACTCTGTGAACTTGTTCCTCCAAAAAAAAACCAAGTAATTTTACTCTACGAAGTAGAAGGGTTTTGGTTATGATAATCAGGTGTCATCGAATTGTAGTGCAAAAATTGTGTTCGGGTTGAGCGCCCTAGACGGTGGGTTCCCTTGCTGGATAGCTCTCGAGGATGGCGAAGCAATTACACTAATGCAGCAACACTACTAGGTTGCACCGCAATAAGGGATATAGGATTCCCTGATGGCATCTTGGTATGCTCTAATGTGGTAATGTTCCATTTATCTTGCTAATTGTTTTTGCAATTTTTTGAAATGCTTTTTTGGTCATAAAGATAGAAATTTTGATATATATAGTACACCGCTTTAGTTAGTGTTGGGAATCATTAGTATAATAAGAGGATGGGCATATTAAGCTATGATGGTTTTTACAGCTTTACGTGGCATTATACATAACTCTGTCGTTTGTATAGCATTGGCATTTTGACATGTTTGTGAAAGGAAAATTATTAATGTATTCTACGCAATTGATGTTGAGTATATGTGTGAAAGGTGGTTGTTTGATCTTTGATAGCTTAATTTGTGATGATGTGAAGCGTGGACATATCTATTCTTTAGAGTACTAACATGAATGGTTAAGATGCCTAACTCCATCTCTTATTTTCATATTACCAAGTGCACCAAATAAGAAATAGCTCAAGCATTCCTGGCCTTGCCTATGACTTCTTAAAGTATTGCTCCAGAACTTCTCCATGCACTCATTCAGTTCCTTTAAAGTTTGGAACATATGTATGCTCTCCCTGTAGAGGAGTTGGAGCTCGATTTGGGGCTGACCAATATGGTGTAGTTATGATCACCCTAAAATCTGTTATTTATGACATATACCAAGGAAGTCCATCAAAGCCACTGGTGCTTGCTCCTGGAGGCTTCTTCAATGCAGCCTGGTTTACCCAACTTGTTGTCAAAATTAGGCCAAGTCTCCTGAATGTAATCACCCACTACATCTACAATTTAGACCCAGCTATGCTCAACTCCCACCTACCAATAAATTGACGCTTGAATTGGAAGCTGAATAAATACGTCAAGCATTGCATGTCACAAGATTGGACACACATCTGATTGAAAAAATATCATGGAATGGCAAGCACATTCAACAATTTTCAAGGGATACTAAAATCCACAGGGGCCTCGACGTCACATGGGTTGGGGAGGCTGGATGTGTTTACCGCAGCGGCCACCACTTTGTCACCGATCCATTCGTATGCAACTTTTGGTGAGCTAAGAACCTCTAAAGAATTTTTCTGTATCTACTATTGAATTGGTTATTCTTAGGGCTTGGTGATTTTCAGATACTTCCATCAGCTCAGGGGATGTCACCAAAGTATTATGACACAGAGAGTTAGTGCGGAGAAAGTATGATCGATGAGAACTATGACTTGTTAATGGTTTTACTACTATACAACATAATGGAATTGATTCGAACATGCTAGGAAGAAGTAATTGTTGAAATATGACTAATGTGCATTTCAAAATGATATAGAAAATAAAAGACCGATTGGATTTTTTAGGAAACTATAGATGTGGTATGTGCATGTATGATTTCACTTAACTAAATTTCTTAATCGTAGAAGTTCAAAATGTATTACACTAGCATATCTGGATTAACTGCATATCTTTGTGTATATCCTCGCAAAAAAAGGACATCAAATATGTTTTATATACACAGGAAACATATAGTACTATTGTGATTTTGTTAGTTTTTTTGTTAGAATTTTAGATCCGTAGCAACGCACGCGCATTAAACTAGTATATATACAAGAGGCTTTTTCCATACTCTCGAGAGTACATACTCATACTTCTAATATACTACTTAAACAAACATGTTATACTTATTTACCATTTTCGGTATACTTAAATACTAATTCTAATACGATTTGATTGAAAAAAATTTATCGGAGTCCTTTTGTTTTTGCTATATACTTATTTTCCATATATAAAAAGGGTATAAACACAAATTATGTTATAAAAATGGATTTTGATGAATTTTTTTGTGGAACTCACTTTGAAGTATCTTATAATCATTATTAGAATATACTTAAAAAGTAAAGAGGTATAACAACATCATTTAAATGGTATATAAGAAGTGAGAGTACGTACTCCTAAAAGTGTGGAATCATTCTCTCTCTGTGTGTGTATATATATAAAGAGAGTTGTGTGCTTTAGAGAACCAACCAACAAAAGCGTAGAGCTGATCGTGCGATTTTAATTCTGGATCGAATCAATATTTTAGGCCTGTTTGGAATCCTCTCCTGTTCGGAATCCAAACGAATCGCAGACGGGAAAATTATGTGGAAACCAAACAGGGAATCCATCATGTCCCGGCGTCGCGAATTGCGTGCGGCTTTTCGATCCCGTGTCTGATTCCTTTTCCCTTACCAGTAGGGCTATTAATTCCTTCCTTGTTTTGACAAGATTAGAAATAGGGCTGCAGCGCTAGCTTGGCACCGCATGGCGTCTCGCTCGAAGACAACGGCTGGAGCAGTAGAGACAGAGAAGGCAAAGCTCCGGCATGAAGATGGAGCTCGAGGCGACTCAGTTCCGTGGTAATAAGTCATGCAAGTTTACTACTGCATTTTGATCCCCCTGCTGCTGCGCGGTCACCAATCCGCTGTGTAACTAGCCATGGAAGAAGTACTATTATTTCTGTAATAGTCATATAGTCTGTCAAGGCTGATCAAGCACCAGCTTTTCGTACCTTGAGCAAAATTTCCTACAGAGTTTTAAGTTTTGGTGGTGATCATTGGGGCTTTTTTTTGTGGCTTATGGCTGAAAAGCACTGTAGCTGGCTGAAAAAACACTGTAGCTGACAGAGACTTATTTAACATAATTAAATTTAAAAAAATTAAAAAATATGTTAGCCCATTACGTATAATACAAACAAATACGAAAAAAAAGAACCAGAAAAAAATGTTCAACAAAAAGCCAAAAGTTCAGAAAAAGACGAAATTTGTAAATAGTGAAAAATAAACCGAAAGCTAAAAGCTGAAGCCAAAATGATCAAACCTGTTCGGTGAACTTTGCTCTTTTGGTCGGGCATTCGGCAAAACCAAAAGGCCAAAAGATCAAACGAAGGTAGTTTTAACATGTGTTGGCCTGCCCGGCTTAATTTCCTGACAGAAATCAATCATGCTGGTGCAAAATATAACTAGCGAATGGCCTCATCAACATACTATCTGCCAACTGTGGAGGATTACATATATCAAATATGAAATCTACATCGTCACAAAATTTAACTCATTACAAGGATAAAGCCCAGCCAACTACAAAACATACACAGGCATTGGCAGTAGCTAGAGAAAAGCTGTCTACTTGGGAGACAACATTACATCTTCATTCTCAGCAAAACTTTACTTACCCAGGACTCCTGTACAACACTTGAACCTCATGAGCAAACTTCACAGAGAAGTTGACGGCGCTCGCGAGCGCACGCTAAGGCTCAGGTCAAGGTCTACTTGCTTGCTAACCTCTACCCGAGTCGATCCAATCTGCTCCTGCCGAACTGGGAACAGCTCCAGGCACGCTTCAGAAGCTACATCGGGATCATCATGGTCCATTGGAACGAACTCAATGGACTGACGACGCTCCTGCATATGTGGATACTCATTGTCGGCATTGTCAGGGGTCAGCTCTAATTCTACTCCAGTTCTATTGCCAATCGTGGATCCAGAAGTCACCATCTCTTCCGGCACTGAGAATAAGAGTGCACCTTCACGGGCCATCTGCTGGATGAGTTGCTGAGAACTCGGTGTCCGTGCGGTGACAAACCCAAACAGTGTGGTCGTGGGAGGTACTACACCACAGTGGGGTTGTCCATGACCATGCTCGGCAGAATTGATTAACTTGGGAGTGACTGCAGCAGGTCCAGAGTCACTTGATGGTTTGGTAGTAATTGAGACATCCCATTGGGGCGAAGAGGTGAAGTCTTGCTCTTCTTCTTGCTGGTCCACTTTTTCAGCCGCATGTAGTTTACGACCAATTCTTGGCTGCAGAAAACAGTTTGATCCAGCTTTTGGCGATAGTGGCTTCGCAGAGGATGAACTGCTGCCAGGAGAGTCAAGACCTTCTCTCATGGCAACTTTCATAGCATCCTTTTGTACCTCACGGTTGTGCTCTGCCAGCAATTGATTCTCAACATGAACAACATGCTTCACAACAAAGGTTTCTTGGTCTGATGACTCACAGTGTACTTCAGATTGTTGTTCCAAAAAATTATGTTCGTGTACCTCCCCTTCCTCTGTGGCACAGGCTGAACCATCTTGTTTTTTTATTAGAACTTTATCAGACATATCTTCCCTGCGCTTGAACACTCCCCACAGGTAGTGCTTCCCCTGGAACACTAAAATATAACAAATTTTGATCAGTAACCGGTAAACCATGAGCAAAATATTATGATATAGAAGGATTTATCCGAAGCAATAACTGGTTCACAATATTATGATATAGAAAGTTCTTGTGAACCAGTTATCAATTAGGAAGATTGATAGTAACCATGTAGAACTAGGTGGAAAGTCATGTCTTGTATAGTACATGCAGAAATCACAAAGAAATCTCCAATCAGACATTACCGTGATATTGCTCTGACAAAAGAGTAGAGGGGAAGATTAGCAGCTCAGCGATCCCAACAACAATTTTTAAGACAGCATCACTGTCAATGACTTCCTCCACTAGCCTATCCGATTCACCATTTGGCCTGGAGATACGATGTGAATGTTAGACCTTTAGTATCACATCAAGCAGAAGAAAAAAGAACCAAAGAAACATGAAGGCAAACACACCTCGTACTGTGTGGGAAGAAAAACAATCCAATGCTGTCATCAGTGGGTCCTGAAGTCTTCCAGCTCTTTGGCCAGGCTTCCAGCCGAGGGAGCTTCATTACTTCAACTGTAGGTTGCAACAATTTTGACAATTCCCACACTCTCTGACATGCTTTGGTCGACAGGTGTGCAGCCAACGCTACGAACACTTCGTTGTTTATCTTAAAGATTCCACTATAGACATAAAAATAGAAGACATCAACATTTTACACAAAAGAACATAACTATGATTCACAGAGGGAAAAAGATCATCTAACATACCTCCAAACAGGCACATCAATGGGTTGTGAATAAATATAACATTGTTGATTTGCAGATTCTGAATCAAATGCAGTTCTGGATTGGAGAAGATGATCCTTTGCGACAACAGTTTGTGATGCCAACTTTGCGACATCATTCAGAACACATTTAGCATTCTCAACACCTGTAATAATCTCTTCATCTTCTTCATCCCCATTTGCCTCTATGTATCTTCTGCGTTTCTTCACAGGACAAGTAATCTCAGAAGATTGAGAAATCAAAATATCCACCTGTACAGCGTGTTCACCATCTTGTACACATTCCTGCTGCTTCACTGGCCTACCATTCTTGAGATCTTGGCCATTCAAATCTCCAGTCTGTACAGCCTCCACATAATCTTCGGTGTCTATTTTATTCTTCTTCATTGATCCATCACACTCAAGCGATCGAGGATTGGAATCTTCTGGCTGCACATCTGCAGCCTCTTCTACTTCGTCATCGTCGTTGTCTGGGAGAATGAGACGTCTTTGCTTCCTTCGGTTGTCCTTGACAAAATTTTGAACAGTATCAGAAAGTTCCACCTCTATTGCACTGGCTTTGAGAACAATGTTTGCTTTCGAAGAGGTTTCCGAGAAGGAACTTGAAAAGGCCTGATCCAGTAGCCTAGATGGTTCACTCTGATTTCCCCCTGTTAAGACTGGTGTCACATAACTGCCCTTTGGATTTTCAATGTCAATGTGCTCAGATGGCACACAGTTGCTTTCCTTTGGAAGCACAGCCATATTTGCTGAAGATGACATGGCTCTGTTTACAGCATTTTTATGCAGAGCAGAAGGCTGTGGCACACTGGCAGCCATTCTTAGCAAATCATTGCTAGCCTTATCATCCAGCTGAAATCTGGCCTTTTTCTTGTCTCTTTCCAACGTGAAGTCATCAATGACATGGTCATCACTATCACAATGTGTTTCAGGCTTGTCCAGGTTTTTCAGTGATTCGTCTACCCAGTACTTCCTTGACTGTGCACCAACCACAGTTTCGTTATCTTTTACAAACTTGACTTTCATATTTTCACAGCCAAGTGGAGCATGTGGATTCAACTGATTGTCATCTCTCATTTCAATGTTCATCCCCTTTGACTTGCCATGATCAATGTGTTTGGAAGACAAAGATGCACTACGATAATCCTCCGCTGGTGATACCTGCCTTGGAGTCACTTTGCCAATAGAAAAAGGAAGTTTTCCTACGTTACTTTGGAGGTTACTCTGACCAGTTTGGTTGTCCTCAAGTGCAGACCTCGGATTGGAACTTCCCTTTGCCTTCAAAGAGTTATAGTGCTTACTAGGATAATGATGAGTAAAATGAACTTCACTGAATGATGCATTTCCAAATGATGCAATTATCACCTCCCCCTGCCTCTCCTCATCTTTGTCGCTCCTCAAGAGTTCATCTGATCGTTTATTCTCCAGCTTTGAGCTATCTTCACTAGTAACAGAGCATTCCTTCACCCTGAAGGGATTTGATTCCTCAGAATTATCCAATATTGGAGTGACAATTTCCCTGTCTTTCAGGCACTTCGATTTGTCACCATTCTTTTTCTCCAGAACTGAGTTTGCTCGCTCATTTCTGGGATTTGATGACTCTATGTTCTTTGATCTTGATCCCAAACCATCCTTGGATGATTTTAATACATCAACATTCTTTGTCTTCATAACAAACCCTCTGATTGGCTTTGTGAGTGATTGTGTGGCGTTACTTGATTTGTGAGCCAACCCTTCTATCGCCTTCAAAATGTGAGATTGCTTGGTACTTCCTAGTGGGTCACTTAAGCGTTCCTCAATCAAGGGGGAGGGAGTAGGCTGCTGAACATCCTGCAATGAACAATATGAGCCACCCTGCTCCTTTGGGAGGTTCAACTTCTCTGCAATTTTTGAAGGAGATTCAGAACCATCCAATGGCTTTTGGAGATTGGTTTGTTTTACCCTTGGTGGCAAGCCATTTGCAACATGATCATTGTTTAACATATGAACAGAATATTTATTGTCAACCTGCTGGTTCTCACCGTTGCTGGCCTTTGCTGTTTCCATGGTGATGGCTGCACGAGAATGAAATGCCTTACCACTAGTGCAAGCATTGTTTGTAGCATTGTGCTCTCTTCTATTGGTCTTGTTACCCATTGGTCGCATATTTGACTTTTTTCGCCTGTGCTTCCTCGCCAAAGAATTCATTCTTGTAGAACAAATTCTTTTAAGAGATGTACTTTTAGTCTTGTATGATTTATTTTTATGGTTTCTCCGTGGTTCTGATTCCTTTGTTGACTTCAAACTCGCAGTACTTGGCTGCCTTTTATTTGGCACCTTCTGTAAAGATCTCTCGTAAGTAACTTCACTACGCCTTTGTTGGCATTCATAACACAACCAGTCTACTAACGATCCATCAAAAACAACTTCGTCCAAACAGTATCTACAAAATGACGAATAACAATAAGCAAAGAGCAAGTACTACTTTTTTTGAAAACCATAAAAGAAGACTAAATAAGTAGCAGTGTAACACCAACACCATTAAACTAGAAAAAGAATCACATCTGATGTGATTAATGATACATTTTTCATAGGAAAAATAAACTTATTGTCGAGTGTGTCCTTTAACAAGCATTAACACAAAGAAAAAAAAAGTTGGACCTGATTCAAAATAGATTTAGATTTCCACCAAAGGTGCAGCCAAAGCTTTTATAGAGCAAGTAGCAATTTGCATAAACTTAAAAAAACAGATGAGCCAGGTACAATTATATGCCCCTGTTTTGCAAACATTAACAATTCAACTAATTTTTTGCAGTACCTATAGAGAAACAGAGCACCATAAATATGATATCTTTCACCTAAAAATTAACAGGGACAGACATGAATTGCAAGGCCTAAGGAACATTATCTATGAAATAGAACTTCTGCAATCATTCATGCATAAGCCGTCCATCTAACATACAAACAGAACTTCAAATATCTGTCCACACAGCCACTGTTCAAAGTTTGCACAGGAAATATATCATAGTTTACTAAGATAAGATGCCTCATAATATAAAAATGTGTTGACAGGTGGCAGCACATCCAAAACTATATGCTTCAGGCGGCGAGAATCGAGAAAAATTGCCACATTCCAAATAGGGCCTAAATGGTGTAAATCGTATAAAACTTGTAGTTAAAAAAACTCGACCTGCGGGCGGGGGGGGGGGGGGGGGGGGAGCCCCCGGGCTTATCAATTAAGAAGAAGATCTTCTCACGCAGATCGAGAAATCCCCGAATCCTTGCCCCACCCTGACACAGCGGCATCAGCCCATGTGAGAACGACCAATCCAGGGTGATCCTTAAACCAACAATCTGGCGCTACCAACGACCTGGGCCAGCCTTTAGACCTGTGCTTTGGCTTATGGGGCAAACGAGGGGATTTTTTCCCCAGCCTGAATTCGCTCCCAGCAGGAGTCGAACCCAGGACCTGAAGGGTGCTACTAGAGCGCTCTAACCACTAGGCTAGAGACCCGTTCGCTATAAAACTTGTAGTTAAACATGCATATAGAGGAATACAACTATTTACTAAGCATCTGTGCTACATAGTTAAACATGCATATAGAGGAATACAACTATTTACTAAGCATCTGTGCTACATGCTATATTTAATACAGAAAATTATTATTATGGTGAAAAAACATACTGGTGCGCGGCAGCTCCTTTGCAGTCATTGCAAGATACTAAAAGATATTCATAACCAACATCTCCACATATTTCACATACAGTAATCTGCATAATGCCAAAATAAGAGTTATGAAAGTAACTCACAATACTTCCATCAAACTAAGTGATGATATTTGTTGGTAGACACAACAAACAGTTGTAGCTACCAGTGACCATTATGTTAGGGGCCCATATGCCAATAAACACCAAAACAAAAAACATACTTTTCAAATAAAAGGGAACTAAAAGACCAACATGTCCATGCTCTCTCTGCCCCACAATCTCCCCAAATATGAATGTACTCTATCCGCAAACCCAGTAATCTTCCCCAATATTTCTCATCTCTCTACCACTATCATGTCAACCTCACCTATATTAGAGAACAAAGACATGAAGTCACATCCAAGCGATCTTCCCAAATATAGGCCTAGCAAGCAAAGCCCACCCAACCAACCTTTCATCCTCTTTCCACACATCTTGTCACTAACCGATAAAACCAACCCCTCACTGTCTTATCTGCTATTCTTCTATACAACAATGGTTCCTCTACACTACAACACTCCCCTCCAAAATCTACTAGCTCACCAGTGTTTGCTTGACCCTAATTGTCGTGCTACTCCAATACCATCGCTGCCACATTCCATTTACATCCCTGCTTGTAAGTTGTAACTCACCATTTGTTGCTGTCAAAATTGTTCCAGTGTAACCAATGCCAACAAACCACAACTCGTAGCTAGCAAGGGTACCAACCCCGCCCCCAACTTTACCCACCCACCCAAACAAAGCTTTACATACACCTACCATGGCCCAAACCTCCCTTGGATGGTGGGCCAACTAAATATGCAGGATACAAAGTTATGATAACATATATCATCTCTTTGGGCCAATTTGTGGTTGTTGTGATGTGTTGTGTTGCATCATCTTTTTCTTGCTCAATGATATTTGGAATTGCTCTCATATTTTCTTTAGTAATTGCCCTCATATTTTCTGTTATTTGGAATATAACAGCATCTTTTTGAAAGATTATTTAGGAAAAAATAGGTAACCAAACAATGAAGTATTTTAAAACGATTCCAACAAATGAGATTATCATAAATATAGTAGACCCTTATGGATTGGGCATCATTCACCAAATGGGTAGAGCTACTAGAGGCATAAGGTTAGTCAAAATGGGTAGAGCTAATAAAGATTTATGGTTAGTCAAGAGTTGTATTGTAAAATTATGGGCATGTTTGGTTGGAAGCCACACATTGGGGTACCACACTTTTTGTGGCTTACAAATCGTTCGCCACAAATGTGACAAGTTTGGCTAGAAATTGTGCCCTATGACAGGAGGGGCATGGGGCTCTTTTCCACATTTTTCCACACTAAAATTAGGAAATCTTTGGCCTATTTACAGCCAAGACTTAGCATATTTGCCACCATTTGTTGGTTCTTCTATCATGATTGTGTTGTACAACACTTTCTTAGACCATAACCTATACAAACTAGTCCCAATTCTTAGATAACCTATCAAGACAAAACTATAAACAAGCTGTCTGTACAGATCAATTTAGCTGCCACAAAAGGCAGTGCCTTGCTGTGCAAAGGTACAGTAACCATTCAAACAGCCATTTTGCATCATCCTACCATTTGGTTAGTTTTATATTTTAACCAAGGGAATATTTGATATATGCCACCGTTTAGTGGCTATTTTAGAGATATGTCACTCCCAAGTTGTTTCTTCAGAATATGCCACGGTTATATGTGATTGTTTTGATATATGCCATTATGGAGGATTACAAGCTATTTTCCCCTAATACGCCCAATGTATTTAACCCTTATTTTCATATAGACCGAAATGTCCTCACCGAATTCACTCAAGATACATGGTTGGACCCAACCAGGTGCTTGTCGGAACACACATCTTCTCCGGTCGATCCCTTCTCACTCTACCGCTGCTGCCATGGACTGCTCTAGGCTCCATCGCTGCCCACGGTCCCCGCCCCCAACTCTGGCAAAGCACATGGAGTGGGATGCTCCCCTATGTTGCCTATGGACCTTGCCCCCACACTGCCGCCATGTACAATGTGCACCCTCTGACACCGCCGCCTAAGGCCCTGGACTCCAGAAACACCTATGGCTCCAGCTGCCGCCTGCGGTCCCCTCCCCTAACACTGATGCCGCTTGCGGTCCCCTCTCCCCTTTCCCAACACCGCTGCCGCCTACAGTCCTAGCCCCCAATACTGCCACCACCTGCAACAACGCCCCCACATGGATGCATGGTTCTTGCACAGGGTAGGATGCTGTGAAATTTGCCATCAAAATTTGGTATTGGGTTGATCCATCGTATTGTGTTTGAAATAGGGGCGAACCGTCCCATGTGGCCAGATATGGCGGCCACCACATGTAACACCTTACACTTGGGCTGGCTCAGCCCAGCCCGGCCCAACTCGTAGCCCTATAAGAGAGAAGAAAGCCAAGTGGAGAAGGCAAAAGCCATTTTGGCTTCTCCCACATGCTCACCTTGCTGTCGCCCCCGCTCGTGCGAGCTGCTGCCTCCCCCTTGCACTTGCTACCGCCGGCGCCACCGTGCCCCACTGTTGCCGGTGCTTCACTATCGCCCACGCGCCGCTGTCGGTAGCCACCAGCACCACCGTCACTTGGCACCGTCGCTCCCCGGCCGTGTCTCGCCTTCCTCATCCTCTGCCACCGCCACTCCACCCCATGGACGCGCCTCACCTTCCTCCGCGCCGTAGCTCACCGCCGCTCCCCTGCTCCGCCCGGCTGTTCCCTGCGCAAGGAGGCAAGGGGAGAGCTGGGAGCTGTCTGTGAGGGGAGGGGCCGGCCAGTCGAGGAGAGGGCAGGGAGGAGCCGACCAGCTGAGGAGAGGAAGGGGAGGAAGAGAAGAAAGAGGAAGAAGAGGAGGTTGCCGGTATAAGCTACAGTTACCGGCCGCTATACCAATATAAGCTACAGTTACAGATGCATTACATGGTATTGCATTGCATGAAAGTGACAGAAAAAGTGATGCAGTTACAGAGAGTTATGAGTTTACAGTTTATAGTTAAAGACTTGATTTATAGTTTATAGTTACGGATTCGATTTATAGTTTACAATTACAGATTTGATTTACAGTTTACAATTACGGATTTGATTTACAGTTTACAGTTATAGAGTTGATTTACAGCTTACAATTTATGAAATCGATTGAATTGCTAAAGTGATATTACTGTTTTATCGTGTGTTTACAGTCGAGGTGTTGTGGTCGTAGCTAGTGGTTGAAGACTGTGGTCATAGCGAGTGGTCGAAAACTATGGTCGTACCCAGTCGTCGTAGCCAGTGGTCGAACACTACGGTCGTAGCCCATGGTCGTAGACTATGGTCGTAGCCTGTGGTCGAAGACGATGGTCGTAGTCGTGGTCGTAGCCAACCGTCGTACGCTGTGGTCGTACGCTATGGTCGTAACTACAATGGTCGTAGCCAATCGTCGTACACTGTGGTCATAGCTACAGTGGTCGACAGTCGATTGCCGTAGCTCCAGTCGACCTCGATGCTAGAAGACCTGTGTGGTCGGAGCTGCAGTTGAGATGCTGTGGTCATAGCCAGTGGTCGAAGACGGTTGTCGTAGCCAGTGGTCGAAGACTATGGTCGTAACCAGTAGTCGAATATTGTGGTCGTAGCCAGTAGTCGAATATTGTGGTCGTAGCCTATGGTCGTAGCAGTGGTCGTAACCAGTGGTCGAACACTGTGGTCGTAGCCCGTGGTCATAGCCTGTGGTTGAACACTGTGGTCGTAACCAGTGGTCGAAGCTCGTGGTCATAGCTTGTGGTTTTAGCTTGTGGTCGAAGACGGTGGTCGTAGTCCGTGGTTGTAGCTCGTGGTTGTAGGCTATGGTTGTAGCCCGTGGTCGAAGACAGTGGTCGACGATTGATTGTCGTAGCTACAGTTGACCTCGGTGCTAGAAGACCTGTAGTCGAAGATGCAGTCGAGGTGTTGTGGTCGTAGCCAGTGGTCGTAGCGAGTGGTCGAAGATTGTGGTCGTACCCAGTGGTCAAAGACAGTGGTCTTAGCCTAGGTTACAACAATGTTTTTTCTTCTTGATGGGATTCCCACCAGACTGCTAGGAAACAGTACGTCTATTCGTACGTTCATATGTGCACACACACAAGAACTGGAGGCTATTGTGATGATTCTATCAAATCTAAGTACGTTTACAAGGACTGCCTCTCCATTGGTTTATGTGGGAAACGATATACTGCTCTCACAAATGCATGCATATACACTACACTCAAGTACTCAGAATCTCAGTATTAGCAATGACAGCTTCTTGTTAAGCGAATATTGCTATGTATGATGATGATATGATGTTTATTTGTATCATAATATGTTGAGCAGCTCCAGTTCTATTGACTCTTTTGCTGCTGTTGTTGTTGCTATCTATATCAGTTTTGTTTCCTCTAGAGTATGCTGTGAACTGACATTTTCAGAGTAAGGTATACATGTTAAAAGAGTTAGGATGAACATACTAAAGTGATGACTTAGCTCTATCTTCATTTAATAAAAAAATTGGGAGGCTACAACAATGTTTTTTTCGTTTCTTAAAAATTAGTCCATCATCAAATGTTTTCCTTTGTTAATATTTTATGAACTATCAAACATGTGTTTCCCCTATATATCCATGTCTTTTGAATGTTTTTGTTCCGTAGTAACGCACGGGCATTCAACTAGCTCCTTAAAAAGTTTGAGTTAGTGGTAGTCGGTCCGTTTTCTCCCACCCCTCCTCACAAAAAAGCAACGCCGACCTGTGGGCCTCTCCCACCCCAACTCACAAAAAAGCCTGCACCGAGGGGCTTCTCCCCTCCCACCGAATCCTTTCCCCCCGTCTCCCCCCATTCTCCACACCACCGTTCTCTGCGCCGCTACCCTCCCCCCACCAAATCCTCTCCCCCGGTTCTCCGTGCCGCTACCCTCCCCCCCCCCCCAATCAAATCCTCTCCCCCGTCTCCCCCTTCTCCCCCGGTCATATTTGGACCACAAGATGATAGGATACAAGAGCTTGAAGGTAAAAACCAAGTAAATAATATATACATGTATGCATATCTTTCATAATTAAAATAATTCTCCCTTTAAACAGAACTGCCAAGTATGCTGCATGAAAATAGGGTTATTTAGATATATACCACTGTAGATTTCCTAGTTCTGAAATATGCCACTACAAAGTGACGACTTCGAGACAAACCACTGCAGAGTTGACGTGTTTGGGAAAATGCCACTTCTATACGTATTTCACATGTATTGGACAAAAACCCTGTTCCGCTAGGCGGCCGCCTAGCCCGCCTAGGCGGCGCCCTCCCACCTTGCCGATTTGGTCCGCCTAGGCCGCGCCTAGGATAACACTAGACAAAAATGACCTTATCTTCTTCCTCCCATGGCCGTGCTCTTCCCATCTCATCTCGTGGCCGTGGCCATGCCCTTCCCAACTCGTCCTGTGCCTATAGCCGTGTTGTTCCCAGCTCAAGACTTCCTTCTCCAATCGCAAGAAACAAAAGCAAGGTAATCCCCACAAGCTCCCCAAAAATCACGATTCTATATCAAACCCCCCACAGATCTCAACATGAATCCATGGAATGCCTCGCATAAGCTGCAATTCCTTTGTGCCCCTGCTATCCTTACTCTTCCTTGCCCACATGGAATCCAATTGCACTGAACTGGACCATTGAATTTGGTAAGAATGATGAGACATTTGATTGGGAAGAAGCTACATTGAATTGGTTGCTGCAATAGGGGAACTTGATGGTGAACATGGGCTGCTTCATGCTGCCCTCACCAGCACATGCAGGCTGCACTCGGGCTTGCCGTCAAACTCGAACATGTAACAGGGGTTGGGCTCGGCATGGATGGTGAGGTTGAGCTGCAAGGCGGCAGAGGTGGAGAGGACATCAACAGGGCGCAGCGCGACCAGCATTTTGAGCGCAATGTTGCCGACCAGCACCTACACAAACGGGTATGGGTCCATCACCTCCCTGCTTCTACTTCCACGGCCATGCACCTTCACACGGCAGCCATGGAAGGGGTGAAGGAAATGGGAGATGGGAGGGGTGGAGGAAAAAGATATGAGTATTGTGGTCTAGTTTTCCTGATAATGACATATCTTAAATTTCGCCTACTTAGGCTATGTACAATAGTGCGATGTTAACTATCTATAAACTTTATCATGTAAGATACGAGATGATATAGAAAAGAAAGAGCATAGAATTGGGCCATTTATTAGTAGTTGACTGTAACACGATGAACAAGACATATTGTGTGATAGAAAAACTATCTGTAGAAATATGTAAAAAATTTATAAACTGTTTTTAGTGCCATCTATAGATGATGATATGAACGATATTATAAACAGCAGTTTTCTATATCATTGTGCATGCCCTTAGTAGTGGCATATATCGAAATCAAAACTTTGTAGTGGTATATCTCAAAACTGACAACTCTGATGGCATGTATCTAAATAACTCGTGAGACAAAGATGGCCTTGTCACGATTTCCATCCCGATTGGGCACCAGAGTACCAAAACCAAAGGATTAGTACCACAATAATGCCCTTGACGAGCCCCAATACACCTTCCGCAATGGGAGCATCGCCACAGGGCGGCGGCTTAATTCCCTCTGAAGGCACAATCGACCACACTACCAACCAAATCCACTCCGGCCACATCTGTTCCATCAAGAACACCAGAAATAAAAGCAAATGGAAAGCGAAAAGATCAAATACATACCATGTCCCACCACTTCCGAGTTCCGCCGCTCCAAAGAATCTCCAAGAAACAGGGCCGGTTCCGCCTCAAGAACTCAAACAGACTCCGACTCCAAAACCTCCAAGAAACCGAGTACGATCGAGACCTCACGAACCCAACAGATTAGAAACCGAAACCGAATCCGATCTATCTCGAGAACAGAATTTGGAGGCACAGTACCAGCTTCGCTCCGGGATTCGGAGCAATGCACAGGACGGGGTTCTTCTCCTTGAACCCTAGTACCCCTCTCTCTCTCTCTCTCTCCAATGGCCAATATCCCACCACTTCCTGGAGTTTTCTTTTTCCCTTTCCTCCCACTCCGATAGGCCGGACGCTATTTATAAGGGCGGTGGGCGGTGGTTAAGGCGGTGGACGGCGCGGGGCTTGGAAAGAAACCGTACGCGAAATCCGCGGTGATTACGAATCTAGCCTTTCGAATCTATTTCTTCATTTTTTTTATTATTATCTTGCTCGAGATAGATATATCACGTATCCCATTCCTTTTACTAGTGTTACATAGATAAATTGTTTTCTCACTTTTTGCATGTTCGTCTTCTACTTTTAAAAGGCACATTTTTCAAATACTACCATTTATTTTCAGCCAAAAACTATCAGCAAAAGCTAAGAGCAACTCCAGCAGGGTCCCTACTTGAGCCCTCATCCTACTTTTGAGGGCCGAGGGGCAAAAAACTCACTCCAGCAGGGCCTCTACTTGAGCCCTCAAAAGTAGGGGCCCCTCAAATCTCCCCCTCAAGCCCTCATTCTTGGGGGGTCTGGAGGGAGCCCCTACTTTTGAGGGACCCTCAAAAGTAGGGGCTCCCTCCAGACCCCTCAGGAGTGGGTCCTATGTGTCATCCCTCTAAGAATGAATTTGAGGGTCCTGTTTTGAGGGCTGCTGCTGGAGTGCAGCCCAAAAAACAGAGCCCTAAAAAATAGGGGAGCCCTCAAATAAAAAGTAGGGGCCCTGTTTTGAGGGCTACTGCTGGAGTTGCTCTAATACAAACATTCCTTTAAAGGAATGTTCTGTAGTACTGATGGTATTTGGTTACAGCTGATGGTTTTTGTTTGTGCTTTTCGAGATGGTAGTAGACTGTAAAAACGTCGACGCAGATCATGCATACGGTTGGCACATGAAATCATTTTAAAAAATCCGTTTAAAATAATTGTTCCGTGATTGGCACAGAAAATTTTTTAGAGAATTTGCTTAAAATGTGTTACGTCTATTTTGATTTTCGGAGGAGACTGAAGCCACGTTGGCGAAAGCACCGAAGAGGAGGGGTAGGGTTCATGGTGATTCTGATTCGCGTTTTGCGTGCGTGCACGCACGGTACGCCGTGGGATCCGGATTACCGGGGATTCGAGAGGGCGAGACGGGTTTCCACATCTGCTTTGTGGTGGGGCCCACCACTTTTTTTTGTCAGGAGTCGTCCGTTTCCATCCAGGATTTTGTAACTCCCGTCCTCTGCTGCTCAGCTGGGGTAATAGCCTGACAGGGAAGCCTGAATTGAGCCATCTACGGGCCTGATCTTTTTAACCCAAACTAGCGACTTTTAGTTTTTGATATAATATCTAACTTTTAAATGACATATTTTTTTAAGACGAAGTCTATAAGTTAATTGTAGTACACATTAAAAGTCTAATATCTGTATTAACCAAAATCGCGAGCAAGTATCTATCTCTCCGTAATCTCTATCGTAAACAGCTAAAATTCAAAAATTTTAGCTAAAAGTCATAAATCGCAACCGAATCAAACAGGCTCTACAACTTGTGACTAAACAAGTTCTGAAATTTAGCCGGAGCCACGCGTATTTGGTGCTATTTGATTTCTTACTTAAATTCTGGTAAAACTATGCTCTGATTGTAATGCAAACTATGCTAAGACTCTGCTCTGTTTGTAATATAAACTTGTTGTGGACCTTGGGGTCAATTTGGTGGCCTAGGCAGCCATAATTTGGAAGATGTATGATAATTGCTGTTCACTCAGCTCAGCAACTTGGCTTTGGAAAGAGATGCATGTTATCCCTGCGGCTCTGGCCGCCCTTGTCTTCTCTCGTCGCTTTTCTTCCTTTTTATCTTAGTTGTTTTGTATTCGACGCTAAAAATCCGAAAAGGAGATTATGTCTTAGACATATGCCCATATGAGTGAGATATATTTTCTATAATTTCAATACATGTATGTTTTAGTACTATATTGCTAAGTCAAAGTAGAGGAAACCAATTTATAAGATGGAGTCTTTGCCACTCCTTAAATCACAAGACACCTATATGGGGATGGCATAATGAGGGTTTTGGTTAATCACCTATGCGCACTCGCGTATTTACTTATTTTTGCGTGGAAATTGTGTGAATTGTGAATTACAACCGTGCCGTGACGTAGCGCGCCACTTGGTAGACTAAGTCAATTTTTTTTGCTGAACCGCGCATTATCTCTTTCATTTTAATTGGTCATGAGATTGTTTAAATATCATAATGTGGTTTAATGAGGTAGTTATCAGTGAGTTAACTCTACTTAATATGTGGTTTGATGAGGCAATTACTAGTGAGTTAACTCTGTTTAATCGCAGCAGTTACTAGTGAGTAACTACAGCGCTCTTAAAAGGGCGCAGAGACGTCTAGGAAAAGACAAAGCATTCCACCTCCATTCTTCATCTACTTTCTTCTCTGCTGATCTGTGCTGGTGTGCTATGCTACCGAACCTCATCGGTCTTTCTTCTCGGCATGCACCTGGAAGGAAGGAGAGCGGGTATCTCTAAGCCATTGCTGCAGAGAGTACCTACACGGGATAGCAATAAGGTTATGGGCAGCGCATTTGTGCGGCCACTCCTTCTCTGCTTTATCTACGTTTTGCATTGCATCGAGTCTACACTGCTTACTGTTCTTCATCAAGCCCAACAATAAATCGTTCGCACGTTCAATCAACTTTGATATTGTATATTCCTTACGTATTTTTCTGAAATACAGTGAGTAACTTGCTGTTAATTATGAGTTTTGTATCAGTAGTTTTTTTATTATATTTGTCCTCTAATAAAATTTCGAATTAAAATATTGTTCATAATTCCATCGTTACGTTGGTTTGTCTCCGTAATTGAAAAAAATTAGACGTATCGGCGACTATTCGGTGCCTATCTAATTTCTCACTTCAATTCTGATAAGGCTGTGCTCTGATTACAATACAAATTCTAGCAAGATTGTGCTCTGTCTGTATTACAAACTTGTTGGGACCAATTTGGTGGCCTGTGTGTGGGCTGGTTGGACAATGGTTGATAGTTGCTGTTTACTAGAACTAAAAATTATCGGTCATAGCTATAAACTATTAGACTTAGCGGAAAATAGCGTATTCTACAATTAGGGACAATTGCTTTAACAATTAAAGGCTTCAACATCTAGCTTCAGAAGTCAATGGGAACATCTCGACTTCTTAATTACGCCTTTTTTTTGTCCTTTTTTGTTTTTTTTTGTTTGTCTTATTCTTTTGCGTTGTCTTAAAAAATATAGCGGTGTTTCTCAATTTTCTCAATATCATTATTTTTTCTTATTTTTAATTTAAAAAAATAATAATCGTTACATTGTAATTACAGTAAAATCTGCAGCAGAAGCCAAAAGTCATCCCTTAAAAAGCCGTTTAGAAACTTTGTGGTTATGTGGACTGCGGAATACGTATGCTGGAAGGAAGAGGCGCGCGCTCACGAGGAACAAGAATCTTTTGACAATGCCCGCGTGGCCGCATCAGGTTAGTACTTTTGGGAAAGGACTCTTTTGTTACTTTTTATACGGTTAATGCAACATAGTATTTTTCGTGTATAATAAAGTATTTATTTTGTTATTTTTGTGTATTTTAGTGGTAAAAAATTTAGAACTTGCACCATCTCTTTCATTTTAACTGATCATAAGACTGCTTAAATATCATAATATGGTTTGATGAGATAGTTATCAGTGAGTTAACTTTGCTTAATCTGTGGTTTAATGAAGCAGTTACCAGTGAGTTAACTCTATTTAATCATAGCAGTTACTAGTGAGTAACTACGACGCTCTTAAAAGGGCCTAGAGATGTCCAGAAAAAGACAAAGCATTCCACCTCCATTCTTTCTCTACTTTCTTCTCTGTTGATCTGTATTGGTGTGCTGTGCAACTGAACCTCATCGGGGTTTCTTCTCGGCGTGCATCTGGAAGGAGGGAGAGTGGCTACTTCTATGCCATTGCTGCAGAGAGTACCTACACGGGACGACAATAAGGTGATGGGGCAACGCATTTGCGCGGCCACTCCTGCTCTACTTTATCTACATTTTGCACTGCATGAGTCTACACTATTAACTGATATTCATCAAGCTCAACAATAAGTCGTTCGCACATTCGATTAACTTTAATACTGTATTTTCCTTACATATTTTTTCTGAAGTACAATGAGTAGCCTGCTGTTAATTATGAGTTTTACATTACTAGTATTTTATTGTATTTGTCTCCTAATAAAACTTGGAATTATAATATTATCCACAATTCCATCATTACGTTGGTTTGTCTCCATAACTGAAAAAAAATAGACGTAGCGGCGGCTATTCGGTGCCTATTTGATTTCTCACTTCAATTATGATAAGATTGTGCTCTGATTACAATACAAATTCTAGCAAGATTGTGCTCTATTTGTATTACAATCTTGTTGGGGACCAATTTGGTGGCCTATGCATGGGCTGGTTGGATAATTGTTAATAGTTGTTGTTTATTTATCTAGAACTAAAAACTATCAGTCATAACCATAAACTATTAGACTCAGCCGAAAATAGCATACCCTACAATTAGGGACAATTGCTTTAACAATTAAAGGCTTCAACATCTAACTTTAAAAGCTACTTGGAACACATCGACTTCTTAATTACGACTTTTTGGTTGTTTTTTGTTTTTCTTTTTTCTCTTATTCGTTTGTATTGTTCAATTTTCTTTTTTATTATTTTTTTATTTTTAGTTTAAAAAACTAATAATTGTTATATTACAACTGCTGTTAAAAACCTACAACAGAGGCCAAAAACCATCCCTTTAAAAGCCGTTTGGAAACTTTTAGGTTACATGGATTGCGGAATACGTATGCTGGAAGGAAGAGGCGCGCTCGCGAGGAACAAGAATCTTTCGACAATATACGGTAAACTCCTGTGTGTTGTGACTAAATGCCACAATTCGGGTCCCACTAACCACAGTTTAAGATGATTTGTTCTCTCAGTTGCTAAGTTTTTTCTATAACCATGTCAACTCAAATAGGGGGATTAAATGACTTGCGCAATCTTTGAAAGTGGTACTACAGCTGACTAATCACGAACTGAGCACACAAATATAAATCTAGCTTTTTTCCCCAAATTTAACCCTCGAAAGCCCTTTTCTCAAAAATAGCCCGCAGGTGGTCTACCGCACACAGTATGTCTATGTAAGGGGCTATTTTTAAAAATGGATAGTCAGATGTCAAATTTAAAAAAATGGGCAAAGTGATATTTTCGATCCAATAAACACACTTCGGTTTCATGTGCTTTGCTATTGTAAAATGACAATCCTCAGTAAGATAGATATTGCGAAACAGAGTACTTGTTGCTTGGAACATTGGAACGGGATGTACATCAAAAATTCAAAATGAGTATGGTCTGTTCTTTTCGGCTGCTGTTTATGGCTTTTGGTTGAAATTTTTGAATTTTGGCTGTTTGCAACAGAGATTATGGAAAGAGAGATACTCGCTTGCGATTTTGATTGATACAGATGTTAGGCTTTTAACGTGTACTACAATTAACTTGTAGATTTCGTCTTTGAGAAAATACTCGATTTGAAAGTTAGGTATTGTAGCAAAAGCCAAAAACCGCTTTTAGAAGCCATAAAGAACAGGCCAGTATTGCTCATTTCTAGATAAGAAATGTGGGGTTGTCCACCCTCCCCGTGAGGCAAAAGCACCCTGGAACTCCTCTTGCTCCTTTCTTTGTGCTTCGTGGTGATTGTTTATCGAATTATTTCGAGTAAATTTTAGAAAATCATAGGTTTTATTTTTTCAACAAACTCTAAGTTTTAGGGTAAAATATTTTCAAAAAAAAATTATGTACACCGTCCAATAAATGATATTTTTAAGTATATACACACATGATAGACCCTACAGTACACCGCTCTGTCTATACGGCACTCACTCCTCTCGTCACCCTCCTTCCTCACTCTCCCTCTCTCTCTCCCACCAGCGACAGTAGAGGCGGCGATGCAAGGCCGAGTGGCCTCAGTGACGCCGACATTATGAGCAGGCGACACGATGACACGCATAGGAGTGTACTGTAGGGCCTAGCTGTGTGTCTATACTAAAAAATACCATATATTTTTATTATGTATCTGTACCTTGCATAAAACTTGGCACAAAATGAATGGTCAAGTGGTGTACCCGGGTGTTTTTTTAACTTTTACCCCAAAACCTAGTGTTTTGTGAAATATTTGGAATATAGGAATTTTCCTACGAAAACATTTAAATTCCTACAGCAATATGAAAATTTGGTGCTTTTCCAGATGAAGCCTAAGCGTGGATGTTTCGTTGATGCTTTCTTTCCTATTGAATTCTTGTGAAATTCCAGCTCAAAAAGAAGTCTTACGAAATTCCTCGGGTATAAGCTTTAGACTTACTAATAAAAACGTCCCTTTGCTTTTTTTTTTATCGGCGTGCATTCTCTTAGCTCATTGTCGGTGGACCGTCCGTTCATTCTTGATTTCCATCATCGCCAGTTCGGAAAAAGATTCTTTATGTTCCTTCAAATGTACGTATTCCTGTTCACCTCTCAATAATAAGTCAGAATGGAATCATCCACTTTTAACTTTGTAGAAAGAACAATCTTTTCTTCATCCATGGAAGGAGAATGCCGCCACTTCTGGTAACGTATAACCATCATTTTTGTGAAGCAAAACTGAACTGTGGCCACTTTGTGTCCAAACAGACGGGTAAATGCGTTAGTTCTGACGCAAGGCAAGCAACACATGGCTAAAAGAAAATGCAAACATCTGCAAACCAGAACACCACCGTAGTTATTAAGGCGGTGTGACGAGGCACGGTGACTCACCACCTTCACATAACAATATCGCTTATGACGTGCGGCATGATGACGCTATACACATAAGTAGCCGCAACAATATCGGACTTTCGAAGGGCCCAAACAGAAGAAATATAAAAAGAGGACTTTATTGCAATTCAAAAAATAAGAGGGCTAAACTATAAAATATCAAAATCCCTCATAACCAGTCGCCGCCTGTTGAGGTCAGCATTCCTTCGCCCCCACTGTCTCTTTCCCTCTCTCCTTCCCCCATCTCCTCCACCTCCGGTACCGACGAGGTCTAGCCAGCTCGCCGACAGGCGCTCTCTCTTCCCGCCGCCACTCTCCACCACCCCCAAGCGGTAGCCACGAAGGAGCCGACAGAGCCGTGGAGGAGACCCGATCTAGCGGCGACGGCGGATCTGGCTATGGCGGCGGCGGATACGATGCACCTTCATGCCGTCCAGATGGCATGGACCTCCGGTCTGCTACGGCAATATGGCGACGAGATATCACCGTTATCTCGACGCCTTAATAACCATAAACACCACCATACATTAAACACAACAAGCACAATGCACACGCAATATACACACTTATAAATTCACTGTACGACATATGCCACATTAAGGTCCTATTTAGAATGCGGAATTTCACATGAAATAGTTTAATTTCTATAGAAATATGGAAAAATGAAAAATTACTGAGCAAACTAAGAAAGAAGAAGAGCAAAAGATTTTCAACTGATTACTCTCGACTTGCTGCTCCTTGCGAACACTAGAAGAATGGAACAAATAACTATCTCAACTAGTAGTTCTCTTGTAGCTTTCATCATCAATGAAAAATGCCATGTTAAGCAACACGTCAAATGGGCACTGTGATATGAGCGCACACAAGAGGCTGAATCATGGCTTCCATGTCATCTAAAAGAAAAACACCGAAGAATACATAAACTGCGAACTACAACCACTGAACCACTCACGGTGATAGCGCTCGGGGAAGCAGAATTATTCCAGGACGACCAATCTAAACTACCTACAATTCATGATTTTGTTGATGTAGCTGTGTGCACTCTCAGAAACCACCAGACCGGTGGCAACGCAAGGCGTCCAGTCAGGGATCAGGATGACCAAGAATGCATCAATCAACTGTGCTACGATCTGTATGCTCCCTAGTGGCAATTCAAAAGTGCTCAACTATTTCCATAGCCACAGAAAGACTGGTATCCTCAGCCACATCAAATGGGAACTCGACATTCTTAAAACCTGAAAGAATTCGATGTGTAAGCACAAAATAAGTGCTGGTTGAATTTTACAAAGGAATATTTTGTGGACTATAATTACAGCTGGGATAAGGAAATCTTAGCCATAAATTGACATGGTCGGTGACATTCATATTTCCTTTCAGCAGAAATTCGCCCTTCCAAAGCACCAAACTGGCAGACTGCTCCCCATCTTCGATCACATTCTCGACCAGGGAGACTGAAATTGGAGGTACTGAGATAGACCCATCATTCTGGAGGAAGGAGCTTTTCAAAAGCTCACTCACAGACAGTCTTACAGCTAATGGAGCTAAACAGTTCTCTATGAAAGATCTTACTTCCGCATCTTTAACCTTGGAGAGAGCAGCTGGGTTTTTACCATATAACAAAAAGGGCCATTCAAACAAAATTAGTTTGTCTTTCCTACAGTAGTCTATAAAGGAGCCGGGTAATTTGTAGATCATAAATCGCTTACTTGAGAAATTTTCTTGTATATATCGGCCTTGCTTTGACATTCACTGTACGGATATTCACAAGCCACCATTTCAAGAATGCACATCCCAAATGAATATATATCCAACTCATTGTAATCCCCAGTGAAGAGCTCTAGTGCCATAAATTCTAAGATGCCTGCATTCTGATGACACAATCATTCAGGGGTGGACCTAACGTGGGACATGGGGGTTCAGTTGAACCCCCAAAAATATGAAAAAATAAACTGCTACTGGTACTCCACAACGCAGCAAGCAAATCCACCACAAACTCCATGGACTGGACTATCCATCCCAGAAAGGAAGATTTGGATGAGATTGCTCACGGAAAAGAAACGATCCTCAGGACAAAGCTCACTCTGAGAACAACAATCAAATGTTTTAAGATGTATCTCTCAAAATATACTCCCTCCAGTTGCAAATACGGTCTCCAAAATGTAACTTTGACCACTAATTTGTATTCTAATATGTTTGTAAAACCCAATAAATTATAATATTATGAAAGTATATTTCAAGACAAATCTATACATATGATTTTCTTGTATTAAATGTAAATTTATAAAAAAAATATATCGATAGTTAAAGTTTTGAAAGTTTGACTACAAATATCTCAAAACGATATGTATTTGTGACTGAAGGAAGTATTTATTTAGTTAATACTCAATTCAGAAAAAAAATGTAATTATCAAAGTGTAATACTAACTTACTTTATCAAGCACATGCACTCAACTACTTTATCATAAATGATAGAGTTATTTTTTTCCTCAAAAGTGTCCAATTAAAATAATTGAAAATCTTTCTTAAATCTAGATAGTTTCCTAGAAATATCTAGATATTTTAGATGTTTTATTCGAAAGAATTTGATGGTGCCAATTGTCATAAATCTAGTGGTCACAAGAATTTATATAAACATTTCAATCCAAAATATACATCATTTGGTAGAGTTGGTTTTGGTTTATAAATATTTATATTTTATGTTTCGGAAGCAATATGTCGTCAAAGTGCACACATTAATTGTTATTCTTAGAGAAAGGTAAATCATAAATAGAGGCAACATATGTCAAAAACAAAAATATGCACTACTTCTTTTTCTATGTGTGTGAAAAATATCATTTAATATGCTAGCACAGAAAATAAGAAAAGAGAAGTGGGTTAAAGTTAATATCTATTTAAAAACAGAGTGTGCACTTCTGTGTTCAGTTACTCTCCATCTTCTTTGAGGTCCCCATGACTGAGTCATCAATCCGTGCTTGGCTCCACGCCACCTCAACACCATCCAGCTTATCAAAGGCTTTATAGCTATTCGCCAAATCACGATAAGGAACACAAGATGAACAATTCTGTTCCGTCAGTGTCACACAGCCAGGGACAATTCCAAACCAAAAAAATCCGAAATATGTTATTTGAATAAAAATAACTGGAATTGCTTATGTCATAGCTCCAAATCTGTCGTAGGGTATACACATTGCTAATACAGCAAGGTGCAAAAGATGGGTAAAATTAAATATTCGTCCCGTTCCATGTTTGCCGTGAATTTGATGGGGTTTCTCAAGAAAACATGAAAAGTAACACTTGTGATCAATATTTTAGCCCATGCCACTGAAATCACGGCTTTGAAATATAAAAAGTAACTCTTCTGAATTTGTCTGTTGATTTTACATGGCGGTAGCGTTTACTAGAACATCTAATAATAAAAAAGCATAATGCAATTTTTTAGTAGGGTTCAATCGGACTAGATCACCAACTGATCCTGCACTAATTAAAAGATCGAATTCTACCATGAATCAAGCTGAAATTGCAATCCAGAGAAAACGAGGAATGAAAATAGCAGATGAGATTGATCGAAGCATACACTGTTTTGACGGCCCCTGATCCCACGATCTCATCAGACTGCACATGCAGCAAAACCGAAAAGAAAAACACGTAGATTAGAATAGAAATCCAAAGAACAACTTGCTAAAGTACCCAAGTAGCACTACAGAGTCAGGACCACGCATTTGAAGAGAACAAGATCTAATTACAGAAAATGCAGGAGAAGAACAAGAAGAAGAATGGGCAAAGTGATATTTTCAATCCAATAAACACTCTTCGGTTTCATGTGCGCTGCTATTGTAAAATGACAATCCTCAGTAAGATAGATATTGCGAAACAGAGTATTTGTTGCTTGGAACATTGGAACGGGATGTACATCAAAATTCAAAATGACTAAAATGAGTATATAGTATTGCTCATTTCTAGATAAGAAACATGGGGTCGTCCACCCTCCCCGTGAGGCAAAAGTATCCTGAAACTCCTCTTGCTCCTTTCTTTGTGCTTCGTGATGATTGTTCATCGTATTATTTCGAGTAAATTTTAGAAAATCATAGGTTTTATTTTTTTTCAACAAACTCTAAGTTTCAGGGTAAAATATTTTCAAAAAAAATTATGTACGCCACCTGTTCCGTCCAATAAATAATAATTTCAAATATATACACACACATAATAGACCCTACAGTACACCGCTCCCTCTATATGCCACTCACTCCTCTCTGATTGTCACCCCTCCTTCCTCACTCTCCCCCCCCCCTCTCTCTCTCTCTCCCACCAGCGATAGTAGAGGCGGCGGTGCAAGGCCGGGCAGCCTCAGTGACGCCGACGTTATGAGGAGGCGACACGATGACTAGCTTACGGCCACACCTCCTCGGTCGATAGTGTCGCTTTGCCATTGCCAATTGGAGAGAGCGCTGAGTGAGGGCATGCAGGAGAGAGACGCATAGGAGTGTACTGCAGGGCCTATCTGTGTGTCTATACTCAAAAATACCATATTTTTTTTTATTATGTACCTGTACCTTGGACGCAAAATGAATGGTCAAGTGGTGTACCCGGGTGTTTTTTTAAAACTTTTACCCCAAAACCTAGGGTTTTGTGAAATATTTGGAATATAGGAATTTCCCTATGAAAACATTTAAATTCCTACAGCAATATGAAAATTTGGTGCTTTTCCAGACGAAGCCTAAGCGTGGATGTTTCGTTGATGCTTTCTTTCCTATCGAATTCTTGTGAAATTCCAGCTCAAAAAGAAGTCTTATGAAATTCCTCCGGTATAAGCTTTAGACTTACTAATAAAAACGTTCCTTTGCTTTTTTTTTTATCGGCGTGCATTCTCTTAGCTCATTGTCGGTGGACCGTCCGTTCATTCTTGATTTCCATCATCGCCGGTTCGGAAAAAGATTCGTTATGTTCCTTCAAATGTACGTATGCCTGTTCACCTCTCAATAATAAGTCAGAATGGAATCGTCCACTTTTAACTTTGTAGAAAGAACAATCTTTTCTTCATCCATGGAAGGAGAATGCCTCCATTTCTGGTAACGTATAACCATCATTTTTGTGAAGCAAAACTGAACTGCGGCCACTACGTGTCTGCTTTAGAACAATCTTTTCTTCATCCATGGAAGGAGAATGCCTCCATTTCTGGTAACGTATAACCATCATTTTTGTGAAGCAAAACTGAACTGCGGCCACTACGTGTCCAAGCAGACGGGTAAATGCGTTATTTCTGACGCAAGACAAGCAACACATGGCTAAAAAAAAAATGCAAACATCTACAAACCAGAACACCACCATAGTTATTAAGGCGGTGTGACGAGGTGCGGTGACTCACCACCTTTACACAATAATATCATTTATGGTGTGCGGTATGACGACGTTATACACACAAGTAGCCGCAACAATATCGGACTTCCGAAGGGTCCAAACAGAAGAAATATAAAGAAAGGACTTCATTGCAATTCAAAAAATAAAAGGGCTAAATTATAAAATATCAAAATCCCTCATAACCAGCCGCCGCCTGTTAAGCTCAGCATTCCTTCGCCCCCATTGTCTCTTTCCCTCTCTCCTTCCCTCATCTCCTCCACCTCCGGTACCGACGAGGTCTAGCCAGCTCGCCGATGACCGCTCTCTCTTCCCGCCGCCACTCTCCACCGCCCCCAAGCAGCAGCCACGAAGTCGCTCGACGAAGCAGGAGGCGGCAAAGAAGACTTCTCGCTCAACGAAGCAGGAGGCGGCAGAGAAGACTCGTTGCTCGACGAAGCAGGAGGCGGCACCACGGTAGAGACTGGCGACGGTGGATACAGCGCACCTCCATGCCGTCCGGATGGTATGGACCTCCGGTCCGCCACGGCGATATGGCGACGAGATATCACTGTTATCTCGACGCCTTAATAACCATAAACACCACCATACATTAAACACAACTAGCACAATGCACACGCAATATATACATTTATAAATTCACTGAATGACATATGCCACATCTAAGGTTTTATTTGGAATGCGGAATTTCATATGAAATAGTTCAATTCCTATAGGAATATGGAAAAATGAAAAATTACT
This sequence comes from Dendrocalamus latiflorus, assembly GCA_017311315.1. Classification (NCBI taxonomy): domain Eukaryota; kingdom Viridiplantae; phylum Streptophyta; class Magnoliopsida; order Poales; family Poaceae; genus Dendrocalamus; species Dendrocalamus latiflorus. The sequence continues at coordinate 24,743,443 of CM029645.1, read as the reverse complement.
GAGCAATCTAAGAAAGAAGAAGAGCAAAAGATCTTCAACTGATTACTCTCGACTTGCTGCTCCTTGCGAACACTAGAAGAATGGAACAAATAACTAAACTATCTCAACTAGTAGTCTCTTGTAGCTTTCATCATCAATGAAAAATGCCATGTTAAGCAGCACATCAAATGGGCACTGTGATATGAGCGCACACAAGAGGCTGAATCATGGCTTCCACTTCATCTAAAAGAAAAACACCGAAGGATACATAAATTACGAACTGCAACCACTGAACCACTCACGGTGATAGCGCTTTGGGAAGCAGAATTATTCCAGGACGACCAATCTGAACTGCCTGCAGTTCATGATTTTGTTGATGTAGTTGTGTGCACTCTCAGAAACCACCGGACCGGTGGCAACGCAAGGCATCCAGTCAGGGATCAGGATGATCAAGAATGCATCAATCAACTGTGCTACGATCTGTATGCTCCCTTGTGGCAATTCGAAGTGCTCAACTATTTCCATAGCCGCAGAAAGACTGGTATCCTCCACCACATCAAATAGGAACTCGACATTCTTAAAACCTGAAAGAATTCGATGTGTAAGCACAAAATAAGTGCTGGTTGAATTTTACAAAGGAATATTTTGTGGACTCTAATTACCGCTGGGATAACGAAATCTTAGCCATAAATTGACATGGTCAGTGACATTCATATTTCCTTTCAGCAGAAATTCGCCCTTCCAAAGCACCAAACTGGCAAACTGCTCCCCATCTTCGATCACATTCTCGACCAGGGAGACCGAAATTGGAGGTACTGAGATAGACTCATCATCCTGGAGGAAGGAGCTTTTCAAAAGCTCACTCGCGGACAGTCTTACAGCTAATGGAGCTAAACAGTTTTCTATGAAAGATCTTACTTCTGCATCTTTAACCTTGGAGAGAGCAGCTGGTTTTTTACCATATAACAAAAAGGGCCATTCAAACAAAATTAGTTTCTCTTTGCTACAGTAGTCTATAAAGAAGCCGGGTAATATGTACATCATAAAGCACTTACTTGAGAAATTTTCTTGTATATATCGGCCTTGCTTTGACATTCACTGTACGGATATTCACAAGCCACCATTTCAAGAATGCACATCACAAATGAATATATATCCAACTCATTGTAATCCCCAGTGAAGAGCTCTAGTGCCATAAATTCTAAGATGCCTGCATTTTGATGACACAATCATTCAGGGGCGGACCTAACGTGGGACATGAGGGTTCAGTTGAACCCCAAAAATATGGAAAAAATAAACTGCTACTGGTACTCCACAACGCAGAAAGCAAATCCACCACAAACTCCATGGACTGGACTATCCATCCCAGAAAGGAAGATTTGGATGAGATTGCTCACGGAAAAGAAACGATCCTCAGGACAAAGCTCACTCTGAGAACAACAATCCAAGCAAGCTAGGGCTTCCTTACCAGCGAAAGAAAGATCAATCCGGCAGAGCGGTGGACGACGACGATGCCTACGAGAGAAGAATTCCTTCGCTTCGAGGGTTAAATGATGTTGGCGTGAGAATTTGAGACAAACGGCGAAGCAATATCCGCCGCCGCCGTCGCGGCGAGATATGGAGAAGAGTTCAAGGAAGAGGATGGGCAGGAACAAGAGACGAGAGAGGTTTGGGATTGGGCTGTGAGGATTGCGGATTTGGGGAGGAGGAGGAGGAAGGAGGAGCTGACGATGGTCTATCGCTTGTGCTGAACATTGGGGATCCGTTATAGGGTTCGTGTGGAAGAATGGCTCGGCTACCGGGTTTGCTAGTTTTGTCTTGGTGCACGCACACACAGACCAGCTGATGACTGTTGTGCAAGGGAGCAGCAAGCAGGCCGGGGAAAATCAGTGTCAATCAAGAGAAGAAAAGGAGAGTAGCAACGGAACAAGAGCTGGGAAAAATAAAAAGAGGAAAAGGGAGGAGGAGGTCGTGTCTTTCTCGTTCCTCGCTTGAGTATTGGATAGGGAAAAAACTAGTAAATCGGCTAATCTGCTATATTGTTCTCTTGTAATTATGGGTACTGTACGAGAGTAATTTAGGAATATCATCTACTAGATAATTATAGAGAAATTCGATAGCTTTCTACACAATATTTATTTGTGTTGATCGGATAAATAGATTTTAAGCTATGAATTTTGTAATCCAGCTATTAATCTATAGATTAAAATTACTAGATGAAATAATTTGGATGATTTATCTACATGAAATATGTAGATAATTAAGGATTCTAGAGAGCCCATGAACATGATTTTTCGACGAGTAGGACAAAAGTTATGAATATTGGAATACTACTGTTTAGGACCGGTTGCTAGTGGATTTGGTGGATGGTGGATGTGAATAAGTATATATGGTCTGGATTTGCGATAAGGATAAAATGTTTTAAGATGTATCTCTCAAAATATACTCCCTCCAGTTGCAAATACGGTCTCCAAAATGTAACGTTGACCACTAATTTGTATTATGATATGTTTGTAAAACCCAATAAATTATAATATTATGAAAGTATATTTCAAGACAAATCTATACATATGATTTTCTTGTATTAAATGTAAATTTATAAAAAAATATCGATAGTTAAAGTTTTGAAAGTTTGACTACAAATATCTTAAAACGACATGTATTTGTGACTGAAAGAAGTATTTATTTAGTTAATACTCAATTCAGAAAAAATGTAATTATCAAAGTGTAATACTAGCTTACTTTATCAAGCACATGCATGATGCACTCAACTACTTTATCATAAATGATAGAGTTATTTTTCCTCAAAAGTGTCCAATTAAAATAATTGAAAATCTTTCTTAAATCTAGATAATTTCCTACAAATATCTAGATATTTTAGATGTATTATTCGAAGGAATTTTATGGTGCCAATTGTCAATAATCTAGTGGTCACAAGAATTTATATAAACGTTTCAATCTAAAATATACATGATTTGGTAGAGTTGGTTTTGGTTTATAAATATTTATATTTTATGTTTCGGAAGCAATATGTCGTCAAAGTGCACACATTAATTGTTATTCTTAAAGAAAGGTAAATCATAAATAGAGGCAACATATGTCAAAAACAAAAATATGTAAACAGTTTTCAAAAGCTCACTCACAGACAGTCTTACAGCTAATGGAGCTAAACAGTTTTCTATGAAAGATCTTACTTCCGCATCTTTAACCTTGGAGAGAGCAGCTGGTTTTTTACCATATAACAAAAAGGGCCATTCAAACAAAATTAGTTTCTCTTTGCTACAGTAGTCTATAAAGAAGCCGGGTAATTTGTAGATCATAAAGCGCTTACTTGAGAAATTTTCTTGTATTATGGGCCTTGCTTTGACATTCACTGTACGGATATTCACAAGCCACCATTTCAAGCATGCACATCCCAAATGAATATATATCCAACTCATTGTAATCCCCAGTGAAGAGCTCTAGTGCCATAAATTCTAAGATGCCTGCATTTTGATGACACAATTATTGTCAGTACGTACCTACCTGACGAAGACACCTTTTAGAATAAATTAAGATGTGCACGTATCAGATCCTTCAAAGTAGACATGCATCGTACATAGAATAGGTCTATTTCGAAAGATCTGTAGCTGTTAGAAAAACACAAGATGTCATATTAAGACCAATGCAAAGAAGAGTTCGCTACCTTCTATACTTCGTGTTTTCCATTGCTGCATAAACGTTGCCAAACCAAAATCACCAATCTTCACTTTTCCATTATTTCATTTATGAAGATATTGTCACACCTTTAAGTCCCTGTGTATGATCGCTGGCTTCTGACTCTGCAGATATTCTTGCCCTGTCAATATCTGTATTGCCCATCGTCTCATAGCCTTGATACCCACTTTCTTGTGCTTGTTACGGTAACTAATTATATGGTAAACATGGAAAAGGCCATTTCACAATTCATAGAGGAAACGAAAGCAATCTCCAATTTAAGTTTCAAAGGGTCTGGGCCATCTAAGTAAATGTCTTGTATGCTGAATGATGGTGCAAAGAGCGAAAAATATGTTGAAGATAAGGTTTCCAGATACTTCCAAGCGTTGCAGACAATCCCACTCATACTTTGTTTGCACATTGGCAAACTCTAATACAGTTAAGGTAGCACTAATCCAATAAAAAACATTAAGTTGTTAACAGATAAGGAATCCATAATGAAAATAAGGCAAAGTTGTGTGAACACTCCCTCCATAAAAAAGAGCAATATGCAAAGTTAAGAGCAGAGTTGTGCTAAAGAAAAGGGACATATTGCCTCAAGCGACCGGATGAGAAGAACTCTGTGATAATGTTAACTGTCTTGTTCTCCTCATCGATCCATGAGGCAAACAACTTCTCAATGTTCTTGTGCCTGAGTGTCTTCAATGGTTGGATCTCTGTGTTCAGTTGCTCTCCATCTTCTTTGAGGACCCCATGACTGAGTCGTCAATCCGTGCTTGGCTCCACGCCACCTCAACACCATCCAGCTTATCGAAGGCTTTGTAGCTATTCGCCAAATCACAATAAGGAACACAAGATGAACAATTCTGTTCCGTCAGTGCCACACAGCCAGGGACAATTCCAAACCAAAAAAATCCGAAATATGTTATTTAAATAAAAATAACTGAATTTGATGTTTCATGTTCCATGTTAAATATTGGTAAAATTAAATATTCGTCCCGTTCCATGTTTGACGTGAATTTGCTGGGTTTTCTCAAGAAAACATAAAAAGTAACACTTCTGATCAATATTTTAGCCCATGCCACTGAAATCACGGCTTTGAAACATAAAAAGTAACTCTTCTGAATTTGTCGGTGGATTTTACATGGCGGTGCAAAAGATTGGTAAAATTAAATATTCCTCCCGTTCCATGTTTGCCGTGAATTTGCTGGGTTTTCTCAAGAAAACATGAAAAGTAACACTTCTGATCAATATTTTAGCCCATGCCACTGAAATCACGGCTTTGAAACATAAAAAGTAACTCTTCTGAATTTGTCGGTTGATTTTACATGGCGGTAGCGTTTACTAGAACATCTAATAATAAAAAAGAATAACTCAATTTTTTAGTAGGGTTCAATCGGCCTAGATCACCAACTGATCCTACACTAATTAAAAGATCGAATTCTACCACGAATCAAGCGTGAAATTGCAATCCAGAGAAAAAGAGGAATGAAAATAGCAGATGAGATTGATCGAAGCATACACTGTTTTGACGGCCCCTAATCCCACGATCTCATCAAACTGCACATGCAGCAAAATCGAAAAGAAAAACACATAGATTAGAATAGAAATCCAAAGAACAACTTGCTAAAGTACCCAAGTAGCACTTCAGAGCCAGGACCACGCATTTGAAGAGAACAAGATCTAATTACAGAAGATGCAGGAGAAGAACAAGAAGAAGAACCCGGTCGATCGATCATAACCGGATGAAGCGGCCGGTGGGGTGAGCCGCGGGACCCGCTTGTCAGTCAAAGAGGGAATACGAATCGACAGAGTTGGTTTTCGTTTTTCTCTCCCCTGTTTGACACGTGAAAGGAGATATGGTTGGCGATCATGCGGTAAATATTCTGTTGCTAAATCACCGGCAAACAGTAATATTCTGTTGACGAATCTACTGTTTTGTTGGGTTTTGCCTATTAGCACGTTATCTCGTAATCTTGACCGGTTTTTTTCGTGGTGATATGATATACACTGACCGTTGAATTATGAACCGGTTATATTTAGAAAAAATTTCGCTTTCCAATCTTCAACTCTAGTCTCGATCTGTTGTTCAAGCCTTTAGAACCATCAGAACTTCGAACTAATGAAATCATTCACTTTATTCTCTACCCAAACCAGTATCGTATTGTCTGACATGGCACCCACTTGTGTATTTTTCTTTGACATGGCATCCAGGTAAAACTAAAGTGGCACACTTCTTCCTCCTCTCCACCCTTTCACTCTCTTCCCTGTGTTAAGGAGCACTTATGCATGCCCATGCCCCTCTTCTTCTATCGTTGCAACTTCGACCTTGCCCCTTGACCTCCTTGACCTCACTGCATATTAGGCCTCTATAAGTTGGGTCTCGAGCCACTCGACAACAACGAGCTGGACAGCATGTTCAAAGTCGAGGGCTTGCTCATGCAATGGCATCCTCCTCCTCCTCTCCTACCTCGATAGCCTTTACGCTTGTAACCCATGCACTCACTGCTGGGTCCGCTTCTCGCTGTTCCACCTCTACCGTGGTATTTCGGGTTTTAGGCATCTCGGAGAACAACGAGAGTACTGGCTAATGTATAAGACAAGAACCAATGGCACACACCCTACATAAGGACAAAGATGGATGTCTGGTGCTGCAGGATTACGCCAACGAAGTATGGATTTGCTCCACCTGTACCAAATCGACCTGTCAGTAGCCGCAATCGTCGCTAACAACCGCCGCAACCCAATCTCTTTGTTCCGTCAAATTCAGTAAGATCTCCCAAAATTGTTTTGTCACATTATGTTCCAGGCGCTCCTCTTTGTTTCCTCACAATAAAAAAGATCACATTTATAAGTGTTTAGAACAAAGTGTGCTCTCAGCTCTTGCTTCATTTCAGCCCACGATGCAATTAGAGGTTCTCCATTCTCTTCTCTTTGATTCAACACTTCCTCCCACCAAATCAATGCATACCATCAAACTCAAGTGACGACATGTGTAGCCTTTTCTCCTCTGAATAATTGTGCATCTGAAAAATCTTATCTACCTTAAGCTCCCATGTGCAATATGCATCTGGATCGAAAGCGTCCTCAAATTTGGAAATAGTGAATTTGAGTTTCCCAAATTTCTCCTCCACACATAGGTCATCTTGACGACGGCCATGGCATTGGTAGTTATCGTTGCGGTGTAGCCAAAAGTCGTCGAAGTCCTCAATGTGGGCGGCACCACCGCGCCCACGGCCATGGCCTCTCCATTGGCTATGGTCAGCACCCAAAACACCTCCCCCACGCCCGGGAAAGGGTGGTCGACCCACGTTGGCAGCGGTTCGATCTGCTTGAGCTTCTCTAGCAAACCGTGCAGCCCTCTCCTCATCGGTCTCATCAAGCTCAAAACCTTCTTCATGGACGCCAACTAGGCCCCGTTCTTTTCGAAGCTCCTCTAGTATCTCCCTCCTCAAGATGCTCATGTTGTCATTCAACTGAGTTTTGAAATCATTCGTGAGCTTCTCAAGGTCCGCCTGAGTCACATATGCTTGTTCACCTTCTTTCCCAACCATGGTTAGTTCAAACAATAAGACAAGCTATGTATGTGGATGTGGAAAGTTTTATTTGTGGAATTCACTCAACCTCACCTTCTCTTACCAACTGAAATTTTTATGCATCTTTGATGGAATTGAAGAGCTGCACGCACTTTGGTGACGGTAGACAACACAAGGTGGTAGATTAAGCGAATTCAATTGCACACGCACTGTTATAACAATGGCTTATATGTGGAGCTTGGAGGAAAAATATCAACCTATGCAATCTGAAATTCTTGATGTTGTTAAATAATAGTCCAAGCTAGAATACTTTGCCTAAGTGTTGATCCAAAAGGTTTAAGTGAAGTGTTTGAACGCACACGCAAAGATCAATATGACTTAATGCAAACAAAGGAATGAGCTAATTGAAAACAATAGCTAATGATTAAATAGCTCATTTTGCACCAAGTACTAAGAGAGACGCTAGTCAATTGCAAGAATAAGAATAGAGGGCACAAGATTGCTCAAGAATTGTAGTTGCTCAAACTGAATTTATGGACTAAAACTACTCACCCAATTGAGCCTTCTCTCAACTTTCTTTCTCTTTTTTTTTGTTCGCCTCTTTTTTTTGCTATCCGACCACTGACCCAAATCTCTTCAAATCACTTTTCTGAGTCTATTGAGGTATATGAGTCACAAACTTTTTGTGGAAGGTAGGGGTATAAAGGTAATTAAAAGATACTCTCTCTCTAAACTCTAAATTTTTTTGATCGGCCAAGTGGGTGATGCACAAGCCAACAATGTTCAGTTGAGAGTTACTAATTCTAGAGCAGCCCCGATGGAATATCAATGACTAGCCTCAAGTATTTAAGGATTTAAGTGAAGCTCGATCTGTATGCTATTCGGTTATTGCGCAAAGCAAAGCAATCAATGAAGTAATTCCGAACACAACTCTTCTCTTGGATTTCATAAAGCACTTTCCAAGCAGAACTCGGAAAGAAACTCTCGGATATGAAACTCCAAGAGTTGGATTCAGACTCTACTTCCCCTAATGGAATTCGGATCGGACAAAGGAAACGACACAATGATCAAGCGACGCAAAGGAACACGATGATCAACACCTAAAAAAATTCTAATGGACAAAAACTTAACAAAACTCACGAAAAATAACAAATGCAAAAACTAGGGTTTAGATTTTTTTAGTTTTTTGTGTATAGGGAACAAAAATAAATCTAACTACATGTAAATTGATCTTACCGTGTCAACCGTGCTCTGATGCCAAGATGATACGGGGTGCCCGATCTTCACGACGTAGGATCAATGACGATAACTTGGATCCATGCAACCTGACGAACCGATGATGTCAACCATTGTTAGAACAGCAACCTGTGACAAAAGAATTCGCCCAACCATATGCTCGTGATCCTGTCTACCCGACCATACAAGTAGACGTGTCATCGCTCCTGCAAATCACAAGGAATCACAAGAACAACGGGTTGAGAACGTCCAATTCCTTCTAGGTTGCAGTATATGCCAGACCCTAAGAAGAACAAGCGTATAGCTCTTTGAAAAATAATAGATTGATTTTTGTGGTCTGTCGTTACAAAAGGAGAACCATGGTATTTAACTCATGCACCCACAGATCAACGGCTCACAGGGCTAATGTCGACTTGCATCCTGTTCGGTCAAGATATCCAAAACACAATTCTATACAGACTCAAAACCGAAACCAGCAATGCTAAAACAAAAACACGTGGTCCAAACACATTCAAGGTGCTTAATCTCATAGCTTCGACCAGACTTGATGCACGGTTGTGGGCTTTAGGCCACGTGAGTTGGGCTTTTATTCTTGTTGTGCTCGCCAACCGAAGAAACCACCAACTCCTTATGGCCTGCCTTGAGTTTCTTGCATGCACATGTTGATTTCTTCTGGCTTCGACATCCCATCATCTCCTCATGCACAAATCTAAGACAAATTAAGATACTAGCATTAGGTAGTAGCCAGTTCTCATGTAAATTAAAGGCAAATTTAATTAGGGGCAAGTTCACCTATTGATTAATATTTTTAGCTCGTGCTCGTGTAATTGGACCAATCGGGATGTCCTCATCATTCGAGCAACGGTTCATTGTATAGTGCGGTCGGTGCAAGTAAGGCATGGTCGGGGGACCGATATGGATAGACTTATCGATGCGTGAGCCATTGGTGAACCTATACATTGCAAGCATAGGGATTGCTCGCAAAAATGGAGATCACCATAAACTAGGCTCAGAGAAGAGGTGAGGTCCATGGCCAAGACAAAGGTGTTTTGACCAGGAAGCCAAAATACTAGACACGACAAATGGACCAAAACCACAGCACTTGGAGGACGTTTGGAGAACGGCTTATGTCAAGGGGGTGCTAAGGAGGCTAAGTGAATGAAGCTTACTCCTCAGCAGGTTTGAGCTTATGCGCTTTGAAAACATGCATAAATCATACTTTGTGTAAAACCCAGTGTGTGTAGGGGGTTAACGTGTTCTTTTGGTTGTGCTAATGGATAGTATCAATTAGAATTAGATGTGAGCTACTTGCCTCATCTATTTGAGTGGGAGGGGATTGGAGGCATGTAAGGCTAACCAACCAACTCATCCATTATCTAGGGTTTGTGAGAGAGGATTCAAAGAGAGGAGGCTTTTAGGGTGTGTGTTCTTGGGTGAGAGAGCTCTATCCTCTGTGGAGTGGTTGTAAAATCTTTATTTCGAAATTGCAATAGATCAATCATCTTCATCATCTATGGTGTGTTCTTAATCTTGTTGGTTTTGCACTCGTTTTGGTTGGAGTTTTTGCTCTTATCTCTTCCCTATTGATCTTGTTGATTCCAAAGACTCCAAGTGATGGAGATGCCTCTTAAGGATCATATGTCATCCATTTAGGGACTAGATGTAGCAAAATCTTGGAGTTTGCCCAATTTGGCTTGATTTTGAGCGCTTCATGTGAAATCATGATATGAGAGTTTTGATCTTGAATCTTTGGGTGTTCTAACTTGCTGTAACATATAAGAACCAATCTTAGAGCTATCTTGGCCATTTTTAACCCACGAGCAAGTTGTAAGCCAAGTTCTTAAGTTTTGCCCAGTTTTGGAGCAACCCTGCTTGTTTCAAGGAAAGGTTGGAACATTGGTTAAAATCTATGCGATCCTTGGATACATTAGGTTCCTGATATCCTTGGCAAGGTATGTGCAAAGTTTCAAGTCATTTGGACTGTATTTTGGAGATTACACTTTTTGAGTTTTGGCTCGGGTTGTTTTGCTTGTTTTGGAACAGTGCATGGCGGTTAGACCACACCCTACTAGCAGTTAGACTGCCAGCTGGTTCAACCGCCATGTCCATGGTGATCTAACCGGTTGCTAGAGGTTGAACTCCATTTTTCTTTCACATTCTTGTGAGTTATTTCGTGGTGGGATGATATGATCTTTCTAGCTTCAATAGCTAGTGGAGTGAAGGTTTGAAATACGATCTAGGACTGTCGAATTTGAAGGCATCATTCATCCTCTTTGATTGCCATATCGGATCCTATATAGGTATAGAAGGGTCTGTCTATACATCATTCATAAAATTTTGACTGATTTTATCCCCCAAAAAAATCATTCAATCCAACGGTCCACGCTCCCCCTCAGCTCCTATACAATCATTCCCTTCCTCCCCCTCCCCGACTTCTCGATGGTGGGCGGGTTGACGTACTGCTTGTTCCTCTCCATAAGTGTCTTTGTGGTACGTGCACCTATGCTTGGTTGCCAACCTCGTTGCCTCGCACGCCTTGGACTACAGCTGCGCCAGCTTCGATGCCAACGCCCCCATGGATCTACCGCCGTTTCATAGTTAAACCGAAGCAATACAGATGAGAAAAATCAGAATAATATATTCATGGATTGGGAAGCACAGGATTGAGACTTGGCTCAATGACTTCTTTGGTTTACCTTTTCCTCTCTGGTGCCTAAAGGTCGCCGACAGCGGCGAGGGCTTTGGCCTTCGAGGAATGCAGTGACGGCGATGATATGCACAAGAGCATAGCCACATGCCCGAGCTAGAGCTTGGCTGCTGCGCTAGCGTAGAAGTATGAAGGATTTGGCTGATTGGGAATCTCCGATGGGGGTGACCGATCGATTGAGGAAGTGAGGATGGGATGGACACTTGGGCTAATAGGCTTGACTTGTTACCTGTTAGGCCTAATGGTTGTCACAAGTATGTTAGTATATATAGTGTATAATTTGTATATTAAATGGGGTATATATTAGATTTTTACGCAAAAATTTTAGGGGTGCAACTGCAACCCCATGTAGCACTATGACTCCACCACTGGTAATACACTATTTCAGCATTGAAACATTAGTAATGAAATTGTGCGTTACAAGTACCAAAATCACAGAAATAACATAAATAATTAACATCATTGAAGCAAGTTTTGAGATCACTGAAACAAGTACCAAAGATAATAAAAACTACAAGAAATAGTGCTAACATGCGGCCTAGAGGTTATTTGCACACTAATTTTACTTATGAGGGGCAAAGTAAATGATAATTAAATATATGGGCAAATTGAAAAGATAAGTGACATTCTAGGGTGTTTATAGATTTTCCTCATATTTGATAAAGAACCCCATACTTTTCACCTCCAATGCTGTAGGCATGTGGCGATTCCCACTACCAACTCCTGCACACAATTGATGTGCCCAATGCCCTAAAGGCAATGCTCGAAATTTCACTACTGGATACACAATAGCAATGAATAAATTTGTTTCATTATAACGAGAGATACTTCAGATTTCCTGTATGATTGTGTAGCATTTCTCCAAGACAGTTCTGAGCCATCAACAGTAATAGTGAAGCTAGTGCAAGTGGACTTTCTATAATCTATATGGATAAGATTAATTACGATAACTAAAATGTTATGTTTGGTTTATTTTGTATAAGAGCAGCATTTATACAAATAAAGGTCACTTGACCATGAGTTATGTGACAGAAACAAAGCAAAAATGGTTTATCAAAAAAGAAATCATAGTAGATAATTAGAAACTAGTAGCCTTAATATACCAACAAAATGCTGAACTAACAGTGTCAAGGAGCATACCAAGTATAAAATAACAAAGAGAAGATGTAGGAAGATAAGTTCCACACAAAAATAGCAAGCAGAGGATACTCCAATCCTGCAATATAAATTGGGACCTCATGCACCCTCAAGGTCTCCACTCCAGCCCCAGTGGAAGAAAACTTTTGTCGTAGTACCCTGGTTCATTGAATAGTTCATGGTTACAATAGTACCTGTCCCATGATTACAGGGTTTACTCATTCACCAAAACTGCACTCTAATGCAAATACAATTCAGAAATGAGAATTAGCCATGCTTGTTTAAATCTGTTTCTTTGACCTAATTAAAATGAAGTATTTCTGTGGTTTTCTATGATAATACCCTCAAAACTGCATTATGAAGTATGGACAACATAATATTGTCCGGTCCATAAACATTATATGATTTAACAGCAAGCCAACCAATGCGCCAACACCAACGCCAGTCGTTGCAGTTCCAAACGACACTAGAATAGCATTGAACAACGATTGAAATCTGGATAGTGTCAAATACTGCTTGAAATGACAGGTTGTTTAAGACAATTGTATGATTGATTTTACAAAGCTATTCCAGATCATTTTTAACCACTAAGACTTACGTAAACAAAACCAAAACGTGCATCCCCCAAATGAAAACCAAAAATCAACACCGACAAGGAATCAGGCACATATGCGTGGTGGTGGTGATTTAGATGCCCATATACCAACAAATTTCAGTTATCCCTTGAGGCATCCCCCCCCCCCCCCCCCGAGGTTAACATCAAAGCTCTCTCCCTCATGTGAATGCACCATTTGCTGAACCTCCCAACAGTTCAACAAGCAAGAACCACGCAAAAACTAATGGGTTCTTGTCGACTTCCACTTTTGGCTTTAACCTTTGCTACAGTAATTAGCTTTTCAAACAATACATTTTTTTCTAAACGGCGTCTACTAGTCGATTATAGTATATACTATACGGACTTCAGCTATACCGACCAAAATCACATGCGACTATCGCTCTCTTCATACTCTCTCGCGAACAGCCAGAATTCAAAAGCTATAAACCACGGTCCAAAAAAACCCCACCACACGCAGCTCAATATGACAACATACTATTGGCGCCACTGCACACAGGAAGCTTTATGTCAAACACAAGCACCCTGGTACAGGCAAACTATTTGCTACAACACGAATGTCAAGTAACAGATTCACAGGGAGTAGTGTTTATGCTGATTCACCATCAAGGCATCACCAAGCCCCCATGTAGCCACCAACGTTGAACAATGGCCAGAAAATGCAGACAACACCACAAGAACCAACAGATGAACGGGAAAATAGTATCATATGACTACCTCACTTCTCAGTTCCTGACATCTCATGCCAGCAAGTGCAAGTTGCTAACTGTACAGGGAACGATATATCTGAAGAACATCTATACACAACAAGAAGCAGTTCATTGTACAAGTCTGCATAGGTAGAATACACTCGAGTACATACAAAAGAAGAATCCTCAAAAGGAGATTGCCATGATGATTCACATTTTGAAGAAGCGGAAAAATCATAAGGTTTGTTCCATACACAAGAAAGATATCCCCAAAAGGAAATAAAAACACACAAGTGCCCGCAGAATCTGGTTTGTGGTGGGTTTGTAGTGCCCCACAAGCTTGAATGGTAACTTAGAAATTGGGATCTCAAGCATCCTCAACCTGAGAGTTGAAGACAAAGCTTGGGAATGTTGTAGTAATATCCCTGTTGATAAAATAATTTACAATTAGAACATTGCCACACACATTATTATTCAAACTACTATTCGCAGATTGCATCAACATATGCCAAATGGAATTAAACTGATGCTAGTACAGTGCACAATTACTAAAGAAACATCTATGTGTTTTATAATTGGAAAGGTCCACTTTTCAACCATAAACTCTTGCCTCAATTCAACTTTGAACCTTGAACTATGAGACTGTCTAGACTACAACCTTGAACTATTAAAATCATACACTTCACCCCCCACAACCTACTCCACTCCGATTTTGGGCTGATTGGACACCACGTTGAATCCAGTCAAATGAAGCCTTGTAAGCATTGGGCCTCGTCAACACAAATCAATAAATAAAATTTGAAAAATAATGGGGTCCACATGTCATTCTCTAATTCCCCTTCTTCTTTCTCCTCCCTCCCTCCTCTATCCACCCATCTGAACCACGTCGGCCATTGGGTCCTAGCGTTTTTTTTAATAACCAATTTTTAATTACAGTATTATACCCGCTTTTTTTTTGCAAAAATGGTCATCTGTCGCCGCACGGTTGGGCGACATGGGCAATTCACCCAACCGTTGAGCAACACCAGGCCAAGTCGCCCAAAGGTTGGGCGACCATGTGGCGATTACTACCACTAGTCGCCCAACAGTTGGGCAACACGAGTAAACCGCCTAACAGTTGGGCGACTACTTGCTGCCAGCCGGTCCTTTTCTCTTTGACCCAACACCCTCACGGGCTCTCTCATCATTTCTCTCACAAGAAGATCGAGAGGAGCTTGAGAAGAGAAAAGGAGGGAGAGAAGGAGAAGGGAGAAAGTTGCGAGAGGAGAAGCAGAGAAGCTCGAAAGAGGGAGAGGAGACAGGGAGTAGAGGAGCTCAGGAGAGGGAGTGAAGGAGAGGAGAGGAGCTCGAGAGAAGGAGAGAAGAAGAGGAGTGGAGCTCGTGAGGTTGGAGAGGAAGATAAAGGAAGCTTGTTGATAAGACGAAAAGATCTTCACGTGAAGGTAATAGTCTCATCCGTTCTTATTCTCATCCGAATGTACGCAACATGTAGCTTCGTGTTTATTCAACACATATTTAGTGAATACATGTTGACAAATGATAATATTTGTAGTGAGAAATCAATCATGTCAGAACCCACAACATTGAAAGTGCATTACGATGTTGGTATCATTCGTGAAAGTCCATACGATGTTAATCTAAGCAGTTTCCCACAAGTCCGTATGGTACTCCCATACGCAGAGGATGCTCGAATTGGAGATGTTCTGGACTGGCTCACACGCAGCTTCTCCTTGGACCCCCAAGGTGTGCAATGTCATCCTACATGGGCTTTAGAGTCAGTCTGCCACAAACATTTGGTAGGAGTTGAGACTAATGCGCACGGTTGCATGGACGGGGTTTGTGCAAGGCTGTCAACGACGTGGTTTCGAGTGCATGCTACTCATGCAACTATGTCCGAAGGGAGACACACGAGGTCCGGTTGGTGAGAGCAGCTCAGGCGCGCAGTGCGTGGTTCATCAAGAGGATGCGGTGGGCGATGTTGCAGAGGCAGAACCGGAATATCGCGCACCACACGCTGAGCCTACCCGACAGGCGGATGCAGATGTTGCTGAGGCATATCACGAAGATCACACGACGCAAGCTGAGCCCACTGGATAGGTAGACGCAAGGGAGTATGTCGTCAACATAATGTGTCAGATGGAGATCGATGACCAAACCGCTTGGACCGAGGAGAATGCTTTAGAAGAGGATGGCGATAACTCTTCCGATGAGGACGAAAGTCCCATGCCACAGGCATGGAATAGGGTGGATGCTACTGGCATTTTTGTGCACCACGAGCATGAATCACCGTGGGAGTACCATGCTACGGAGGTTCAGCTTCATGCAATGTTTGCTGACAAGGTATCACTGCAAGATGTTATTAAGTTGTAGGCATTATCCATGAAACGGTCGTTTTGGGTCCTAAAATCTAGCCCGAAGCAGTACACCGTGGTCTACGAGCAGGTTGGCTGTCCTTGGCGTGTGCACACATATAGACCTAAGTACGACTCACTGGATGTGTCAAAGGTGGAGCCGCACTCCTGTATTGAAGGTGGAGCTGCACTCCTGCATGCTCAGTAGTGCTTGGCCGAAGCATCGCAACCTGACGTCCATCTTCATAGCCAATCTCATGTACAATGAGATAGTGTAGAAAAAGGACATGGAGGCCAAGCACATCACGGTGGCTATGGAGCGAAAATTTAAGTACAAGATTAGCTAAGGCATGACATGCGAAGCAGAAGGCTTTGCAAAGGGGGTTCGGTTCTTTCGAAGCGGCTTACAACCTTTCTCGTATGCTCGAGGTGCTGCGGGACAAGAACCCAGGCACACATTACTCTAAAGGACAAGCCGTCCACAAGACCGCCCGGTTACCTGGTTTTGCAAAGGGCCTTCTTAGCGTTCAGTTTCTGCATCGACGCTTTCAGGCACATGTTACCAGTGATCTCAATCGACAGGATGTTTCTAACAGGGAAATACAAGGGACAGATCCTGACAGCAATTGGCGTTGATAGCAACAATCAGATTCTGTCCTTGGCCATCGCATTCGTCGAAAGTGGGAATTTCGACAGCTAGTTGTGGTTCCTTCAACGTGTAAAGGAGGGAGTAGTTGGGGCCCATCCTGATGTGTGTATAATCCATGATTGCCACCCCGGAATTATGAAGGCCATAAGAAAACTTCAGCAAGACCCATCACTGGAGTTCCGCTATCCAAGCTCGCCATCACCCTAGCTCCCCACCCCTATCTCTCTCATCTCGAACCAAGGAAGATGCACTATGCAAGGGTGGCGGTTCGATTGGGCGGCAAGGGGCAGTGGCGCCAACGAGGTCTGGCCCGGCCCTTGCCGATGCCAGACTTGGAGAAGAGGGGGAGGAGAGGGAGAGATGAGAGAGGGAAGAGAGAGAGAGATGAGTGAGAAGGGGAGGAAGAAGAAAGGAGATGAGAGGATGACATGGAGGTCCCATAAATATTTTTTTGTTTTATTTGCAGAGTTGCTACCATGTCATTGAAAAAGAGTTTACATGTCAAAAACCAATGACATGTAGGCACCACATCAAACAAAACCACCATGGTTTGGGTCCAAAGAGTTAAAGTGGACGATTTCATTAGTTTGAGGTTCCGATTCGAATGGTTTCAAAACTGAGGGTTGAAAAACGAACTAAAGCCAGAGTTCAAGGTTGAAAAGTGGACTTTTTCCTTTATAATTTTGAATACCAATCCCAAACCACATCAAAATGTATTTTTGATCAAGTTTCAAGTTACAATCATGATAAGTGCACAGTAAGAATATAATATCCTCATTTCTCCCCTGCTAAACGGGCAGATTGAAGGATAGCTGTTAAAAGATAGATGGCCTATGTTCTGTGAGATTGGAAATAGCATGGTCAACATACTGAGCTTCACATATATCCCATGGAGCCCAAGTAGTTGTTGAGAGAAAAAAAACTTGAGTTATTAGGGGAAAAATGCATGCACAAACAGGTTAGCAATACTGACCTGAGATATGGGAGTGTCATATTCTTCAATAAAGATGGATGCCTCAAGACAAGGTTTCGCCATTCCTCCTTGTCGATTTTTCCATCATGCTTTGTATCTGCTTCCTCAAATGTCTGAAGACGGAGAAAAGGAAGTTTGCACAGTAAGCAACTAAGCATAAATTCAAAAGATGTACACCCTGTACAGCTAGACAGGTACTCATGTATACCTTGTCAATAATGCCTTCTATAACCTCATCTGAAAGATTCATTCCTGATTCAGCCAGCGTGGCAACCACCATTTGCTTCACCTGACAATCAAGAAGGTAGACATAACTTTTTCTTCAGCAACTGATGCAAGCTGAATTTGATGTTAAATTGGATATGTTTTTTTCCAAGCAAATAAAGGAATAATCCTAACAAAGAAAGTTTACACAAGGGCATCAGTTTCTATGCATCAATGTTCAACATGGTCAACTCAGTTTAGTTCATGTTGACAGACAAAAGTCTCCCACCATTCTTAAAATTTCACTGGCAGTACAATAAATTCTTTCTGAATAGGGAATATGAATTGACGGGATGAATAATTGCACTAATATATAAGGTACTGAAGTACATATAAGGAAAAAGCTGCAACCTGCCAGGCACCCAGGCCGCCACAGCCCACAGGTAAACCAATCACATGTGGTAAAAAAATAGCACAGACGGAGTGACATAAGAATAGGAAAAAGGAAGGTACCTCTTGCTTTTCAATGAAACCTTGTTGTTTGAGATCATACAGTTTGAAAGCAACTGCAAGTTGTTGATATGGCATACCATGAGGAGGATGAATGATTTAGATACATAAGCATAGTTTCTAACAGAAAAGAACGCTATATGAAATGACTGAAATCAACGCAATGGAATATTATGTTATCTATAAATAAAATAGGCCATCCATATGTTTACATGTTAGAAATCAAATAAAAAAGGGTTAAATCCATTCTCAGTCTAAATAAGTAATCATAAATAAGTCCCCAGACTGAAAGATCTGATATGCTACAGACTGCTCTCCTTCAAATACAGATACAGAGTCTCTGCAGGCAACCAGATCAAAAGAACAATGTCCAGTTGCAAATACTAGGATTTCATTGACAGTCTGTTTAACTTGCAGGGGTGAATGTATATCCAATGTTAACAGTGTGTTCCTCTGTGGTAATGTCGAACATAACATGCGTAGCAGTTCCAAGTGCACGTTGTGTCCACATAAACATAGGGTTTGACAATGAAGTCAACAGCCAGCTGCCCTTCCATAAACATTTGGTAAGTAGTAATAGCTGAAGATCCATGTCTTGAACAATTATCTCATAGAGAAAATGGAAGTGGATACTCAATTGCCATGTTGCACTATCAACGATAAATAAATAAAATCGAGCATGATGGCTTGGCTTACAATCAATTTTTTCATCAATTGGTGCATTAGGATGGAACACAGAAAGAGCTCGCGCAAATTCTTCAAATTCGAGGATCCCATTGTGCTTCGTGTCAAACAAATCAAATACCTAAATGGATAAAATTGGAAACAGCATGTTTTAGTGTTGACTTCAGATCACCCCCAAAACAAGGGAAAACTGCATGTTCAGAAAGTAATAATTTGCAACAGCAGTAGGGAGTTACTAACACTTACCACTCTCTCACCATACTTGCAGGCGCGTGATCACACACATACGTGCGCATTCACATGCACACACAAACAAATGGACTCACACAGAGGTCTGTGCGCATGCATGCCCACAGACAAATGTGCCTAAGCACATGACCGCAGCTTTAAAAGCTCAACTTCACCGTGGTTTCAGAAACTCTGTGTGACATTGCCGATGTTCATACAATGCGCACAGCACCATAGATGCTTTTGTGACATGTACAACTAATATGCAAAGCATAGCATGACCGAATTGCGTAAAAAGATAGAACACTGCGAACGAAACAACACTGGACCTTTTTTCCATGACAACGGGAACTTTATTAAACAGAACTCACGTAGACATACCCGATCAGCAAACATGCTATCTTTCCTGTTAGTCTTAAACAGTGCCAGCTGGAATTCTTCCTGCGGATAAGACGGTCAAAGCCTCAAGGCAAGATTGGGCATCACGGGGTTATAATTGTCAACCACCGCACTTCACGCTCTACGAAATTAGCAGAACCTACAAACCTTATTAATCAATCCATCATCAACCACAGCGCTGCTAATCTTCTTGAACAACTCATACAGCGCCTCGATCTCATTCACATTAACTGCATAAGCACAAGAATTTTTCTAACTGAATACAAGGCGAGGAAGAATATGAAAATAGCATCCAAGCATGTATGAGATACAAACTGATTCAGTAAACGGTGGTAGGAAGTAGAAGCAAACAGAACATACAAACTGTTTCCCTGGCCAACCGTTCAGGATCCTGAAGGCCCTTGGGGCGGTTGGGTATGTCGAGGTCGCAGCACTTGAGCAGGAGAGCGGCGAGTCGTCGGAGCCCTTCCGGGAAATCCACCATTTCCACACTCCACCAGCAGCAGCCAAATCAACGCGGCTCACACCTGCAACGACCAACAAGGAGACGGAGATCCGTCCGCATGATCACCACACTGGTCGAATTGTTTCAGAAACCGAAACCAACCCCCTCCCTCCCTCCCTCCCAGCTCAGGATCGCGCCGCCGGAATGGGGCTCGGCGCGGACATCAAAATTCGGGGACCATGCTATCCCAAACGCGAAACCAAGCCAGGAATGGATCCCATCGGTGCCTACGAACCCCGTTCTCCTCCCGGTTGTGGGCGTCCACACGTCACTATACCTATCTACCACGTCAGAACTCCGCGGCGACGCTGAGATTGAGAGGAGAGTTGGGGTTTGGGGAGATCGGTAGGGCCGTCACCTCATTGGGGACCCTCCTCGCGGCGGAGGGGCGGTCGCCGGCGGCGAGGTGGACGAGGAGTGGAGGTGGGAGAGGCGGCGAGAGGAGTGGGCGTGAGGTGAGAGGGAGGAGGAAGAGAGCCGTGTCTTCTGGAACCTGGGGAGGATTTCGTCGGTATCCGAGATTCTGAGCTGTCCTTGCGGGGGAGGGATGCCGCGGTGATGGGCTTTCGACTCTGTTATGGGCCTAGCCCATTATTCTGGCGAGTGGCCTCTTTGGAGGATAGTATTTACTTGTCTTCGGCCAAATCCATCAAAGTCAAATCAAGTTGGCAGTATGCATATGTGTAGATGGTAGGAGTATGGTGCTCGTTGAGCATGTCCATCTACCTTGCACTTCCTAAAAATTCTATCGACTCTCAAATCGAATGTATATACAGCTATTCACCAATGATTTGCACATGCAAACCTCGGAAAACGTAAGCTATTTGCACACACAGCATTTTCTTTTTCATGCTTAAAAATCATGATAATAATAATTATTATATTGAACAGATTGACTCTCTTAAATACTAACTATATTAAACCTGGGGATTCCCGGTATCCCTCCGTACCACGGCACTGACTTTGCAAAAAAGTCATCCGCTTTGCTGAATATTCTTCTTTACCCTACGCCTGTGTCGGCCGTTCGATCAGGCAGATCGCACGATGCACGACATTTGGGTGAGCTCCATGTGTTCCCGCGAATGTTCGTGTTGCTTTCATCGTGGCGCATCACAACTACCTTTTTTGTAGTTGCGTCCGCGTCCTCCGCTATATTACCCTCGCTTGCTATTCTCTACATGCTCCTCGATTGCTTGCTCTCGCTTCCTCTTCTTCGCTCGGGATGCGCCTGCCACTCCTTTTTCCTCTTTCCTTGCACCGCCCTCTTCCTCTTTGACCGTGCCAACCCCACCGCCTTTGTTCGCACCGTCCTCCTCAATCACATCCGTTCGACTATGTCTTCGCGGTCGAATCGGCGCACCCACCGCTCATTTTTCCTCTTTGCTCGCGCCGCCCTCTTCCTCTTTGGCCGCGCCGACCCCATCGCCTTCGTTCGCGCCGCCCTCCTCGATCACATCCATTCGATTACGATTTTGTGGTCTAAGCACTGTGGTCGAAACAATCGTCAAAGGCCGGTTGCTATAGCGCTTCGAGTGCGGTGCTTTGATGACATCATCTTTGGCCTCGCCGCTCCTATTCTCTCATGGACCTGAGGTGCTATATTTATCAAATTTTACAAGATTTATTGCTTATACGTTTATCGATTTTTCCTCACATGGATCTGAGGTGCTAGGTGCTATCTTTATCAAAATTTGTGCCATTTTTTTTACCAAAATTGCTTTGTTTCTTATGAATATGAGGTGCTATCTTTATCGAATTTTATGCTACCTTTATCGATTTTACAGGCGCTTTGATCACATCCATTCGACTACGACTACATGGTCGAAGCAGTCGCCAGGGTCAATCATGGCATCGACGTCAACTACGGCCCTTCAACCACGACCACGGCCATGACCTAAACCAAGGCTTCGACTTCGCCCACGTCGACTTCAACTACGGCATTGACCTTGACTACAACGGCCTCGACTTCGACCATGGTGTCGATCTCGACCACGGCCCCCCTTTTGACCACGCCCTTGGCCTCGACTACGGCCCCTTTCGATCACGGCCTCGACCTCGACCACGGCCCTTCGACCACGACATCGACCATGACCATGGCCCTTTGACTATGACCACGGCCTCAACCTCGACCGCGGCTTTGACGTCGCCCACGTTGACCTCGACCACGACGTCGACTTTGACCACAAACTTTTTCGACCACAGCCTCGACGTCGACCATCGACCATGACCCCCTTCGACCACGGCGTCGACGATGAACACGGCCCCCCTCGACCACGACCTCTACCTCGACCACAGCCCCTTTCGACAACGGCCACAGGCCCCTTCGATCACACCCTCCACCTCGACCACAGCCCCCTTCGACCGCACCCTCCACCTTGGCCACGGCCCTTTTGACCAAGCCCTCCACCTCGACCCAACCCTTTGACCACGGCTTCGACTTCGCCGACGTCGACATCGACCATAGCCTTGTAACACCCTGGAAAAATTTAAATCTGAAATATGTGGAGCTTTTGAATTATTTTGCAATGTGTTACATTTGAATTTGGAGTTTATGGGATCTTCTGAAAAGTTTGGAGAATGATTCTAAAGGTTAAAAGGAACAAGAAGAAAACAAACATGTTTAAACAATGGAGAATTAAAAATTTAAAATAAGAATCTGAAAAGATGATCCATAAGAGACAGGGAGAGAATTGAGTTTAAACATAGAAATTCATCTTTGAAAATAATGCACATGAGAATATTGGCAGTACATGAATAGAGGTCTAAGGATGTCAAAAGGAGATGTGCACGAAGATATAAGTACATGAACAAGTAAACCAATAATAGATAAAATAATAAAATGGGCACAAGTGAGATATATATAAATATAAACAACTTATTTTAAGGTTTGGTAATAATAAAGAATTAAAAATCCATTAAGGGGAAGGAATAAGCAAATACATACAGGTATACATATATACATACATACACACACACACATATATACATTTATGTGCAATCAAGGACTTCCATAAAGTGTACCAGTATATCTACATGAGTATGTCTAAATAAATGAATAAAAATAAACATAGAATTTAAAAAGAAAAATGGGCCGACCAGCCGACCAAATTGGCCCAGCCAGCCAGCCGGCCGCCCCCGCGCCCAGCCCATCTGGCCCAAGCCCCGCTTCCCCTTCCCCTGCGCGGCGTCCCGACCAGGCCGCCCCTCTCTCGGACAGCCCCCGCAGCGGCCGCCTCTCTCCGCAGCCCCCTTCGGACCGTCGGACACGGCACCACGCCGTCCGTGTCACCCTGGGCCCACCGCCAGCGCGGCGCCATGTCAGGCTACGTCACCACCTGCCGCCTGTCTCTTCCACGTCGCCGCCCATGCCGAAGGCGGGTGCCTCGCCGGTCAGCGCTCCGGACAGCCGCACGCGATGGCCATAGCTCCGCAGGACCACGGCGATGTCCGCATTTGTCACCCCCACGCCAGCCACACCGCCCCGGGTCAGTCGCCGACGCTTTCCCTGTAGCCATGCCGGTCTACTACCGTCGCCCCATCCCGGCCACCTACCCGTCCTCGCCGCGCGCCCTCTTTTCCTACTATAAAGCCTCGGCCAAGCCGCCCTTTCGCATCGCCCGAACTCCCTCTCCCTCCCCTAGTGCCCAATTGATCTCCCGTGCCCCAATTCCCCGCCGGCGCCCCGTTCTTCCCGCACTCCGGCAATCGGCCGCGCCGCCATGCCCCTCCACCTCCGGCCAATTCCTCCCACCTACCCCCTATTCGGGACCAGGCGAAGCAGATCCCACCCTCCGCCGAGCTCCTCCGGGCCTGCAGCTTGCCGGCGTCGACTTCCTTTTCGGGCCACCGCCGCCGCATGCTGCCGACCTAGTCCCGGTGATCTCCGGCCTCCGCTGACGCCCCCATCGCCTTCCCCGTGATGCAAGGGTTCCATTTTGCCCCTCACCGGCCCTTCCCCGGCCGCTCACCGCCGACCACACCGCCGCTGTTTCCCGGCTTCGGCCTCCTCTGCCCCGGTCTCTGCTACCGCATAGCATAATTGCTATCTGCGCCCTATACTGGTAAGCAACACTCGAGAGTCCTCCTGGCTAGCAGCGCTGCGCTAAAAATCCACCCTGGCCGCCCGCGTTCGAGCCTCCGCTCCGCAGCGCCGGGGTGTGATTTTAGGCTTTTTATTTTTGTTGCGCACAGGACTGTACAGAGAGTGAGAAATGGTGTATAGGGGTATATACTAACTCTTTTGACATGGATAGTTAGCATGTGCCATGAAATGTTGTATATATATAAATATACACGCATCCATGTGTGTATATATGTGTGTATATAATGGATAACCCTTTCTAAATCTTTAGCAAATAAATTTAATTAGTGATTAAGCATAACTTAAAATGGCACATGTAGTAGCAAATATCCTATGTAACCTTGTGCAATAATTCCTACAACTTCCAACTAAAGGTATTTTAGGGACTTTTGATTATGGATGTTTAGCATGTGCTAGAAAACAATACTTATATATATGTGTAACATAAGAAATTCTTTTAGCTCTTTGTCAAGTGAGAGGGTTTTGTAATAGTATGATTAGAGTGAAAGCTCACATGAAATAATGACCCATCAAATAGAAGGGTGTAGAAATTAACCATTAGCAAGATAGGATATACGATATTATCAACAACCTAGGCTATAACACTCAAATGTAATTAGGGAATGCATTATACAAAAATGGCTATGGTTAAACTTTAACTAATCAAAATGGGATTACTCTAGCACCGAAGCAAATGAAACAAGACTCTAAATTTGTCTAAATCCCATGGCTACCCAATGAAATAAAAATCTAATATTGGAGTTATTTGGGTTTTTGGTGGATGTTTATTTGGTTTGCTGATTGCCTTTTTCTTTTTATCCAAATTTTCATGCACGTTAAAAATAGCGTACGAGGCTCAAGAGGAGGAAGCCGAGGCAGCAGCTCTAGAAGCTTCAGACAGCCAAGAACCAACCCACTGTGACCAAGGCGAGTCAATACTTTGATCATGTTGAACCTAAATTTTCTGCAAATTACTTTTGTTTAAATTATCAAATTGCATGCTGTTAATTTATATGCAAATACATGTTTAATTTAAAATTCTAGTTAAATGCCTATTATCTAACTTAATTAATATTACCCCTCCTTTGAAATATTTGAACATGAAAACCTTGTCGCCCTAGCAAAATTATAATAGTAACCTTTTGAAAATAAGTCCATAATTATATGCCATGCTTAGTTGCTTAGATACTTGTGGGAGTAAAAACGTCCAAGCATCATTTTAATCATGAGAAAATGTAGATGGACAGTCATGGTGGTAATGACTGGTGTATGTTGGATATGGTTGTTTTATACTCCCAAAAATCTCAAATTGCTTATTTGTCTGGGCAGATGGTTCGGGGGTATGGTGCAGGTGTGCGCGAGAGTGTGGTTTGTGGTAGAACCGCCCAGATAATCCTAAGGACCGAATCTTGTCATGACCTCCTGTGTAAAACAAGTACAACCACAAGTCTGTACAGTACAACTTGGCCTAGTAGATTTACTGGACCCTGAAAGTCATCATCATCGGTGGAGGAGGTGAGGTAGTGCAAGCGGCTGTCTGTGTGGCGGGCTTGAATGGGACATTCGCGGAGGGTGAGGTTCTGCTGTGGCATGCTAGCAGTGTGGGTAGCCAGCTGCTAGGCGTTCAGAAGGAGAACATCCCGCACAACGTATGGGACCCACCGCAAGTGGGAACGGCACATAGGGTGAGATGATGAAAGGGGCGAGGTACTTTGAACGGTTACTGTGATGGTTCGCTCAACCGCATGACTAAGGAATTGTGCGGGGCAACGAGTAAACTGTCTCTTGTGGGTAAAGTGTACAAACTCTACATAGTCAAAACTATTCGAATAGCCGGGCCCACGGTCAAGGGCGGACATGGGAACTTAACTAGATATAGTTCTATTTCAAAAATCTTGGCAAATGCAATGGTAAAGGGAGGGCAGTGGGAAGCCCTCTATGATGGTGTCCTGGGCGTCGTCCCAGTGGTAATGTAAGCGGCTATAACGCTGAAAGTATAACATATGGTTTGGAGACCATGTAATGGTGGATGGTCTCTAGATCACTAGTATTATAGCATTCTGATACACAATGTTACGCTTTTGTTAAAACTGCTAGGTCATAGGGACTTTCTACGTATACTATATTTCCCACAAGCCAATTTCTAGCAAATAAAATAACCCCAGCTTTCCCCTTGGTAAGCCATGCATACTACTTAAATGCATTATGTGTGTTGGCTCGCTGAGCACGGTGGTTTGGGCTCACACTCGCATTACCAAAATCAGATTCAGGAGCCCAGGATCACTATGCATATGAAGATGCCCCCGCTGCAGAAGGAGGGAACAACGCTGAGAACTAGGGCGCCTCTTGCATGTTTTAAGTCCTAGGTAGATAGACTATGGTTTAGTGTGCCTATAATTATTGCCCTAACTTGGGTAATAATCGTATGGCACATATTTACCCCCCAGTCGCTGCTTGTGGATTAAAAGTCTACCTCGCTTTTGCTTCCGCTGTTACCCTTTTGTAATGAGAACATTTGGCCTGATCGGCCCTTATGTAAAACTATTGCCCGACGTGGTATAATTCCAACTCAGTCATGTAATATTATTATGTGTGGATGTGATTCATGCGATGTATGAAATGATGCAGCAATGTACATGTGAGCACTATCTACTGATCCAGGGAATAGTGCAGTGGTTTCACAGGAGATTTTGGATTGAAAAATCCGGGTCTGACAAGCCTCTACTTCGACCACGGACCAGTCCCCCTTACCACAACCTTGACTTCGACCACATCCACGTTTCTAGTGTGTGACCGTATTCTGTGAGGATTCTCTAATAAATTTCTAGTGTGTGTAGATGACAGTGTGCATATGTGTAGATGGTAGGAGTATGGTGCGCGTTGAGCATGTCCATCTACCTTGCACTTCCTAAAAAATTCTATCGACGCTCAAATCAAACGTATATTCAGCTATTCACCAATAATTTGCACATGCAAACCTCGGGAAAAGTAAGCTATTTGCACACGCAGCATTTTCTTTTTCATGCTTAAAAATCATGATAATAATAATTATATTGAACAGATTGACTCTCTCAAATACTAACTATATTAAACCTGGGGATTCCCGCCTCCCTCCACGCCATGCACTGACTTTGCAAAAAAGTCATCCGCTTTGCTGAATATTCTTCTTTACCCTGCACTTGTGTCGGCGTTCGATCAAACAGACCGCGCGATGCACGACATTTGGGTGAGCTCCGTGCATTTTCACGAATGTTCATGTCGCTTTCATCGTGACGCATCACAGCTACCTTTTTTGTAATTGCGTCCACGTCCTCCACTATATTACCCTCGCTTGCTATTCTCTACTTGCTCCTCGACTCCTTGCTCTCGCTTCCTCTTCTTCGCCCGGACGCGCCCGCCACTCCTTTTTCCTCTTTGCTCACATCGCCCTCTTCCTCTTTGGCCGTACCGACCCCACCGCCTTTGTTCACGCCATCCTCCTCAATCATATCCATTCGACTACGGCTTCGTGGTCGAATCGGTGCACCCGCCGCATCTAGTGATTTGAAGCAAGGGCTGACTCTCTGAGAATTATCATCGAGGGACATTTTTCTTTCTATTGTAGGGTGAGTGAGAATTTTCGAGGAGCCAAGACTGCGACCTTGCCGGCGCTTTTCGTTTGGTGGCTTTAAAAGCCGTGTTCTTTTTATTTGGCTTCGACTTATTATTTTCTACTATAATATTTAGCTTTTAAACTATATGTTTTTAAGGCGAGGTGTATAAGTAGATTGTAATAGATACTATATGAATTTCAGCTACATCGACTAAAATCATATACAACTATTTTCCTTTACATGACTATTTTCTTTTACATATTATCTCTCATAAACAGCGAGAATTCAAAAGCTATAAACCACCAAATCTACAGCCCAACCCACCCTAAATCGGAATCTCGGAAAACCCGGAGGGCCACCGCCGCCACCGCCGCCGCGGCCCGGTGACCTGTAGCATGTGCCCGCTAATTGCCATGCTTGTTCACCCCGCAAGCTGGCGGGCCCCACAGGCTCAAAACGCACGGCCCTACCGCCATCCAGCGACACGGCATAGGACACGAACTGTTGGACTCGCCACGCGGCCAGTCCCACAGAACACACACTGACCTGTGGGCCACACGACGTTGGACCCGCATGTCATGCACCGACCCGAAGGCCACGGGCAAATGTTAGCCGGGCCCGCGCCCACTGCATCACACTACTCGACCAACGCGGCCTTCCTCCGGACCAAAATTACCTTCCTGCCCTTCCGTCCCTGCTCTCGTGCACCGAGCCCGCGAAGCACAAGCACAATCCAGGGTGGGCGTTCGGTACTACCGAACCGATCGGTTCGGTTCTTCGGTACCCATACAAATTCGGTTCCTACGAATCTCGGTACCGTTCGGTTCCTGAAAAAATTCGGTTCGGTTCGGTTCGGTTCCGGTATTTACCGAAATTACCGAACAGGGTACAGGAGCATGTAACATCAAGTTCAATAGCCAATTTTGACATAAATGTAACATGATTTCATATAAAATAAGTGTCAAATCATACAGAGAAAAAGCCACAAATACATAATATAGCTGTCCACAATAGACCCATCAATAATATTACATATTACTTAGTACTCACTACTCAAATACAACATGTTATTCCTTGTAGTTCGGTATTTCGGTAAACCGAGGTACCGAACCGAATTTCTCGGTAAATTCGGTTCCTGAGAACCTGGAACCGAACCTGGAACCGAAATTTTCGGTTTCGGTACTTTCGGTTCGGTTCTCGGTAAATTCGGTTCGGTATTCGGTATTCGGTTTTTTGTGCCCAGGGTGAAGCACAATCGCGCCATCCGGTGCACCTCAAGCGGACAAACACCGAGTCCACAAAAAAACGCGTCCCTCTTTCCCTACACCGTACCCACCAACGAAGCCCCATCTAACCCGTCCACCATACCTCGAGATGCGTGCCACCTTTCGTTAACTCCATGCACCGGGACCACGCGGGGGAGAACGGCAGCACCCCGTGGCCTTCTCGGCTCGTCCCTTCTACCCACACGTATCCCACCAACTCCATCCCCCCGAGCTCACACGCGCGCGCGCACACACTGCTCCCCGCACGAGTCCGCGCGCCGCGAGCTAGCTACCTCGCCGCCGGCGTTGATCTCGGTCGACCGCAATGGACCCGCGCTTCCCTCTTCCGGCGCCTGCGCCGGGCTCTGGCGGCGGCGTACGTGGGCAACACCGGCGGGCCCACTCGGAAACGTTCCTGCGCCTCCCCGACGCCGACCTCCTCCTCGACCCCGACGGGGACTTCTCCTTCTCCGACCTCGATTTCCCCTCCCTCTCCGATGACTCCCCGGCGGCCTCCGACCCGACTCCGCCGCCGCCACCGCCCGTGGCGGCGGCCGCGTCCCCCGCGCTGGCGCCCCGGCCCTCGGGCGGGGCCCACATGAGAAGCCTCTCCCTCGACGCCGCCTTCTTCGAGGGCCTCGCCATGCAGGGCGGAGGAAGCGGGGGTGTTGGGCATAAGAGGAGCGGGTCGATGGATGGGGTCAATTCGCCGTTCGAGGGCGAGTCGGCGCTGTCCAGCGGGCTGCCGGACTACGCCAAGAAGGCCATGCCGGCCGAGAGGCTCGCCGAGCTCGCGCTCCTGGACCCCAAGCGCGCAAAGAGGTGAGGAAGTCTTCCGCTGCTCCCTTTTTTATCACTCGACTTTTCTTATGCTTTCAAGATCCGGAAGGAGGTGTATTGTCATCTAATACTGTAATTTGGCTTAGCATGTGTGTCAGAGTTAATAGCGATTGCTGCTAGTGTTAGTGTTCTATCTGTTTTGAGATCTAGTGTTATGGTTTAGTGATAATAATAATTGCGAGGCTTTATGGTTTCTCGTAGTAATTTGGAGTTGTATTAGATTTGTTGATTTAGGTTGAAGTTTGTTGCGGTGCCTATGTGTAGGATTCTGGCCAACAGGCAGTCGGCAGCAAGGTCGAAGGAGAGGAAGACCAAGTACACTAGTGAGCTCGAGAGGAAGGTCCAGACACTGCAGACCGAGGCCACCACGCTGTCAGCACAGCTCACGCTTCTTCAGGTATGGGTTTTTTCACTCAGAAGTGCGAGATGAGCTTATATTTATCTAAGGAAAAAGTATAATTTTTCCCCTCAACTCTTGCTCTCATTTAATTTTCGTCTTTCATTTGCAAAACCAGTTAGAACGCCTCCTCCAAATATCAAAACCATGCAAATCTCGTCCCTTGGCAGGTATGATGGGTGGTTTTTGCCATGTTGGCTATCACATCATCAGCTAGGCCCACCTGTCATATTGCCAGAGAGAGAGGAGGGAAGCAGAGCTCACTCTCTGGTTCAATGTTTCACCAGACATATTGCCAGAGAGAGAGAGGAGGGAAGCAGAGCTGCAGAGCTCACTCTCTGGTTCAACGTTTCACCAGAGAAGAGGCAAGAGTGCAGGGGAGGCACTCGGGGGCTTTCTGTGGAACTCGCCGGTGGCGAGTGGCATCCATCGAGGTAGCGCTGGCCCAAAAGACAGAACGAGGGGAGGGAGTGGAGTTCAACGATGGTGGTGGCGTTGCTGGAAACTCACCAGACAGTGGTGGCGACGGTGGCAATGGAGGACCATGGTGATGGCTCAACGACGGCGGGAAGCTGCAATTGACGGGTGCATGAGCTTCCTGGGAAGATGAGGATGCTAAGGTTTCAAAGAATTGAGGGGAGGCTTACTGATGGAGGAGATCAGCTGCGGGGTGGTCTTCTCGCCCCATGGCAGGGCGAAGCTCGGCTCGGCTGCAACATGCAAGTCGCAATTAACAGATGGGAAAGAGCATATGAAAGGTGAAACACAACATGACACGACTAGATTTTGGATTGGCTCACCGGTTATGGAGTTGGAGCACCGCAGAGCTCGGTGGCTATGTCAGCGACGTGCTCTCCTCCTTCTCAGACTGAGAGGAAGGAGAGGTAGGGATGGAGAAGGAAGAGGAGGAGTGGGTGACGTGACGGCAAGGCGCAGGCACAGGAGGGCACGAGGTTATGGTGTCAGGACGGAGCAAGCACAAGAAGGCACAAGGCATGCACGGCATGGGTGAACTAGGATGCTGCACACGCGATGGTGTGGGTGGGCAGGCGGCCAGAGATGCGTCGCATGGGTCACGGCATCCATGAGACAGTGCGGTGTGGGTACACTGCCTCCCATGGTGCTGCCCTCGTTCGCTGTCTGTGGGGAAGAAGAAGCAGGGGGCAGTGACTGCCAAGTGGGGCCCATGATACCTCCCAATGGGCGAGATTTGCATGGTTTTGACATTTAGAGGACACGTTCTAACAGGTTTTGCAAATGAGGGACGAAAATTAAACGAGAGCAAGAGTTGAGGGACCAAAAATATACTTTTTCCTTTATCTAATCAGCTAAGTTCATTGGTCAATTGTTAATTTGTTATGTTTGACATGCATTGTGCCCATAGTGGAGTAGCTTATATGAAACCTCCTCTAAAAAACCTAAATGTTTGACTCGAAGATTGTCGTGTTCTGTGAAGAACTACAGTAGCTACTTATATGTTTTGGTTGTGTACAGCATGTTGTTGCATCTAATCCTTTTCCTTAAGTTGAAGCTGCTTAGTTCAAGCATTTGCACTACTGGAGTTATTGACAATTGTGAGTAGTCAAAATGAGCTAGTTTACATCAATATGTTAACTGCATGAGAATTGATCCATATTCGTAGTTTTGCTGAGGGAATTGTGTTGAAATGACACATATAATACTGTGCAGCTTTTGCATTGCGTAGTAATATGAAGAATTTACATTTGTTAGTGTATGGACCAGCTTTATTATTGTAATTTCTGCTAGTGTGTAATGTATTACATTGGAAACCAAATACTAACAGTATATAAGTCAGTTAGTACAGCGGCACAAATCATAATGTAAGAATTTTATGGATAACATCATCCTGTAATGTTTTAAAACTGAATAATGGTCTTTTTATGAGGAAATTGTAGGAAGTAAGAGCCATGTGATAGCAGAGCTGAGCAAGTGCAACGAACGGTTCTGAATTTCTAATTACCAACCATTCTTCTATGCACTGTATTTTAGAGACCTGAGATATAGCTAAGCACTTTGTTTATTGCATTTGAACTGATGTCTGTTATAGGCGTGGGCCTTGGGACCAACCGGGTTATTATTAGGAATTAGAGATTGGTTTCTATTTAAGTTAGAGATTGGTTTCCTTGTATTAGAGATATGATATCAGTTAGAGATATAATTGAGATTAGATTCTATCTGTTAGGGGAAGCCATCTATATAAGGAGGCTACCACATGCTATTGTCATCAAGCAGAATAATATCAAAGTCTTCTTAGTCTATAGTCTCTCCTCTCTCCCTACGCCGACGCCATCCGGCGGCGTGGGCCTTGGGCCCAGCCGGGTTATTATTAGGAATTAGAGATTAGTTTCTATTTAAGTTAGAGATTGGTTTCCTTGTATTAGAGATATAATTAGAGATATGATATCAGTTAGAGATATAATTGAAATTAGATTCTATCTGTTAGGGGAAGCCATCTATATAAGGAGGCTACCACATGCTATTGTCATCAAGCAGAATAATATCAAAGTCTTCTTAGTCTATAGTCTCTCCTCTCTCCCTACGCCGACGTCATCCGGCCATCTTCTTGGTGGTGTTTACCCGTTATGAAC
The DNA here is from genome assembly GCA_017311315.1 of Dendrocalamus latiflorus. NCBI lineage: Eukaryota > Viridiplantae > Streptophyta > Magnoliopsida > Poales > Poaceae > Dendrocalamus > Dendrocalamus latiflorus. The sequence goes on along the minus strand of CM029645.1, from coordinate 24,710,562 downwards.
TAAGGTTCATAACAATGTCCATATGGCATCATATGCAGTTAGCACCTGAATGTGTTATATTGCTAGTTGCAATGATATATGTGGTTCTCGAAAACAAATGATAGCATGAGTATTCACATGAAATTTGATCTATACATTGGAAAATCAGAAAGGCATGGTAAATTGAATTTGTATTAACGTTATCAAATCTTTTCTGGAAGTTTTTTGGCAATTTGCGTGGTTTGTTAGGGTGGGGAGAGTAAGAGTATGGGGCAACCATGGGATGGGATGAGCTGGATTTGCCTTCACATGAGTAAACCATATATCTATACAATTTTCGTTTAAACAGAACACAATTATTTTTGTTCTTTATTTAATACCTTTCTGCCTCTGTTCTTGTAGTTGACGTGACAATTAGAGTAGGAAGCAATGCACCTAGTATGTCTTTAAGTAAAGATGTGTGGAGCTTGATAGACCGCTCACCACAAATAGGACAAGTGATGTGCCATTTCAGAGTATGATTTGAATGAAGTGGATGGAATCAGATGGGTAGTGTTAGGCTGAAGATTAAGTGGTCACAGATAGTAACCTAAGATATATCTCTCTCAAGAAAACTTGGCTAGTACTAACATTTAGTTTGGCAAGGACATCCAACCCATAATCCCAGGTGTAACATTATGATCTGAAAAAAGAAATAAGAAAATTGAAGCTAAGCTATCCAGAGTTAATTCTTGTTGGTTACGTACATACTATTCATGTGTCTTTCGAACTTCGCATAAGCATTCTACCAGTATTGATAAGACCTCTGTGACAATAGATGAATTCTGTCACAATATGACGGATATTGTACTGGCTTTATCTATACCAAGTAATGAAGTAATATCAGTGGTTAGTATGTGATATTGGAATCTTGGATACATTCAAATGATTTTGTTGGTTCACTCTACAATTTCTTTGATAGGATTGAGAGAACTAGAGTACTATATTTATTGTTATGGCCGACCTAATGTTGTTAGCTATTGCCTGCAGTAGAGTATACCGTTACTGAGTTAGTGTTGACGTTTGCATAGATTTATGTGTTTCATAGTTTATTGATTTTTGGACTATGCTAGCACACAACCACCTTTGTGTATGCCATTTAGAATATTTGATAGCTAATTGCTAGCCGAGCCTGTAGGCCAGCAGTTTCTTTTGTTTTAGTTTGTGAATATGCCATTTAATATTTGGTGATCTAACTTTGTTTCTTTTGTTCACCACACTGATATTCTCATATCTGATTTATTGCAAATATACTTGAAACCCAGAGGGATACATCTGGTTTAAATGCTGAGAATAGAGAGCTCAAACTCCGGTTGCAGTCCAGGGAAGAGCAAGCTAAACTACGTGATGGTATTTTCCTAGATCTGATCTTCCTTTGGAACTTATTTAGTTCTTCCGGTAGTCATTATTTGAATGCTCTGAAAGACTAAGATTGTCTGCTACAAGGTGTCCGAAACTCTGAATCTATTGACAAATTGGTTGGCCAGTTAGTAAAGCCAAATTGAATTGCATTTTCCTAGTTCAGGAATCAACATATTGAAATGTTTCTTTCCCTACCAAATGCAGCTCTGAATGAAGCCCTGAGAGAAGAAGTCCAGCGACTTAAGATAGCTGCAGGGCAAGCTCCAAACATGAACGGGAATCCCTTCAATGGCGGACGCCAGCAACAGATTCCATCCTATTTCTCTCAACAGCAGCAGCAGCAGCAGATGCCTTACTTAGGCGGACACCAGGCTCAGCATCGCCATCCAAGCCATCACCGGAGCTCATCGAACGGTGGCCAGTCGCTGAGTGGTCAGTCCCTAAACGACTCCATGGATTTGATTTGAGGAGAATTTCAGGGCCCCTATTAAACCATATACCAACTGCAGTTCAGCATTGTAAAGATAGCTAATGTACAATGTATGCATATGAATCGTAGATAGGGTAGCTAGCCGTTCATTGTATCATTAATCAGAAAGTATCTCTTGTATGACGTAATCCTTTTTGTCCCTTCTTTGTTGGTTTCTGGAATAATGCCTTAAGACTGAAGAATCAACTCTTCAAGCTGTTAGAAATTAATCTTGATTTAGTATTTGCTTTGAGTTATTAAGCCGTGAGAAACGGTCTGCATTGGTTTAGGTCTCACAGCTATGATCCGAGAAGAGCGGATAGTGAACGTTCCTCAGGAAAAGTTGTTAGAGCAAGTACAATAATGTTGACTAGGTCGCCTCTAGCGAAATCCACATCAACACAATCCTATGTAGAAGAGAGAGAAAAGAGAAGAGAGAGGCAAGCTGCCCCTCATGCAAGAGGTGACCTATAGCACATCATACGAGGAGAGAGAGGCAAGCTGCCCCTCATGCAAGAGGTGACCCCTGATATATTTATGCAAGTATTAAATATTTGAGTGCTTTAGAGCATCTCCAGCAGGGCCCCTACTTGAGCCCTCAAAATCAAATTTGAGGGCTTGAGGCAAAAATAGAGGTCCAGCAGGGCCCCTACTAGAGCCCTCAAATTTGAGAGGCCCCTTAAATCCCCCCTTCAGCCCTCATTCCTAGGGGGCCCCTACTCCGACCCTCATTTTTCAGCTTTGCTCGTTTTTTCCCGTACGAGTGAAACAAATTTAAATTCGGAACAAATTTGAATTTAAATTTGAATATTCGAAACAAATTTGAATATTCGAAATAAATTTGAATTTAAATTTGAATATTCGGAACAAATTTAACTTCAAATTTGGATATTCGGAACAAATTTGAATATTCGAAACAAATTTGAATTTAAATTTGAATATTCGGAACAAATTTGAATTTAAATTTGGATATTCGGAACAAATTTGAATTTAAATTTGGATATTCGGAACAAATTTGAATTTAAATTTGGATATTCGGAACAAATTTGAATTTAAATTTGGATATTCGGAACAAATTTGAATTTAAATTTGGATATTCGAAACAAATTTGAATTGAAATTTGAATATTCGGAACAAATTTGAATTTAAATTTGAATATTTGGAACAAATTTGAATTTAAATTTGGAACAATAAAATTCGAAACAAATTTGAATTTAAATTTGAATATTCGTATTTGAATTCATAAATTTAAATATTGTCCCTCATTTTGAAATCATAAATATTTTATTGTGTATTGTGCTTTTGTCTCATACATATGCATATAGTGTGTGAGGAAATAGAGGGAATTGAGAAGTAGGGGCCCTGTTTTGAGGGCTCCTGCTGGAGTGCAGCCCAGAAAACAGGGCCCTCAAAAGTAGAGGGAGCCCTCAAATTAAAAGTAGGGGGCCTGTTTTGAGGGCTCCTGCTGGAGATGCCCTTAGTAGAGGTAACCTCTACTCAACTTATTGTATTAGCTACCTTCACCATGAGCCACATGTACTCTTTTTGCTTATTTGGCTAGTCCTAGAGGTGGCAGCTACCTCTTCTATTAAACTTGCTCTTAGTGTATGTGCATGCAATTAACTCCTAAATTAGTAATTAAGTCATTGCATGCACCTTTAATTGCTGCACCAGGATGTGCGCAGTACTAGTAATTGCGTTGGACTGCATGCAGAAGAAGTCTATGAGGCAGTAGCGTAAGCGTCGGGTAGGGGACTTGCCCAGTTTGCTTAAATACCTGTACTTTGTCATTTGCTAAAGTGAGCAGTGAATAACAAGAAAGAAGACTACATGTGCGTGTGTTTTTTCTTTTGTGTTCATTGTATCCAGAAGTGTGTGATTGAGTTTTTTTTTCTGGGCTAACATTTGGTATCAGAGCCTGGTGAATGCCCAAAATAATGTCGAGAAGAATGGAGATCGTCGATCTGGAGGCGTTAGCATCAGCAAGCGCACCAACGAAGGAGAGTTCCGCGGTGGCGCTTCACTATCTTGTGCTCACAAGGAGCAACTACGCGACGCGGGCGATAAAGATGAAGGTATTCATGAAGGCCCAAGGCGTATGGGACGTCATTGAGCTCGACGACGCTGACACACGCAAGGACCAGATGGTGTTGGCGGCCATCTACCAAGGTATTCCTAAAGACATGCTCCTCCTGTTGGCTGAAAAAGAGACAACCAAAGCCACGTGGGAGAAGGTCACACAATCCAAGAAGTGGCCGAAGGGAGAAGCGAACTAGAAAGCGGATTAAGATTGGAGAATGGGCTATGGTAGAGGTAGAGGTGGTGAATACCGGGGGTGGCTGGGGTGTGTGGGTAGAGGAGGTTGAGGTTGGGCAGCTAGAAGACGGTGGAGATAGATTTGTGACACCGCTGGTGGTATTGATGTTGATATTGGGGCCAACTTTTGGTCTTCATGATGTTATTGGCTTTGGATTTGATGATATGTTTAGTAAAATATTAGATTCTAATAATGGTAATGCAATATGTAACAAGATGGCTACGTTTGTTATTTCATACCTATCTTGAGAGAAGTATTGGAGAGTTAGTATTAGAGTTTAATAAGAATCAAAGTCATGTGTGAGTCATGAGTTGTACTAGAATCGGATTATAACCTTGGCACTATAAATAAAAAATATGAGGGTCCTGTCGGACAACACAGCCATTCCTGATTATTCTACAGAATTGTACTCGCTGGTCTAATTGTGTGTCAGCTGGCGTTGCAACTTGCAAGCGATAACCAGTTTTTTAATTTCAATAGCTGGCAGATATCCGGCAAGAGATAAAGAAAAGATCACATCACATGCTACAAGCATTGTCCATGGCATTACTGGTTGTGTTGTGGTTGTGTCCATGGCATCACATCACATTACATGCTACAAGTGGTTCTGACTTCTGATGAACTAAAAATAGTTCTGGTTGTGTTGTGCACCAGATTGTAGCTATGGAAGGCACGGACTCAAGCTAGCGCAGTACTTACCTTGCCGACGTCCCAGGCTTCAAATACAGTATGCCTATCCCATTCGTTTCCATGCGTCAAGCTCTGTTACCTCTGTAAATCTTCAGTTGCTGGTGATAACCAGCGTTCCTAAATGAAATCCTGTGTTGCATCTAACAGGTATGACATTCATATCTTACGGCTAATGATCATGGTTCGAAATCTCGCTAACTGCACTTTACGGTGTTTGCCGAACCTGAAGAATGAAAAAAAAAAAAGCAAAACCAGCGATGCAACTCATGTCTCATGGGATGCAGGACGTCTAAATGTTGATGTTGTGCGACGAAATGGCAGAGCTCTGTATTGGCCAATAATCTGGCCTCTCATCAGTGCAGGCTAGCATAAGCATTGTTCTGAAGGTCATCTCACGTTCATGTACGAATATATTACATGGTAATCTGCACCATTCCCATTATGAAACGAATTAGGTTGCTCGATTGGTTTGCCTATCACTGTCGATGGCCTCCTTTTTTCTTGGGGAACTTTGTTTTTAATACCCAAAGAAACCATCAGTAATTGGAGGCGTCCAAGGCAAGCTGTCCTGGATGAATCATATAAAGTAGTAAGATGGTATTGGAAGTGTATTACTACTGAGCATATTATAAGGCCATTGAGTCTTGTATGGAACTTGTTATTATAAAGACCCGTTCGATTCGGTTGCGGCTGATGGCTTCTAGCTTCCAAAAACTAAAAGTCATTTTGAATGCGTTAACTTCTTAACATGCCTTTTTTTTTCCTTTTTCCTTAGCATTGTCCGAGAAAATTGTAATTATAGGACAGCAAACAATGCGCTTCGCAATTATAGGACTTCAAACATCGACTTCGTTAAAATGACCCTTGAAACGTTGGCTTCTTGTTTTTCATGACATTTGGTGTATTAAGTCTCTTTTCTCATCTAAATACATGTATTTGTTACCCAAAGTGACCCTTTTGCCCTTCAGCCATTAAAAGGACGTGGGTTGGTTGTTGGCCGCTCGCGTAATGGATCAACGATACGTAATGACTGAAGGGCAAAAGGGTCACTTTGGGTAACAAATACATGTATTTAGATGAGAAAAGAGACTTAATACACCAAATGTCATGAAAAACAAGAAGCCAACGTTTCAAGGGTCATTTTAACGAAGTCGATGTTTGGAGTCCTATAATTGCGAAGCGCGTTGTTTGCTGTCCTATAATTGCAATTTTCTCGCATTGTCCTTAGAGATATTACTTTTTGTTTTCATTTGTTCTCGTTTTTTTCATTTTTCTTCGCCCAAGATGCAAGTCCCAAACGAAGAATCACTTCCTCTTGGAGACATGAACATTGGGACATGCATGACCACATGGGTTAGGAAGAGCAGCGGCGAATCCTCCCCATTCACCACTTCAAACAAGAGTTGGGAGAGACAAAGTTGAGTGGGAAGTGTACGATCACAATTAATTCTCCACCCAAAGCACAAGAAGAAGAAGAAGTGTGCTAATTGGGGCCAAGATTACCAACATGGGGATAGAAAGGCTGCCCATGATTGTGCAAGTTGACAGGCCTTACACCTCAACTCCGAAAGCTACTCCAATACAACACCTTCCAATCTCCTAGTTCCAATCCCTTTTCCTCTCTGATCTCTGCACAAATGGATAACTACACACTGCTCTGTATCCTGCTGCCTATATGTTAATCTGAATTTGTTAGGACCGGCCATCCACTACAATAATATGTGTGTACTACTAGCACAGCTCACAGCTGCCTCACCAATCACATTCTTCGACTTTCGACTTGACAACAAAAGGAAAAGGTTTGGAAGACTTTCCCTAACATTTCGGCAGCTTTCATTGCTTCTGAAGTGCCTTGCTGCTACGGCACTGCTGTTGTCTGAATTCACATCAGAAAGAACGTCATACTGAGTGTTCCTTCGATTATTACTCAAAAGACCAGCGTGTAGTAGGCATTGTATCACCCTGTGGATAAGCTTTTATTATGTAGCCGTTGCTCGTCAAGCAAAATGTTTAGGTCCCGCTCCGTTGGACTGAAAAGCTACAGCTTATAATTGAAATTATACTGTAGCGGTTGAAATTTCACTATAGTAAATGTGGTTTATTTGATGTAATTAAATACAAAAAATTTTAAAAATAGAAAAAATATGCTAGCTCAACACGGACAACGCAAACGAATACGGGAAAAAAAGAACCGGCAAAAAGCTAAAAGTTAAAAAAAAAGATAAAATTTACGAATAGTGGAAAATAAATTAGAAGGCGGAAACTGAAGCTGAAATGAGCGGGTCTAAGACGGCTTCTCGTAGGCATCTTTCCTACCCTGTGTTTAATTTCTTCTCTTTTATGTATTTTTTTTGTCTCCCTTTCAATTTCGAACCTCCGGAGCGTACACGGTACGACCAGAATAGTACTATATATACTCATCGTATGGCGACATATGATAATGTGCACTACTTACCCAATTCCAGAAGGACTAGGAAATGTTGTGCAGCTTTCTTCAATGGAAAATTTAAGAATCTGCCGTGCGAAGAGGTGCACCCAAGGATTAGCCACTGCATTGGTCTTAGGACCCACCTGCTAGTAAGATATCGAGTAGCAAATCTTAAGTGTCAAATCTTTACCATGGTAAATCATTGACCCCTCCTCAATTCCCCTAGATAAATCTTTTCCAAGAAAATGGTTCATCGCCCCAAGTGACACCAAGAAGGGTTGCATTAGGGGTGAAAAGTATATACGAATTATTCGTATTTATTTGTTACCATATTCGATAGGATATGAATATGATATAAATTTTTTAATCTAATTAATAATTTCTATCATATTTGTATTCGAATTTGTATAAAAAAATATGGATGTGAATATGGTATAAATTTTTACCATCCAAAATGTTAATTTATCCGGACTATTCATATCTATATTCATATTTGACGAAACAATGCATATTTTATTACAATACGACTAATTAGTTGAACAAATTTTTTAATTAAACGTAAATTTATGTTTCTTTAGATGAAGTAATGAATTAGAATAATCAAACGTGATTATACGAGGATAAAATATTATTAATATCTTTATACTACATAAGTTATGAGGATATTCGGATCCGGCCGAATTGAGTAGATATTCGTTACAATATTTGATTTATATTTAAAAATATTTGAATTTCTATTTATATTTATTTATAAATACAAACAGAAATATGATTTATATACTATTTAATTCGTATCTCATTCGTTTTCACCCTGGCACTCGTTTTTGCCAAAGGGGCCTAAGGGCATCTGTAGTGTATGAAAACAGGGGGTCTTAAGCCACCTTAAGGTCAACCTTATACATTACAGGGGTGACCTTAAACAGGCCATAAGCAAAAAAAGCTTAAGGCTGGTCCTCAAGCTAAAGACCTGGCCACAAGCATTAAAATACATTTTTTCTTTATCTGCCAAGTGGGACCGTCTTAAGGCCCCTTGGGTTATATACACTATGGAGTCGACCTTAAGGTTTAGATGGGACCCACCTTAAGGCCCCTTGGGTTATACACACTACAGATGCCCTAAAAGGGGAAAGGAACGGACGGATCGTGTAGTGGCCGACACCAGTGCTCTTTTGAGTTCCAAGCTTACGTAGCGGTAGCGTGCCCATCAACCTCGAGATGAGCATTTCTCTCAGCTACGTGATGTGCGTCTCTCTCTCCGCCGTAAGCCTGATCCAGTCTTGTGTTGCACACAGCAGTATCCAAGCCAAAAAGATGTCCCAAAGCTTCAGCTTTCATTTTATTTAAATCAAAAGTCATTTATAACACATCAACTTTTAATTTTAGCTTATTATGGTTTTTTGCGGATTTGTTGGATTTTTAGCACATCAACGATTTTTTTATTTCTTTTAATTGAATGACTTAGAAAAAGCGAACACCCGCTACAGTGCAATTTCAGGCAAAAAGCAACAACCAAAGCTATAAGCCGAAAACTTAAGCTCTTTGGAGCGGGCATATATTTTAGATATTAATATTATGCGTGCTTGATTTATTTTTCTCCTTTTTATCTATAGGGCACACAAGTTAAATTCGCAATACTGCTATGCTAATAAATCTAGAGAGATAACTTATATAAAATAGTATATTTTAAATAAGAGGGCTACTACCCAACACTATCCCATTAGATCCTAATCCAACGGGATAGCTGCCTGGCCGTTCCCCCTCCCCTCTCTCTCATCGCTACTCCCCGGCCTCTCTCCTAGTGGCTCCCCAGCTATTCCCTCCCTTCTTTTCTCCAGCATGAGCAGCTCCGCACCCCTCTGGCTGTCGGTGGCAATCTCGTCGTGTTGCCATCTCCCCCGTCGCCGCCACCCATCCAACCTAATATTCACAACGTCATTGTCTCGCCCGTTCCTCCCTCCGTCACCGCCCTTTGCCATTGCCTACCACCGGGTCACCGCCTCCCTAGCCTCTCTGGACATCCGGAGGTGTGGTGAACCTATCATCATGGCAACGCTTCACCAGATCCAAAGCCGAAGGAAGCAAGAATAAGAAGAAAGAGAAGACTACGCTATACCGTCAACGAAGAAAGAAACGATATACCATTCATAAATTTTTCTCTTTAACCAATTATGTCAATCAAACGACCCAGCCAACTAAGATGAAGTGATGGACGTCGATAATAAGATGGATCGGCCAGTCAGGCCTGTCGTAGGCTGCAACAACTTTTATAGGTGGTACTAGAGGTAGAACTATGGTAGCGGCTGATGCCTGGCATCGTACTTGCCCTCCACTGGGTGCTTGTGTAACAGATCACTCCGAACATTAGGGGCTTTATTTAATTAGCTGATCGTTACAGGCTACACACATTGAGCGGCGATCCTCATTTTCAGTGATGGGATAAGAATGTTCCGAAACTAGAGCATCTTGCTTTGATACGATTTGTCAAAAAGAGATCTCGCTTTGATGATGTCGCCCGAGACAAAAATAACAGAGTTTTGAAGTAGTCTTAGGACTAGGGGCAAAGAAGGCTCACATGGCCATATGCATAATCAAGTCAAAATAGAGAAAGCACAAGAACTGTGATCGTTTTAGTTTTAGCTTTTAGCTTTCGGCTTATTTTTTACTATTCATAAATTTCGTCTTTTTCTGAACTTTTGACTTTTTGTTGAGCTTTTTTGCCGGTTCTTTTTCCCCGTATTTTTTTGTATTATACGTAATGGGCTAACATATTTTTTAATTTTTTAAAAATTTAATTATGCTAAATAAACCTCTGTCAGCTACAGTATTTTTTCAGCCAGCTACAGTGCTTTTCAGCCATAAGCCACCAAAAAAAACCCAAATGATCACCACCTTAAGCACATTAGGCAGTACTGGTCCATGGAGAGTGTCCAGGGATTTCAATATGACCCTGTTTTAAATGGCTTTAGTTTTTGATTTTTTTGTTTTCGGTTTATTTAAACTAGAGGCCATTTGAAACATGTTGATTTTTAATTTCTGCTTATTTTGGTTTTTTCGGTTTTTTGCCTTTTCTTTTCTTATTTCTTTGTATTGTTCGTGACGATATAACAGTTTTTTAAATTTTTATTAATTTTTTTTATTTTTAGAAAAAATTAACAACCGTTAAAGTGTAATTTTAACTAAAAATCATAGTTAAAAGTTTAAGCAAAAATTAGTTGAAGCTCTATCACATATCGAGGTTAACCGAACAAGAATTTCGAAAGTCCCATAGATAGGCTAAACTCACAAATAACGCATCTGAGAAATATTTAGTGGAACCCAAACCTTGATCCTCAACCGGACAGCTGGGATGACACGCTAGTTGAACTATCCATCGGTCGGCTAATCCGTAATAATGTTGACACGTGCCCTTGTCCAACTAGAAGAACTCCTAGGTGTGCACTATTTTTTTCCCTAGCTGACACCATAGAAGAGAAAATCTATAAATGGTATAGCGTCTCAACCAATATGATGGGATAGAGCGTTGCCGTTGTTGAGGAACCGTCGCTGCAGAGTCTAGTCCGATCAATTTCTCTCATATGTAAAGACAGGGATCAATCACAGAGTAATACAAATAATAGCTTGAAATACAGAGATAGAGAGAAAACTCTTGTTCTTTCTTTGTTGCTTTCTCTTTCACATGTGTACAAAATAACCAATAGGACTATCTATATATAGTCTAGTGGTGAGGTGCACATTATGGGCCAAGTTTTCAAGCCTTGGCCTAAGTTTCCCAACACTTCCCTTTGGGTACTCATCCGACACGTTCATGCCTCATCAAAACTTCATAAAAATCCAGTGGGAAAAATTTGGAGAAACAGAACATGATACATATAATGATGTGTTGCACGAATTGCCTCATTATAAACATTGGCCGAGAAATTTTCAGGAAAACTCGTCAAGGGAAAAATAGTACAATCCACCCAATTAATCTACACTAGTAGAGTGACCGTGCTAACGCTACGGCGGCATTTGAGGGATGCACATGAAAACAACCAAATGACAACCTTGCAGTAAAGACTACCTCTAGTTGCTCAGCAGCAGAAGACTACCTCAAGTCACACAAACTATCACGCTTTACCAAGCAATTACATGCAGGCTAAAAATATATGTATCTAAAGCTCCATGGCAATGTACTTTTCACATATTAGTATATACTGAACAAACAATTGTGATGGATCAACTGAACAATGGTTGCGAATCGTAGTACTTACCCGGTCACCTCTAAACATCTTTTCAACTTCGTGGCTGTGCCGGGGACCTGCTGTAGCTTCGCTCACGAGGAGGCGGCGGTGACCTGCTGTGACTTCGCGCACGAGGTGGTGGCGGTGAGCAAATATTCCGAGGGCGAGGTTTATCCTAATATCATCCCTGGAGATACATCTTCTGTTGTTCTTTAAACTTCTTATTACACTTGCTTTTTTAATTTTCTATGTTATATTCTTTCAATATCAGAGGTTATGAGGGGCTAGCTACTTAGGTTGGTAAGCAAAACAGCAAGTGTGGTAATCACTTGATTGGTTATCAAGAAAAAAATCTGGGGATGTCCAGATCCCCTTCTAAGATATCTACACAGAGCCTGTTTGAAAGTATTACTTATTTATTACCTTCTACCGTAGCTTGGGCTCCTCCGATATCTTGGGCTGCGGCTGCGGTATCTCGGACTTCGGCTGCGGCGTCTTCCACTACCCAGGCCTCCAGAACCAATCCGTAAGCGACATTCACGTGCATAGTGACCAGCTTCACCACACTCATAGCACTTCATATCAGACCCTCCACCACGATCGCGGCCACGGCCACTACCAGATTTGGTTGACAGCTCAACTCTCCATCCATTCTTACCTATCAGCACGGCAAAGTGACAGTTTTTTTTTCCTGTGATGAACAAGAATTAGTTTTTCAAAAGGCAATAAAAGCATCAATATATATCAGACCATCCAATATGAATATCAAACGATGGGCCTGGATACATTAACATCACTATCCAAAAAAAAATATCACAAGGCCATCTGGCCAAGTAGGGTAAAAAAATCGTTCACTTGCTAGTACATGCAAGCTAAAAATATATGTATCTAAAGCTCCATGGCAATGTACTTTTCACATATTAGTATATACTGAACAAACAATTGTGATGGATCAACTGAACAATGGTTGTGAATCGTAGTACTTACCCGGTCACCTCTAAACATCTTTTCAACCTTCTCCTTGAGCTTTGCAGCCTACAATAAATTCAATAGATATCAAATTACTACGCAAGAGGGCAATCCCACCACCTAAATATGCAAAGAAAGTATCAAACAATAAATCGAGAAGTGGCAATTCTATGAATAGAATTTATGAGTGCAGACTTGCCAACATTGGGGACACCAACAACCATAACAAGAAGTGTGGGCTCTTTCGAGATTGCTTCTTTTAGTTTCAACTCCACAAGCCCAAGCAGCTGTTAATTACAGAATCAAACATTAGAAGGGTTGAAACTACACTTAAGACTAAAGAAAATAAAGTATCATCTGGACAAGATGAAATTGGTAAGACATTTCAGTCATATCATAATGATTACATTCCTTAACAGTGGTCGAGTCATGTGAAATGCTAAAATTCTCCAAAATCCAATATATAACATATAAGACACTGCAACATAAGCTGCATGAACAGCAATGTTAAGACAAAATACACATCTACATATCTTGATTCAAGTCTTTTAAGTCTTCACTACAGAAAATGTGTAGGGTACATAAAGCAACTTTAGGAGGTTAAATGGTATAACTGGGGGATTTAGTCACAAATGAATGTATCTATGGAGCTTTTGTTTGAGAGAAGTGCTGCTTCGTTCTTTCGTTTTTAAAAGTATAGTTTGAATTTTGGGAGGAGGAAAAAATATGAAGCAGAATGTTTCTTAAATTACAATTTTCATATAAAACATGAAGATTATATACTTCCATTAAATTACCCCAAATCACTGCTTTCCATCTTTGTGAAGGACCTTTACCAATACAAGTTATAGAATTTCAGTAAATCGTGTAGCGGAAATTACCCTTATAGAGTTATAGTTGCTAATTAGGTAAATGAACTCCCAATCTCTAAGTTACAGAAAGTTTAACAGCTTAACATTTAACTGCTACTTCCAGAGTTCCAGTATAATACATATCTTCTGTGAGGTTTACAAAAGAAGAATGGATAAACATGAAATTAACAGTTAACTAACCTGACTAACAGAACTGCTGTTGTGTGCATTTATTGAAATGCAATCCTGCTTACACGATTCAAAATGATTAAGCCACCTATGCAAATCAGAAGCAAATATGACCTTGTGAGTACATTAAAAATTATATCATAATAACATCGGAATTGGATATCAGAAATTACATACAAGTATGAATGCTTCAACAAGAAATGGCGATTCTAGTTTGAGGAGCCTAAGCTAATATGTATCCATACTTACATTCATTATATTGGGATTTGCCAGGTCTTTCTTGTTTAGAGCAAGGATACGCCTCTTAGCTGCAAGGACAGGTTGAAGGTCTTCGTTTGCTGAGGACAATGGAATCTGGTCATAAGTTAAAGTAGTTGCACACACGTAATCAGAGTAATAGAGAACACAATAAGCAAAACAAATACACAGGAAACTGCAAGAATGGACAGCTAAATCATGACCACTAAATGAAACATTATTCACCAACTTGTAGACGCTACTTAAGCATGAACACCTTCATTCATTCAGTACTTATCACAAAGCAAGAAACTACATTCTTATGTGTTATTTAAAAGTTGGTTTAATGCTCCATTGTCTCGCAAGCTGCACTCAAGCAAGACATTTCATCGAACACCCTCCGAGAGCCAGGAACCGCCCCCACCTCAAGCGGCAAGAACGCGACTCTTCTAAAATAGGATATGAGGTATAGGGATGGGAGTAGCGGCCGGAGAAAGACCGCTGGGGACTTACGCGGGCGGAGGCGGCGGCGGCCTTCGGGGGAGGCGGCGGCGGCCTTCGGGGGAGGCGGCGGCCGGGAGTGGATTCGGGGGAGGCGGCGGCCGGGAGTCGATTCGGGGGAGGCGGCGGCCGGGAGTCGCTTCGGGGGAGGCGGGGGAGGCGGCGGAGGCGGCCGGGAGTCGATCGGGGGAGGCGGCGGCCTTCGGGGGAGGCAGCGGAGGCGGCGGAGGCGGCGGCCTTCGGGGGAGGCGGCGCCCTTCGGGGAAGGCGGGGGAGACGGGGGAGACGGGGGAGGCGGTGGAGGCGCCGCCCTTCGGGGGAGACGGGGGAGGCGCCGCCCTTCGGGGGAGACGGGGGAGGCGAGACGGGGGAGGCGGGGGAGACGGGGGAGGCGGTTGAGGCGGCGCCCTTCGGGGGAGACGGGGGAGGCGAGACGGGGGAGGCGGGGGAGACGGTGGAGGCGGCGCCCTTCGGGGAGGCAGGGGAGGCGGCGGCCTTCGGGAAGACGGCGGAAGCGGGGGATGAACAATCAGAACGATCTGCGGGTCTTCTGGAGGCGCCGGCGGGTGGGGAGGGAAGGAGAAGCCGGCGGGTGGGGAGGGAAGGAGGAGGCACCGGCGCGTGGGGGGCGCAAGAGGAGGCGGTTTCCGCGGGATGGGGAGAAGAGATGCGGGGTGGGGGGAGGCGGAGGGAGGCGCGGGGGAGGCGGAGGGAGCGGAGGAGGCGCGGGGGAGGCGGAGAACGGAGGGGTTTCTACGTAGCGGGATGCGGTAGGGTACTGCAGATCCATTAAAGGATGACCGTCGGATATGGTTGGGTAAGGAGAGAGAATAGAGGAGAGTTAATCTGGTGCGGACGTTTTAAGGATGGTGTAATTCTGGGTGCATATTGTGGTGTGGACGTAGTTAAGGTCATGACTGTGGAGCAGGTAATTGTTGGGTGGATGTAGGATAATTTTAACTGGTGCTTTATTAGATTAGATTATTTATTTTTTGGGTACTCGATCTTCGTGATCAAGTTTTAATAATGAGCTTGAGAAAAATCCCCTCTGAATTCTGTACCTCTCTAAATCTCATCATTCCAATTCCTCGTGTGCATCTTTCAAAACTAAATGTTGGGAGTGACTTAGTGAATAAATCTGCAAGATTTTCATATGACTTAGTATGCAGTACCTTAATTTCGTCCATCTTTTGCAGTTCATGAGCGTAGAAGAACTTGATGTTGATATGCTTTGTGAGATGACTCTTCACAAGCTGCATTATCTTCATAGATAATTATGGAAGCTTGCATGATATTCATCCCCCATGACTGCTAGATGTGATGAATTATTTGTCGAAGCCAAGCACATTCTTGTGCAACTTCGTAAAGTGCTATGATTTCCGAGTGGTTCATCAAAGTCGCTACAAGACTTTGCTTAGATGATTGTCATGAAATTGCAGTTCCACCGCACAGGTTTACATCGCTTGTTTGTGACTTTGCGGTATGCGGGTCCGATAGGTACCTTGCATCTGCATAGCCAGTTATATTCAAGTCTTGGTTTTTCTATAGAATAACCCAAGGTCCTTGTTTCCTTGGAGGTATCGGAAGATATCCTTTATTCCCTGCCAATACCTTTTGGTAGGTCCTGCACTATCCTTGCTAATAGGTTTACGGCAAATGCAATATTCTGTCTAATGCAATTTACTAAATACATAAGTACTCCTACCGCACCTAAGTATGAGAATTCTGGTCTCAGGACTTCTTCCCCCTCTTTCCTAGGTCGGTACAGATCCTTATCTTGCTGTAAAGATCTCTCGATCATCGGTACTTTCGATGGGTATGCCTTCTCAAAACCGAACCTTTCTAACACCTTCTAGGCGTAGGCTGACTGATGTACTAATATTACTTCAGTGACATACTCAAGTTGCAAGCCTAAACAATATTTAGTTTTATCCAAATCTTTCATTTCGAATTCTGACTCCAGGTAAGAACTCGCCTAGGGTACATCAGGTAACACATGCCATTGGAAACTTGTGCAAATTTGTTATCAGCACCTAGGGTGGCCATGAAATGGGAGATGTGACATGAGGCATATTTTTTTCCTCCGAAGCTAGCGGCTTTTGGCTTTTGCTATAGTACCTAACTTTCAAACGGAGTATTTTCTCAAGACGGGGTCTACAAGTTACACGATGTACACGTTAAAAGCCCAACATCTGTACCATCCAAAATCGCAAGTAAGTATCTCTCTGTAATTTATACCGTAAACAGCTCAAATTCAAAACTTTCAGCCAAAAGTCATAAGTCGCAGCCGTTACCAAACAGGGCCATGGTTGCATGGAGAATAAGCAGTGGACCGCAAGGAGAGATTCATCATCTTATGTTCTCCCCTTCCTTCTCACTTTAAGTAGATTCCAGCCCGCACTAGTATAGATATGTTCGTTTAGACTGTGGCGAATGGTTTCTTATTGTACTTTTGACACGGTGACAGACAACATATATATCGATGCGGACGACACATATAATGTTAGGTTCGGAAAACCGTTTAGAAAAGCGGTTTTGAGAAGCCGTTCTCTGTTTTTTTTTAGCCAAATGTCAAAAAGAACATAGCGTATGACTTGGTTCTAATCCACATTCTGGACAAAAAGCAAAGAACAAGGTTTGAGCAATACACGTCAAGGGCCTTTTCCTCACAAAACACATCGAGCAGTTTAGGAGCTGATCTTATTTTAGTAGTAGATTCTTTTGAACAATCTCATCGCTGAGGATGAACACCAAACGAGAGGGAATATACTAGGGTGTCAATGGACCTGATATTGGGAATTGCTTCCTCCCCAATAGTGTCATTGCTAGTGATCGTATTTGTACGGCTATTTACAATAGTAGCATGTTAGATTCAAGAATGATGCTTAGGATCAACCTCGAACGAGAAACTAGCATTTTTAGTGTCCAGTCGTATTATTCGTTCGATGATAGAACGGTTTGGGAATTCAGAGCCGTGCAATAGAAACACTATAATAACGCTAGAAGAGGCTGTTTAACAAGATTAGCTAGCATATGTCCGTGCTTTATGAGGTATTAAATAAATCTAGAATTTATCTTACGATATTTGCTTAATTATTAGCGTGTGTTTCAATAGAACAAACACACACACACACACACACACATATATATATATATATATATATATATATATATATATATATATATATATATATATATATATATATATATATATATATATATATATATATATATATATATATATATATATATATATATATATACACACACACTAATTAAAGACCCGTGTGTTGCAACGGAGTCATAAAAATGGTGAGATGAAACTTACTGTCTGGCCAACTTCACACATCAAACATTGAAGATCAAGCGACAGAGAGAGAAGGGTGGTCAGAATGCGCAAGGAGATGAAGAAAGTGGAGGGGGTAGGCGGTTGTATCCTGAGAGAGACGAATGGTCCAGATCAAATCGGATAGCTGTAGAGAGGGGAGAGGAGAACGTACCATTAACCACCAACTCCTCTTTATATAATAGTAGAGATATAGATACACATGTGCGATGCATGGTATACCTGAGTATACATCCTCCATTGTAATTAAAAAAATTACGAGGTCGAGATCAAAAGATAAAATCCTACTTCCAGTAAACCACGAAGGCCAGCCCTATGTACGATTTTTCATGCTTGTACCAGTGGAAATAATGCCCACCCTTGCAAGCCTTACTTCTTGAAAAAAAAATTCTATACTCGCATTAGAGCAAGTACAATAATGGTCTTATAGCCAAGCTAGTCAGCATTTTTCCTGATGTGGAGGAGAGAAGAGAGGAGAGAGATGAAAGCTTGGCTCTCAGGGCAGTCCCAATGGAAGAAACTGACACGATTTCCATAGCACAAGAAATCATCTATAGAAACTATCTTCCACAGTGGAGGTGTCTTCGAGTAATAATTATTTTCTCTTTTTCTCTCCCAACTCTATCTTCTTCCTCCAATGAGAGTGTGCCACGAGCCCCCTAGAAACTGGTGGTTTCTTCCCAATGGCGATTTCATAGTTTCTTGGTGCATTGGGTGGAGTGAAGACATGATTTCTTCATAAGGAAACCGTTTCTAGGATTTGTGCTCTCTTTCATCATTAATTACGTTGCCATGTCAGCATTTTGCCTACGTGACAAGTCATTTAATGAGGATAGAAACCATCATCAATACACCATTGGGACTGCCCTCATGCAAGCAACAAGCTGGGCACGAGAGCCTATGCAGTGGTGGGCAAAATAATAAATGTATGTGAGGAGTAATACGAAAGAGAATGTGAGACATGGTACCACATAATAATAAAAAATCTTTTGTAGACAAATAGAAGACATTATTGTATAACTTGGCTATTATAATTTGACTTAGAGCAAGTACAATAGAAGAGGTGGCTGCCACCTCTAGGACTAGCCACATAAGCAAAAAAAGTACATGTGGCTCATGTAGAGGTAGCTAATACAATGAGTTGAGTAGAGGTTACCTCTACTAAAGCACTCAAGCATTTAATATTTCGCTAGAGGCGACCATTGTACTTGCTCTAAGAACTAGCATCACCTCCAAGTCCTCGTATGATGTGCTAGAGGTCACCTCTTGCATGAGGGGCAGCTTGCCTCTCTCTCCTCTTGTCTCTCTCTTCCACATAGGATTGTGCTGATGTGGATTTCACTAGAGGCAACCTAATCAGCACCATTGTACTTGCTCTAAGCCAAACATTTGACTCTATTATTGGACTTCCTCTTAAAAGGAAAAAAAAGGCACCAGTCCAGTGCTCGAAGCAGAAAGTGGGTCACGCGTTCACTTGTGAGATAATGCGTGATTAAGCTGCCTTAATTGGGATCTCGGTCACGGGCTGCCATGTTGACCATTGTGTGGGGTCGTACCTTTGAAGTTTGCCGGATGGATTATTCGGATCATAGGCCCACGAATCACGAGGTAAGATTAACGCTGACTCAGCAAAATCCATCTGTGATTCATCACACAGTTTGGTAATGGTCGGCATGAAAGACATTATTAAAGCATGTTTACGGCCCGTTTATATTAGTTTTACTTATGGTTTTTAGTTTTGTTTTATATATAATAACAGTTTTAGAGAAGTCGTACGAAGAAAGATATTCGCGTACGATTTTAGTTGATATAAATGAAGTTATTATAGTATATCCTACAATCGACTAGTAGATATCATTTCAAAAAATCAATTTATTTAAAACCGTAGAAAAGATATTTATTTAAAAAATAATTTTTAGAAACTAATATAAACATGACGCTCTCGCGGTCTCGCCTAACAAGAACATGACGTTGGAAGCTGCTATAGATATATCATACGTGAAATGTACATCCGACGAACCTGATTAGCGATTATAATAAACTTGGTACGAAAGTGACCTATGTCTAACCCCACACCCATGGAATTAATGCCACTCGATCTCTCTGTTAGCATAATGCTGATGATTTATTTACCGTTAAACCTTGAGCTTATGCCATTTAGGTGCCGCTCATTTAAGCTAAAAAATAGTTTATGGTTAAAATTTTATTGTAGCTGGTTAAAATTTTACTATAGCTGATGGTGGCTTACTTGGAGTAATTAAATTTAAAAAATTTAAAAAATGAAAAATAGGTTAGCACAATCTGAAGCCTTAACCATACTAATACAACACGGGCCCACATTTCAGCTGGCTTGCGATACAACCTCACCGCGTACTCGTAGCAGCACTCGTTATCCACGTCCCCCCAACCATCTCCGCCGCGCACCACGTCCACTAGACCCAACCAGTTTGACAGGTGGGCCCACGCCTACCAAGCCGCGAGGACGAGGCCCACGCAGCCATCCTGCGACGCGGCCGCGCATGCGCAGGGAGCCCCCGAAGCCACGCCGCGCAAAGACGGTTTTGCCCCTCGCGTTGTTGCCTCTAATAAAGCGCTCTCGTCTTCATCTTCTCACTCCTACCCTTCTCCCTCTTTTATATTAAGTGCTCCAACTACCCAGCACCACCACCCGCCTCGCGAACCTTCTAGAACACGCCACCGAGCGAGCGGGAGATTGAGCGGAACCCTAGGTGAGAGGAAGCTTCGAGGGGGCGATGCGCTCCCGGTGACCCGCGCGGCGGCGGAGGGTGGGGATGGCGGTGGAGGAGGCGGAGAGTGGGCCCGGCGGGGGCGTCGAGGAGGGCGTGGGGGAGAGCTCGTCCCCGCCGAGCGACGCCGCCGGCCACACGCCCGCCGCGTCGGGTGGGAGCGGAGGTGGAGTGGGCGGAGCGCGCGACATCTGCGGCGAGGTGTTCGAGCGTCTCGTCGCCGAGGGCCACGAGGAGGCGGCCGACCCCGACTTCCGCGCCCAGCTCGACGCCCATTTCTCTCGGCTCCCCCACAGGTGATTGATTCATTACCCCTGCCTGCCTCTTAGGTTTGCCAAGGTCTCGCCTAGCTTAGCTCTCGTGTCGAGCCGTGGAATTTGTGGCCCGTACGACTGTTCAAATGGATGGCGAGAACGTTTGGGTTTGGGTTTTTGATAAGTCTCGCGAAGATTATTGGTGAGGTTCATTGTTAATTTGTAACTGAAGTGACATTTGAGTTAGCTTCCACTGGTTTTTTTGTTTGACTAGGGTATGTAATTGGAGTTGATTTAGTATTTGTGCTTGAGGATTAGATGGATACGCGATTACTCTACTAAGTACTTGTGGTGATGGAATAATGCTTGGTCTATTTAGTGGAGCTGTGACTTGCTGGATTTTGAACTGGCGTGTTCTGGGATTAAGCTAAGCTTGGAAGTAAACGAAGTGAACAGTTGTGTTTATTTCACTTTTGGGGGTGGGATCACTCACTCCCAGAAAGGAAATTTTTTTTTTGGTTCTGGTTCTGAATCATTATCTTTGACATGGCTACTTGCCTCTTTTGATTGTGGTTGTGAGGTGGTTTTATATTTGTATATAATAAAAATAGGAATTGGTTGAATTGTTGTGCTAGTCTCATAGCTAGCCTTTCTAAATTCTAATTGCCCTTTTGTGGGAATTGTTTCCTTTTGTGATATCTCATATCTGAGAAGGAAGCTGGTAACTGCAGTCACTATATTTATTTTTTTGGATTTAGTATTGCTAGGCCAATTAATTAATTATTCCATTGTCTTCTTTTTACAATCATAAAGCTAAGATTGGTTCTTTTTTTGTTCTCCCATTCTGTAGCTATCAGCTGGATATCAATGTTGAGAAAGCAGCAGATGTCTTAGTCCATCAGAAGGTCTTGGCAGAAGCAAAGGATCCTGATAGGCGCCCTGCATTCCATGTCCGTTTCTTGAGGGTAAAGCTCTTACTTATGTTGGTTTGGACTGTTCTACAAGCAACTAATGTGCGCTATGCTGCATTGTAGCTACCTTTTAGTGGCTACTTGTTGGATTCGAGTCACATATAACGGTTCTGAAAATTGTTATTATCATTTTATTTATTATTGGCAAAGTTTAGTTAAAAAATGGTAATACCATTATAACTGGCCTTATTTTTCACTTTGGGCCACCTCTACTCCTCACAGCACAAGTTTTTGTGCCAAATGAATTTTGCTACATAAGCAACGTGAACCATGACATCATCATGTCATGGTGCAACTATCATGACACAACTTAAATGAAGGTTTTTGGATAAAAAAGGAAAATATTGTTATGGTACAAATACATCCTGCACAACTAATAGTAAGGAAAAATGCAGTTGAATGTGCATGTCCCATGAGTTTAGACTGAACAGAAATGTGTCCATCGTTAAAATATAGGCCCTAATGCTGCTTCTTTCCATTAAATAGTTTGCTGAAGTGTTTTAAATACTGAAGAAAGTGACAGTGTATTTGTGAATACATGCTTGATTATTGTTCATATATTGCGTACATAATATAATATGCTACAGCTGGTTGTCTTTTGGAGAAAAATGACATATTACAGGTGATGATGAAGCTCGCTTCCTACTTTATTGTTACTGTAAAATACATCTTGAATAATGAATGATTTTATTGGGTGTGTATCTAATGCTTTAATATTTGGCGATTTAGATAGAGAGATTAGAAAGAGAGAAGGCTCCTTAGCTTGTAGATCTTGCTCTTTTTTCTCTTACTGAGGCTACGTGTTTGTTCCATGCATTAATGGTTGTTTATCTTTAGTATCACCAATAGAAATCGGAGTTGTCAAATTGACTATGAACTTTGATCAAAGATTGAAGACATGGATCCGACATATGACTCTGATGCATCCGAAGAAGGGCCTGATGATGGTGGTGATCTTTCTGTAAGGTACTCATGCACCACACTATGTACTGCTTCCATAGTTTTTGAGGAACCCCAAGTTGAGTGTAACATGTCTCTCTTTGCTGAACACCACTGCATGTGCATGCACACAAATGTATCCCTTCTTCCAAATAAAGCTTTCGATATCTAGACCTATTACAAATATACTAATCTTGGTTGTGTATATTTCACAGGCAGGACATATCATACACGCACATTCATGAGATAGTTTTCTCCACTATTGACAAGCCAAAGCTCCTTAGTCAGGTCAGCAATTCTGTGTGCTTTTTAACTTAACCTTATGATACATTTTTTAAGCTATCCTGCTGTAATAGAATTTTTCAATCAATGTTGCAAAGCTTAAGCACCTATCTTATTATGCACAATTGTTTTTGTTTTCAAAAGTCTAATTTGAGCATTCCATCTTAATTGTTATTTGTGCTTATAATCTAGGCACCTTAGTAAAGGACACCTTTTTCTGCATTCAACAACGTATTAGACTATACATGCTAATAATTGCTCGATCTACACATTCCTTTGATAAGAGTAATTTGACCTTTTGCTCACAGTAAAGCATCTAACTGTAATATGTTCTGCCAGCTGTCTGCCTTGCTATCTGACATTGGACTGAACATCAGGGAAGCACATGTTTTCTCAACCTTAGACGGCTATTCTCTTGATGTTTTTGTTGTTGATGGTTGGCCCATTGAGGTAATTTTAGGTTCTTGTCAATTTGTCATGTCATTTGTTGAATTATCTGTATGAAAAAGTGGTTGATCTGAAAAGGCTGCAGAGCTAGGCAAGCCGTCCATGTTATGTTCTGTTGCACGAGGTTGGTTACTTGGATGTTGGATCTAGTTAATGTAAGATTAGCACAATCTTCTTCTAAAATTTGGGTTGGAATTGTGCAAAACTTTGCCATAATAAAGTGATTTGTCATCCTGTAAGTGTCAATGGATTTAGGATCATTTTTGTTGTTTATGACAAATGAAGCAAGAAGTTGCAGCAGTTAAGCCATCCTTGGAAATTTCCCATTTGTTGGTTCTATTGTATCATTTGCTTCTTCATATAATCATACGCAAAATGTTCACCAAGGTCTCAGTACTATTTGTCAATTCATTTGTTCTGCCCTCCTAGGCCATCTAGAAGCTGATTGACACTGCTGCAATGACCAATGATAGATTAACCTGTCTTATCAACACCAAGGGACCTATGTCAAAGAATTAGCTTGGGTGTTCTGATTCTATTTCTATATGAATTGTATTTCTTACACTACTCAAATGATGGCAATTTTGCTTCGGTATGATCAGGACACTGATGGCTTCCACAAGGCACTGGAAGCATCCATTTTAAGGAATGAGGTAACTTCTCAGTTATTCATATACAGATAGAGATTATGATTGCCTAAGTGTTTGCAGGCAGATAATTTAGTCCTATTTCTGCTAGTGATTGATGCAAGAGACAGTGTGTCTTGTTCCATTTTCCAGAACTAACAGCACATTGCTGGATCCTTTTGAGAGTGCAGGGTTCATGGTCTGGTTCATCTCACTCCTCAGCTGCAGAAAGAACACTGCCATTCCAAGTGAAAGGTGGTGATTGGGAAGTTGACAAACGACTTCTGAAGATGGGAGACATGATCGCTTCTGGTTCTTGTGGGGACTTGTGAGTCAAAGTGCATATTGCTGAGTTACTTAGCTGCTGTATTCAGTGATGCTTCCTCTTTATAATGTGATATGCTTATGTGAAGGTTTCATGGGACTTATCTTGGTGAGGATGTTGCTGTTAAAGTTCTAAGAGCTGAGCATTTGAATAAGAATGTTTGGAACGAGTTCACGCAAGAAGTATATATTCTAAGGTACCTAACATTCTATGAAACCACCTGTAACTTGTAAGATGTTCTAGTTATGTGATTTAGTTAAATATCCTACCTCCTACTTATAATTTGGTCGAAGAGATTTAATTCTTTCATCAAATGTAGAAATGAATACATCACAACTCTCAGATTAAGTATACTTGAACTGCCTTGTCCCTTTCAAGTACCAGGAAATAAATATGTATGCCTTACCTTCACCTTCCATACTTTTCAGGGAAGTTCATCATACCAATGTTGTGCGATTCATTGGTGCATGCACAAAACCACCGAAATTTTGCATAATTACAGGTTAGCTTTATGTTAGCATCAGCTGTATCTAATAGGAACCTACAAAGAATTGTTTGTCATACAGAAAATTAGACCTGAAAATGTTTTAAACAATGCCCTACAATTTCATAATATATGACAAATATGACTTACGGCTGTAAGAAATTATGCTTGTTTACGTGATGAAGAGCATGTTTTTTCTTGCTTAACTGATGTCTTTGGAGGTTGGAGCATTTTCCTCTCATCCTCTACTAATACACAACATCTGTTTTTATATCTTTCAGAATACATGTCTGGAGGAAGTCTGTATGACTTTGTGCACAAGCAGCACAATGTCTTGGAGCTCCCAACTCTTCTTAAGTTTGCAGTTGATGTATGCCGAGGGATGTGCTACTTGCATCAGAGGGGTATCATCCATAGAGACTTGAAGACTGCCAACCTTCTAATGGACAAAGATCATGTATGTAGCCTATAACTCTTTACTTCGTTGGTCAAGAATATATTTATAAAAAAAATGGAACAAAAAGAAGACAAGCATTGAATGCAAAGGATACTGTTAGTGCACGCTGTTTATGTGTTATCTGTGTTGAGGGCTTGGGGCCATGCATTGTACATTTATTTTTGATAAAGACTATTCTTTATTGATGAATGGTTTTGCTGTTAATTTCTGTAGGTTGTGAAAGTGGCAGATTTTGGTGTAGCTCGGTTCCAGGATCAAGGAGGTATCATGACAGCTGAAACTGGAACATACAGATGGATGGCACCTGAGGTACAACTCTATTTACTGGAGCAGTGTAATCTACTAAAACTAACTTAAGTTAGAACCTTAGTTCCAAATGTGCCTGGGTAGTGTTGATGTAAGAAGTGGCTGATAGAAGCTTCCCATATCAATATATATTCTTGAAGTCAAGAACTTGGATTAGTTTATTATTTCAATGATCTGAGTATTCATTGGTTGTGATATATCATATTTATGTAGTTTACAGTGACTACTGACTACTAAAGAGATGAAAATGTTAAATTCCTTGCTAATATATCTTTGATGATGCATGCTTAGGTTATAAATCATCAGCCATACGATAACAAAGCAGATGTGTTCAGTTTTGCTATTGTGCTTTGGGAGCTCATAACGTCCAAGGTATATTCTTTTCTATGACTAGTTATATCTACGTAACACAAATAGCACATTTATCATTGCGATTGCTGAGGCTCGTTGATTTTGTCATTTCTGGTGTTTCCAGATCCCATATGATACCATGACCCCTCTCCAAGCAGCCGTAGGTGTGAGGCAGGTATGTAATATACGCAGGTGTTTTTCATGTGAATAATATGTGTAGGTGTTGCCCTGCAATATGTGCATTGTGAAATATGCTAAGTATCCTATCATTTTACTGTCATACCAGGGATTGCGCCCAGGGCTCCCAGAAAATGCACATCCCAAGCTATTAGACTTGATGCAGCGATGTTGGGAAACCACTCCATCTAACCGGCCTGCTTTCCCAGATATATTAGCTGAACTAGAGGATCTTTTGGCACAAGTTCAGGTATTTCCATAAACACTTGCATTTCCTTTCATTTCCCAAAAAGGGAACAGGCCTCACTAGTCCCTACACCAAGAATTCAACATAACTGGCCATAAGTCCTAACGGACTAACACTACAATGTTCTCAACCCTTTTTACAGGGAACTTCAGGAGAGACAAGCCGACAACCAGAAGATGACTCCGGTGCAAAAGATTGACCCCTTTGCATATACCTGACATTTTTTCTCATTATCCAATTGGCTTATTTAGGATCCGGGTCACAAACGTTGAGGAGCGTAGCATATCATTTTTGGTTCGGTTTTGCCTTTTATATACATTTTGAACAATCATCTTGGGGCCTAGTTTTTTTTCGGTCTCGTTCTCATTGTTCTTAAATAGAGGAAATTGGATCGGCCTAGCGTGATATGTGAATCTGTGCCTGATATTTTACCGCTATGTTCATCACTTATAACGAAGGTGGGTGTTTTTGATACCTGTGGTTGCATCTTTTCTACCATCTGTCATTGCCAAGAAGGCTGAATGGAAGGAATCATTGATTTCTCCTTGGGCGCGTGGTGAAGACAATTTCAGTTCAAAGTTCGCGCTACAAGAAACATTGGCTCCCTCTGTGCTAGCGTATCTAATGACCACTTGTACAATCGTATACCAAAAGATTTTGCAAAGAAAGCAACTGATCAGCAGCGATGTATATGCGCCTGGTGCCTGCTCAAAGACTCGTTACAGGTTCAGCACAATAAAAAAAATGAAACACTCTCTGGATGGATTTGTTGGAGTTCAGAAGTGAAAAAGGGGGGCTACAAAAGAAGTGGCATATCAAAAGTAGCATTCCATTTCCATCATCATTTGAGCTTATCAAAGAGCTTTGGTGCTACCTGCAAACACAAGTTTCACGCATGCATTGCCATCAGGCTGCTCAAGTATGTTGTTTCAGAACTATTCACTTCAATGTGCAAGTAGTACTTACACACTTGTCAACGCATGACCAGTTGTCCAAGTATTGCCCAGTGCAGTGCTTCTGCCCAGTTTCATCTTTCTCGACACATCTCTGCGCAAGGTAAGCACAAAAGCTCAACAGGCAAATCTGTGTGTTCATGGGAACATCCCCAAGATCATATTTGCCAGTAATAAAATGAAGCAACACAGCGTCTTGAAATTCAAGGTCAGTAACATTGGCATACTAGATCGCCATACACCCAAAATGGAATATATGTCACGGATTACCGGATCCATATATGCTGTCATGCAGCTCAAGCAGGAGATTTTTATTTTTATTTTTGGCCCCCTAGGAGAAGTTATTTGCAGAAAATTTTTTCGCAAAAAAATAACATTAAGGGATAAAAATAAAAAAAAATCCTCAAGCAGCATGTGTACGGTTGTATCATTCTGACTTGAGTGCCCCATCCATGCAATATGGTACAGATCGCTGACCACTTAATACCAGCAACAAATAAGTAGGCTGTTATAGGGAAATACAAAACTAAATCACGTATCCAACAATTCTTTTCCAGGAGATAACAAAAGGTAATAGGAATAGGATGGTTTTTTGGTCCAATTTCTAGCAAAATAGGGTTAGATATTTCAAACATACAGCCAATTTCTAGCAAAATAGGGTTAGATACTTCAATAGATTCCAGCCATGCATAGGCCTTTCAAAAACAAAAGGCCATGTGCAACAATTGTGTGAGACCGTGTGGAGGTTACCCCATGCGGGTGATAAGTATTTGATGGTACTTATGCTTCGTTGTTGAAGTTTGAATTTGATTTTGTCTTTTGATCTCTGCTTTTACTGTCTGGGAGACAGCGGTCTAACTGGCCTGCAGAGGCGGTCCGACCGGTCGTCTGGTGAGACTGGTCGTGGGCAGCGGTCCGACCGGAAATACGGTAGTACCAGCCTATAGTTGGCGGTAGCTATTTTTCAGAAAGGTGCTTATTGTATTGCGCAAACTTTTTAATAGCAGTGTGACCGGCCTTGTAACAGCGGCCCGACCAGAGGTTATCGGGCGATCTGACTAGTATGGGTGCCAAGGTCAGACTAGTCTCCTGTTACTGCGAGGAGTTAAGTCAGTTTTGTGGCAGTCTGATTGGCCGATGGTTGGCAGTTAGATTGGCCTCTGGTAAGTTGAGTGAGTTGAGTTAGTTTCGGTTGTGTTAATCATGGTGGGAGTTCATGCAAGGCGTTAATCGTGGCGGGAGTTCATGCATGTTGTGTTTTGTTGATGACAGACAAATGTGTGTCACTTGTGCTTGGAACAGTTGCTTGTTCTTTGATGTGCAGGGCGCTTAGTAATTGTTACGGTCAATAGTAAGACCGAGGTAGGGGAGATATCCTAAGGCCATGGCGTGTTGTGTAAGTTCAAATGGAGCATTATCTCAAGCAGAGAAGTACAGAAGAAAAACAAAAATCGTGATGAGGTAAGTGCATGCATGTGGTGTGCCATTAGACTTGAACGTTTCAAATGGTGACGGTCCTCGGAGCAGACGTATAATCTTGGCGGTAATTCATTAGGCATCATGAACTTCATGTGAAAGTTGTTTCGAGAATAAGCACTGTGAAGACCGGTGGGTGGCAATTGAGGAAATTGTCCGATACCGAGTGAAGAGGCAGTTTGCAAAACCGTGGTGGTGACATAAGTAGTTTAGGTAATAACTTAGAGGATAGAGCGTCTTATTAGGTTATTGGAGCCATGCAGAAGTTGCGTTTTGAAAAGCGTGCAAGTGTATATGAGTGTAAAACCCATT
Organism: Dendrocalamus latiflorus; assembly: GCA_017311315.1. Classification (NCBI taxonomy): domain Eukaryota; kingdom Viridiplantae; phylum Streptophyta; class Magnoliopsida; order Poales; family Poaceae; genus Dendrocalamus; species Dendrocalamus latiflorus. Next base: position 24,681,611 of record CM029645.1, on the reverse strand, counting down.
GTTGTAGCTACGGGCTAAACAGGAAGAGAGAGGGATCGGTAGGAGAGGAAGAGAGCTAGATCTGGAGAGGTAGTGATAATGAGAGGATGTCCCCCCCTTTGCCCCTCCTGGGGGTTTATATATATGAGTGGGGTGGAATGGGAAATCTCCATTCTACCCCTTAGTATTTACAAAGGATGATGGTACATTGGTATATTTACACTGGCATATTCCTCTACACTATTGGGCCTATTACATGTTGGACTAGTTGCACGGCCTAGTCACGGGGGGTTGGGCCACCCCTACAACAGTACTCCCTCGACAGCAAGCGCTGAGGTCCCGATGGGCGAGCTGACGTGATCAACCACCCCAGCCCCCCGTTCCCCGACAGCAAGCGCGAGAGTGCCGATGCAACTGGTAGCTCGCAGACCCCGGAGGCAATGCTTACGAAGAAATCAGTGAACCCCAAAGGCAGACGGCGGAGTCGAGCACCGAAGACGTGCCGACGAGCGCTGAAGACGTGCCGCCCCGCCGAGGCGACGCCTACGAGGCGGGCGGCGAAGTCGAGCGCCGAAGGTGTGCCGCCCCGCCGAGGTGACGCCTACGAGGCGGGCGGCGAAGTCGAGCGCCGAAGACGTGCCGTCCCGCCGAGGCGATGCCTATGAGGCGGACGGCGGAGTCAAGCGCCGAAGACGTGCCGACGAGCGCCGAAGACGTGCCGTCCCGCCGAGGCCATGCCTCCGAGGCGGACGGCGGAGTCGAGCGCCGAAGACGTGCTGTCCCGCCGAGGCCATGCCTCCGAGGCGGACGGCGTAGTCGAGCGCCGAAGACGTGCCGCCCCGCCGAGGCGACGCCTACGAGGCGGGCGGGGAAGTCGAGCGCCGAAGGTGTGCCGCCCCGCCGAGGCGACGCCTACGAGGCGGGCGGCGAACTCGAGCGCCGAAGACGTGCCGTCCCGCCGAGGCCATCCCACCGAGGCGGACGGCGGAGTCGAGCGCCGAAGACGTGCCGCCCCGCCGAGGCGACGCCTACGAGGCGGGCGGTGAAGTCGAGCACCGAAGACGTGCCGTCCCGCCGAGGCCATGCCTCCGAGGCGGACGGCGGAGTCGAGTGCCGAAGACGTGCTGTCCCGCCGAGGCCATGCCTCCGAGGCGGACAGCGGAGTCGAGCGCCGAAGACGTGCCGTCCTGCCGAGGCGATGCCTACGAGGCGGACGGCAGAGTTGAGCGTCGAAGACGTGTCGTTGAGCGCCGAAGACGTGCCGTCCCGCCGAGGTGATGCCTACGAGGTGGACGGCGAGGCCGAGCGTCGAAGGCGTGTCGTCGAGCACCGCGGAGAGTGGGCGCTTGCAGCATAGGCCGAAGGCGCTGCGCGCGCGGAGGCACGGAGGCGGAGCCGCCGTTCCCCTTCCTTTCAGCGTAGGCCGAGGGCACTACGCACGCCGAGGCAAAGAGGCGAGACCGCCGTTCCCCTACCTTCAAAAAGAGTGCCCGCGGAGAGCGGGCGCTTGGAGCGTAGGCCGAGGGCACTACGCACGCCGAGGCAGGGAGGCGAGACCGTCGTTCCCCTACATTCAAAAAGAGTGCCCGCGGAAAGCGGGCGCTTGGAGCGTAGGACGAGGCACTACGCACGCCGAGGCAGGGAGGCGAGACCGCCGTTCCCCTACCTTCAAAAAGAGTGCCCGCGAAGAGCGGGCGCTTGGAGGGTAGGCCGAGGGCACTACGCACGCCGAGGCAGGGAGGCGAGACCGCCGTTCCCCTACCTTCAAAAAGAGTGCCCGCGAAGAGCGGGCGCTTGGAACGTAGGCCGAGGGCACTACGCACGCCGAGGCAGGGAGGCGAGACCGCCGTTCCCCTACCTTCAAAAAGAGTGCCCGCGAAGCGCGGGCGCTTGGGGCGTAGGCCGAGGGCACTACGCACGCCGAGGCAGGGAGACGAGACAGCCGTTCCCCTACCATCAAAAAGAGTGCCCGTGAAGAGCGGGCGCTTGGAGGGTAGGCCGAGGGCACTACGCACGCCGAGGCAGGGAGGCGAGACCGCCGTTCCCCTACCTTCAAAAAGAGTGCCCGCGAAGAGCGGGCACTTGGGGCGTAGGCCGAGCGCACTACGCACGCCGAGGCAGGGAGGCGAGACCGCCGTTCCCCTACCTTCAAAAAGAGTGCCCGCGGAGAGCGGGCGCTTGGGGCGTAGGCCGAGGGCACTACGGACGCCGAGGCAGGGAGGCGAGACCGCCGTTCCCCTACCTTCAAAAAGGGTGCCCGCGCAGAGCGGGCGCTTGGAGGGTAGGCCGAGGGCACTACGCACGCCGAGGCAGGGAGGCGAGACTGCTGTTCCCCTATCTTCAAAAAGAGTGCCCGCGAAGAGCGGGCGCTTGGGGCGTAGGCCGAGGGCACTACGCACGCCGAGGCAGGGAGACGAGAACGCCGTTCCCCTACCTTCAAAAAGAGTGCCCGCGAAGAGCGGGCGCTTGGCGGGTAGGCCGAGGGCACTACGCACGCCGAGGCAGGGAGGCGAAACCGCCGTTCCCCTACCTTCAAAAAGAGTGCCCGCGAAGAGCGGGCGCTTGGAGCGTAGGCCGAGGGCACTACGCACGCCGAGGCAGGGAGGCGAGACCGCCGTTCCCCTACCTTCAAAAAGAGTGCCCGCGAAGAGCGGGCGCTTGGGGCGTAGGCCGAGGGCACTACGCACGCCGAGGAAGCGAGGCGAGACCGCCGTTCCCCTACCTTCAAAAAGAGTGCCCGCGAAGAGTGGGCGCTTGGAGGTTAGGCCGAGGGCACTACGCACGCCGAGGCAGGGAGTCGAGACCGCCGTTCACCTACCTTCAAAAAGAGGGCCCGCGAAGAGCGGGCACTTGGGGCGTAGGCGGAGCGCACTACGCACCCCGAGGCAGGGAGGCGAGACCGCCGTTCCCCTACCCTCAAAAACTGGCGGTGCACTCCCTGGTGCAACGCACGCGAGGGCGCGATATCCGAGTGGTGCGCCGCTTAAAGCGAGGCAATCCCTAGTGTCTCGGCCATGCAATAATTTTTATACTCCGTAGAGTGTCGCGTGCGGAGGCGGACCTCGACGCTACGTCTTATTTAGAGTCCGTAGACTGGCGCGTGCGGAGGCGGACCTCGACGCTACGACTTCCTTTATAGTCCGGAGACTCGCGCGTGCGGGGGAATGCCTCGACGGTCACGTCTTTTTTAGAGTCCGTGGACTGGCGCGTGCGGAGGCCGACCTCGACGCTACGACTTCCTTTATAGTCCGGAGACTCGCGCGTGCGGAGGAATGCCTCGACGGTCACGTCTTATTTAGAGTCCGTAGACTGGTGCGTGCGGAGGCGGACCTCGACACTACGACTTCCTTTATAGTCCAGAGACTCGCGCGTGCGGAGGAATGCCAAGACGGTCACGTCTTTTTTAGAGTCCGTGGACTGGCGTGCGGAGGCAGATCTCGACGCTATGACTTCTTTTATAGTCCAAAGACTCCCGCGTGCGGAGGATTGCCTCGACGGTCACGTCTTATTTAGAGTCCGTAGACTGGCGCGTGCGGAGGCGGACCTCGACGCTACGACTTCCTTTGTAGTCCGGAGACTCGCGCGTGCGGGGGAATGCCTCGACGGTCACGTCTTTTTTAGAGTCCGTGAACTGGCGCGTGCGGAGGCGGACCTCGACGCTACGACTTCCTTTCTAGTCCGGAGACTCGCGCGTGCGGAGGAATACCTCGACGGTCACGTCTTTTTTAGAGTCCGTGGACTGACGCGTGCGGAGGCGGACCTCGACGCTACGACTTCCTTTATAGTCCGGAGAATCGCGCGTGCGGAGGAATGCCTCGACGGTCACGTCTTTTTTAGAGTCCGTGGACTGGCGCGTGCGGAGGCGGACCTCGACGCTACGACTTCCATTATAGTCCGGAGACTCGCGCGTGCGGAGGAATGCCTCGACGGTCACGTCTTTTTTAAAGTCCGTGGACTGGCGCGTGCGGAGGCGGACCTCGACGCTACGACTTCCTTTATAGTCCGGAGACTCGCGCGTGCGGAGGAATGCCTCGACGGTCACGTCTTTTTTAGAGTCCGTGGACTGGCGCGTGCGGAGGCGGACCTCGACGCTACGACTTCCTTTATAGTCCGGAGACTCGCGCGTGCGGAGGAATGCCTCGACGGTCACGTCTTTCTTAGAGTCCGTGGACTGGTGTGTGCGGAGGCGGACCTCGACGCTACGACTTCCTTTATAGTCCGGAGACTCGCGCGTGCGGAGGAATGCCTCGACGGTCACGTCTTTTTTAGAGTCCGTGGACTGGCGCGTGCGGAGGCGGACCTCGACGCTACGACTTCCTTTATAGTCCGGAGACTCGCGCGTGCGGAGGAATGCCTCGACGGTCACGTCTTATTTAGAGTCCGTGGACTGGCGCGTGCGGAGGCGGACCTCGACGCTACGACTTCCTTTATAGTCCGGAGACTCGCGCGTGCGGAGGAATGCCTCGACGGTCACGTCTTATTTAGAGTCCGTGGACTGGCGCGTGCGGAGGCGGACCTCGACGCTACGACTTCCTTTATAGTCCGGAGACTCGCGCGTGCGGAGGAATGCCTCGACGGTCACGTATTTTTTAGAGTCCGTGGACTGGCGCGTGCGGAGGCGGACCTCGACGCTACGACTTCCTTTATAGTCCGGAGACTCGCGCGTGCGGAGGAATGCCTCGACGGTCACGTCTTATTTAGAGTCCGTGGACTGGCGCGTGCGGAGGCGGACCACGACGCTACGACTTCTTTTATAGTCCGGAGACTCGCGCGTGCGGAGGAATGCCTCGACGGTCACGTATTTTTTAGAGTCCGTGGACTGGCGCGTGCGGAGGCGGACCTCGACGCTACGACTTCCTTTATAGTCCGGAGACTCGCGCGTGCGGAGGAATGCCTCGACGGTCACGTATTTTTTAGAGTCCGTGGACTGGCGCGTGCGGAGGCGGACCTCGACGCTACGACTTCCTTTATAGTCCGGAGACTCGCGCGCGCGGAGGAATGCCTCGACGGTCACGTCTTATTTAGAGTCCGTGGACTGGCGCGTGCGGAGGCGGACCTCGACGCTACGACTTCCTTTATAGTCCGGAGACTCGCGCGTGTGGAGGAATGCCTCGACGGTCACGTCTTATTTAGAGTCCGTGGACTGGCGCGTGCGGAGGCGGACCTCGACGCTACGACTTCCTTTATAGTCCGGAGACTCGCGCGTGCGGAGGAATGCCTCGACGGTCACGTCTTTTTTAGAGTCCGTGGACTGGCGCGTGCGGAGGCGGACCTCGACGCTACGACTTCCTTTATAGTCCGGAGACTCGCGCGTGCGGAGGAATGCCTCGACGGTCACGTCTTTTTTAGAGTCCGTGGACTGGCGCGTGCGGAGGCGGACCTCGACGCTACGACATCCTTTATAGTCCAGAGACTCGCGCGTGCGGAGGAATGCCTCGACGGTCACGTCTTTTTTTGAGTCCGTGGACTGGCGCGTACGGAGGCGGACCTCGATGCTACGACTTCCTTTATAGTCCGGAGACTCGCGCGTGCGGAGGAATGCCTCGACGGTCACGTCTTTTTTAGAGTCCGTGGACTGGCGCATGCGGAGGCGGACCTGGACGCTACGACTTCCTTTATAGTCGGGAGACTCGCGCGTGCGGAGGAATGCCTCGACGGTCACGTCTTTTTTAGAGTCCGTGGACTGGCGCGTGCGGAGGCGGACCTCGACGCTACGACTTCCTTTATAGTCCGGAGACTCGCGCGTGCGGAGGAATGCCTCGACGGTCACGTCTTTTTTAGAGTCCGTGGACTGGCGCGTGCGGAGGCGGACCTCGACGCTACGACTTCCTTTATAGTCCGGAGACTCGCGCGTGCGGAGGAATGCCTCGACGGTCACGTCTTATTTAGAGTCCGTGGACTGGCGCGTGCGGAGGCGGACCTCGACGCTACGACTTCCTTTATAGTCCGGAGACTCGCGCGTGCGGAGGAATGCCTCGACGGTCACGTCTTATTTAGAGTCCGTGGACTGGCGCGTGCGGAGGCGGACCTCGACGCTACGACTTCCTTTATAGTCCGGAGACTCGCGCGTGCGGAGGAATGCCTCGACGGTCACGTCTTTTTTAGAGTCCGTGGACTGACGCGTGCGGAGGCGGACCTCGACGCTACGACTTCTTTTATAGTCCGGAGACTCGCGCGTGCCGAGGAATGCCTCGACGGTCACGTATTTTTTAGAGTCCGTGGACTGGCGCGTGCGGAGGCGGACCTCGACGCTACGACTTTCTTTATAGTCCGGAGACTCGCGCGTGCGGAGGAATGCCTCGACGGTCACGTCTTATTTAGAGTCCGTAGACTGGCGCGTGCGGAGGCGGACCTCGACGCTACGACTTCCTTTATAGTCCGGAGACTCGCGCGTGCGGAGGAATGCCTCGACGGTCACGTCTTTTTTAGAGTCCGTGGACTGGCGCGTGCGGAGGCGGACCTCGACGCTACGACTTCCTTTATAGTCCGGAGACTCGCGCGTGCGGAGGAATGCCTCGACGGTCACGTCTTTTTTAGAGTCCGTGGATTGGCGCGTGCGGAGGCGGACCTCGACGCTACGACTTCTTTATACTCCGTAGAGTACGCCGACGCTCGAGGCAATCGTGCGATTTAAATAAAAAACAAGGATTAAAACAGAGGCACGAAAGAAATGGTCAAAGACTTGCGACAATGAAACGCACCAGAACGCAGTACCAGAAAATCATTAAATGCTGCGATGACCCAGAACAGGCCAAAACTGGAGAAGCAAATATGGCCAAATCGAGTGCTCTGAGAGTAAAACTGCAGCCTCCATAAATAATGCGATGAAAAATCATCTCTTTAAGGCCGAACGTGCAAAAAACACAGGGGCTGCTACTAAAGCGTCACATGTGATCACGTGCAGTGCGTACCAGGCGAGGCGGCGACGACGTGGAGCAGACTCCGCAGGTGTGAAGACCCTGGCTACGTGAAGCTAGCGAAGGCCTTGTCATGCGGTGCGAAGTCACCAAGAGGGTTGTTGTGGATCGCTCAGACTTCGGTGTATGTCCAGCATGTGCCTCACTGCCCTCGAGCGGAGCCCCGCGGCATGCGGAGGTGGGCCGACGCGGAGGGACGCGCCGAATGAACTCCGGCGAAGTCACCGCGGAGAGCAGACGCGTGGGTGCCAGGAGCGTGGAGGTCGGAGCCGGTCTTCCCCGACGGGCGCGCCGCGGCACCGTCACCCACGGTGTTGTACTCACGTCCTGTGCTGCATGGATGGATGCTTCGCTTTGGCTTCCTGATGCATGCATCTCTGACAAGGAACCGACGCCTAAGTCCCACTGTGGCGACGCAAAGGCTTCGGAGGTGAGGTGCTCGACGACGCGGAGACTTCGAAGGCCGAAGTACCCGACGATGCGGAGGCTTCGGAGGTGCTCGACGACACGGAGACTTCGAAGGCCGAAGTACCCGACGACGCGGAGGCTTCGAAGGTAGAAGTACCCGACGACGCAGAGGCTTCGAAGGTGCTCGACGACGCGGAGACCTCGGAGACGGGGTGCTCGACGAACGGTTGGATGGCCGGGATGAGGCTTGCCAGGTGCGACAGCCGGTAGACGGAGATGACGCTGCTCCGCATGGATTGTCATCTCGAGTTCCTCGTGAAGAAGAGGCCTTTGCAGCGAACGGGCAGGCTTCGAACAGGAGTAGGCACACTTTTGTTTGGGATGCTCCGCTTCCCTGCACCGCTCCGGGTCTGCTACTGGCGCGCATGTAAGGTCCGGGCGAGGAAGGCGGACTCCCGAGGGCGCCGCGACGGCGAGGAGGGAGACAGACCACGACCCCACCGAGCACGCCGCATCGGAGTGGTCGACGCACATCCAGCGGAGGCAGCGCCGAAGCTGCGGAGCTCGTCCCCCGCGTGCGACGCGCTCCGCGCGCACTGCGTTGCCGTCGCCTTCCACGGCAGCAACAGCGTCGGTGCCGACGACGTGTCCGTCATGGTGAAAGAGGCTCGGCTCGTCCCTCACCTGTATGTCAAAAACCAAGACAGAGAAAGAGAGATTCCCGCATGGATGGACATTTGCCTTGTGCATGCATACATATCTTTCATGCATACGTGTCCATGCATACGTAAGGTCTTTTGGATGTGAGGGCACATGCATGCGGGAAGGGCTTCCTAGGACACATGTGTGTATGAATTGTTTCTTCTGCTCCGGAAAGGTCGGGACGTCATGGCGAGGTCCCGTGCCTCAGCGCGGGGGTGCGCGTGGAGACAAAGCGTGAAGCCGTCGGAGGCTCGTCGCTGAGCTTCGAAATCACGCGGAGACTCGACGGCATTGCGCGGAGACCGGAGACCTCGCGGGTCTGCGCGGAGTCGACTCGCGGAGGCCTGGTGGAGGCCGATGGCGCGCTGGTTCTTCAACTTAATTTCCTTCCTACCCGCCTGCGTGTTCACCAAATCGCGATTCACGCCGCAGAGTGGCTGTGGCGTGCGTGGAGATGCGGAGCCCCAGGTCGCAGTCATCCGGGCGGTACGCGTTGGCGTGACGGAGAAGTCTTGGCGGTGGCGGGACCCCACCAGGTGACGGAGCTTCAGATGGTGTGCTCGAGGTGGGCGGCCCAATCATCGCACGAGCAAGCGGAGGCCGTGCCAGGCTTGGCGCGACGCGCGATACGCCGACGAGGGTGGCGTCGAGGGCGTGGGCCACGCCGCTCGACGTACCTTGGCGCGAAGCATCTCCGCGGCCTCCTCGGTCTCGCCCAACCACCACCGCGACGACGGAGTCGCTACCAAGATGCTTGTGCAGGTGCTCTGAAACAGGGTCCGGCGACCCGGAGGCTCCGGACTCGACGACGCGGAGGCTTCGGAGGCGCCCGACGACGCGAAGACTTCAAAGGCCGAAGTACTCGACGACGCGGAGGCTTCGGAGGTGCTCGACGACGCGGAGACTTCGGAGGCCGAAGTACTCGACGACGCGGAGGCTTCGGAGGCGCCCGACGACGTGAAAACTTCGGAGGCCGAAGTACTCGACGACGCGGAGGCTTCGGAGGTGCTTGACGGCACGGAGACCTCGGAGGTCCCGAGGCGCAGAGGCTGAGCGGAGTATCGGGCGGCCTTGTCGGAGTCGACTCTTCATGTGCAGCGCGGAAGCCAGAGCCGCCGAGGCGGAGGCCAACGGGGATTCAGCGTGGGCGACGAGCGCACGGAGGCGAAGTCCTGAGGCGCGGAGGCCGTAGGTGTGGCTCTGCGCGGAGTCGAGTTTGTTGGAGTGCCTGCATTGACGGAGCAGCAGTGCAGACTTCGCCTGTGCGTGAAGCCAGAGTACTTCATCGCGAGACGACGGCGGCAGCCGGGCGGGGTCCCGCGCGTCGACGCCGAGGGCACGGAGACCGAGCTATGGCGCAGACCCCGACGTTGCGCGAAGCCCGGGCACTTTGTCGCGATGTCATCCGCCTCTGGTGCTGCCGGGCAGTGAACGACGAAGCACTTACAAATATCTTGCACGGATGCTTGGGGTGGAGACTTCACGCTCAGTTCGCGGATGGATATTTTACATCGTGTGGAGACTATAGCGTGAGGGCATCACGCGGAGAGGCTCGGCGCGGAGGTTCTGACGAAGCAGACGCGAGCTGCAACTCCGCGACAGCCAGGCCAAGGGCTTCTTCGACCGCGCTCGAAGGCTGCGACGCGGCTAGCATGGAGACTCCGATGTTGCACTTTTGCTGCTCAAGCAGTACTCAACAATATATGGTGGATTAATGGATCTATCAGATCCACACGGAGACTCGCATGCAGGATCAATGGATCTGTCAGATCCACACGGAGACTTTCATGCAACAAAGCCTGATGAACGAGTTGAACTATTCAGAGATGCTCTACCTTTTTCTTACCTTTAGCGGCCTTTTTTGTTCTTCAGCGTGCCAGGATGTATCCCAACCTCGCTATGGAGCAAAATTTCCTCCCAGTGGTGACTCTTCTTTTGCGCGACTTCTTGCCCTCTCCCCACGGACGGCGCCAACTGTTGTAGCTACGGGCTAAACAGGAAGAGAGAGGGATCGGTAGGAGAGGAAGAGAGCTAGATCTGGAGAGGTAGTGATAATGAGAGGATGTCCCCCCCTTTGCCCCTCCTGGGGTTTTATATATATGAGTGAGGTGGAATGGGAAATCCCCATTCTACCCCTTAGTATTTACAAAGGATGAGGGTACATTGGTATATTTACACTGGCATATTCCTCTACACTATTGGGCCTATTACATGTTGGACTAGTTGCACGGCCCAGTCACGGGGGGTTGGGCCACCCCTACAACACCCATTTTTTATGTGGTTGCCGGATTTCTCCATTTGTAAATGATTGTATCCACTTAGTGTGTTGGTTGTAAGGGTTTGATGGTAGGTGACGAGCCTCCACTATTTAAGCCCATATATGTGTGAGAGATGCTCTCAAGGGTTGATGAGAGAGGTATTAGAGTTTTCTTGTGTTGAAAACTTTATGTGTATGCTCTTGGTCTAGAGCTCTATCCTCTAGAGAGAGTAGCTGTAAAATATTTCTCTTTAAATAAAATGAACATCTAAATTCATCCAAGTGAGTTGTGTCATGGATTCCTCCTTGTGTTTTTTATTTGTTTAGTTTTCTTGGTTGGATTTCATCTCCTCTTGATCTCTATTAGTGCTAATGATGTGTGAGAGGTGGAAATACCACTTGAAAATCAGATCCTATCCATCTAGACACTTTCTATAGAAAATTTTTGTGATTGCACGATTTTGATCAAGAGATGGGTGATTTTAGGGCTTTGATCTTAAGAGCATTTTGGCTTTAGTTCGTGCTATAATGTAGCTTACTATGACATGTGAGAACCTATTCAAAGGCATCTAAATCATCAAAGATTCATAAGCAAGAGGAGATCAATGTTCCCTCTTTTGCTCGATTTTGTGTAGCCTTGCTGCATAAAGGTCATAACTTAAACATTGATTTTCATGATCCATGATTGGAATAGGTTACTAATATCTTAGAAATGACTTATGCCAAGTTTTATCCTATTTGGATCGATGGTTTAAGAGTTAGCCTTTTTCTTGGTCTTGTGTTGTGCTAATTTTCAACCTCTGTCTGGCGAGTGATAGTACCGTCGTGACCCAAGCGGTCAAACCAGCCGAGTGGTCCAACCACCCTCTGGCCTGCGGTCAGACTAGTGAGATTGTTATGTCGGGTGATCTTTGTAATATTTAGCTCTTGGCTTTGGGATAGCTAGCAGGTTTGAGTTTTCTGCTGCATTGAATTGCTAATACAAGGGAAAGATTTTGAGATGTCATTCATCTCCCTCGGACTCGTCATACCCGCGATCCTACAAATCTTGTGAAACTTATGTCCAATTCAGTGTACACGATGACACCTAAACTGGTCAGCTTAGTGTGTGTTTGGTTTGGAGACGTGGTGGGATGGGATGGACCCATTCCTGATTTCTAGGATGGAACCAACCCAGTTCTTGTTTGGTTGCTGGGATGGGATCGTCCCTGTTTTCTGTTTGGTTGAGGGGATAAAAGGGGATGGAATGATCCCAGTCACCAGTTTGGATAGAGGGATGGGGATAGGACAGAAGGTGTGGTGACCTTTTGGTAAGGTTACCTTTGTGCTACTTATCTTTTTTCGCATGAATCAAACATTTGCTAGAATGAATAAAGCTCATCTCCGATGTTTTTTTTGCATAATCAAATTATGTCGAATAAATGAACCTTTTTACATAATCAAACATTTATTTTTAATTGATCAACTAATAATTAAATCCATTTTATCCACCTTACCAAATTACGAATAAATTTATTTTTAAATCCATTTTAATTGATCAACTAACATTTAATCTTTTTCTTTTCCCTTTCATTCCTTCTTTCTTTTCGCCCGTTCCCCTCTTCTGGAGCCTTCCGCCGCCAGCGCCTTTTCCCCTCCTCCCTACTTCCGCCGACGCCTCAACGCCTCCTCTGCCTCCCTTCTTTTTCCCACCGCCGCCTACACGCCTCTTCCTCCCGCGCCGCATCGCCGGCCACCCCTCCATGCCGACGCCGCCGCTCCCCCGCCCCCGCGTCTTGGCGCCTCCGCCCCCGGGTCTCACGCCTCCGCCCCGCGTCTTGCTCGAACGGCAAGGAAGCCAAGATCTCGCCGGCCTTTCCCTTCAGACGAGCGGCCGCCGCTGGATCTCTGTGGGCGCGGAGGGCCACCGCCGGCCTGAGAGCGAGAAGGGGACGGGGGATTTCTCCTTGCGCCGCGAGCAAATGGACGGGAGGGGCTGAGCTCTCGCCGGCCTGGCTTTCCCTTGAGATGAGCGGCCGCCGCTGGACCTCTGCGGGCGCGGAGGCCGACCGCTGGCCGGAGATCGAGAGGGGGCCGCGCGTTTTTCTCAGACGGGGAGGAGCACACGAAGATCCGGGGAGGAGAAACGGGAGGAGCGGAGCCGCGAGGGGGTGACCGCACGGGAATATTTCCCCACGCGCGAGGCACGTGACGCGTCGGGGGGATGAGGGACGCCCCCGTCCCACCGATTTCTTGGGCTGGCGCTGTCCCATTTTTTCCAGCGTTTTGGGACCATCCGATCCCACGCCTCTGATCCAAACACCATTTTTTTTGGGATGGACCTGGCCCATCCCCCATGATCCTACCAACCAAACACATGCTTACTAAATAGTAAATACCAGTCCTAGATCATTCAGCAAGTGATTTACAATAGCTCACCACTGATTTTCCTGAATCGCCGATGTACTATTTTGCGTTGTGAGCATGCACAGCAAAATATCTATCTGAACGAATTATTCTATTAACTTAAACAAGTTCCATAAAAAGAAATTTAACACAACACCTCGTAGTCATACAATGATTTTACACATCGTGGCTTGCAACCTTCCTCAAGTTTGGATCAGAAGGTTCATCATCCGCCCCAACATGATAAAGAAATGTCGTTAATTGCTAGCCGCTACTACAAAACCGCAAAAAAAAAGAAGAAGGGAAAAATGGTTGATTTCAACCATTTTAAGGATAATCCAAGCAACAAATATTTATGTGCAAAGATCCTTTTAATAACAATTAACTACTCAGCGATAGCCAATTAGTCAATCAGAAATAGGAGACGAAATTTCGAAGCCAACAGGGCAACAACGCATTCAATCCCAGAAAAATTCTTCCATTTCCCTTTTCCTTGAAACACAAGATCAAGCAATTTTCAAATTGTAAATCTCGAAAAAGAAGAGCAAAATTCATAAAATGGGAGTTAAAATGAAAATATCTAAGCCTGCAACATGGTCTGATAGGATTTCCTTCCTCAATGTTCAGGAGGCAAAAACACGGCACGGGTTGCAATGCAATGCACAAAGACAGGAAAATAAAACCCTACTTCCATCCTAGAAAGCTTCTGTGTACGTGAGCAGAATCCCATTTTTTTGCTGAGATACGTTTGAAAACGCAATGAACTAATACCTGTGCAGCTTATGGTCTGCTTTTTTGTTGTGATTTTTATTTTTAAATTAAAATTTATTAGTATAATAAATAGTAATTGACGAGCGAATCAAAAGTGAAAGAAAAAGAACAGGCATGGAGAAAAGGCGAAATTGGGTAATAAAGTGACGTCTCCATAATTTTTTAGGGACTGTTTGGGAGAGCTCCACCAGCTCCAGATTCACCAAATCCAGATCCAGATCCACTTTTTCAAGCCAAACAGTTCCAGCTCCAGCAGCTCCACCGTGGATCTGCTCCACCAAAACCATGGATCTAGCTCCAGATTCACCAAATTGGTGGAGCACCTCAAGGGGGTGCTCCACCAAACTCAAGTTGGTGGAGTTGGGGAAAATTACCCACCACTGCCACTGGTTACACAAAAAAACGATTCGTTTTCTGTTCTTTCTCGCGGCGCCTCCCCTCCTGGCGACTTCCCCGCCGTCGTGTCCGCTCCTCCTCTGCCGTGCCCCTCCTCCTCCTCCTCCTCGGCCAGACGTCGTGCCGCCCCAGGCCGGCCGCCGCGCCCGCCCCCCAGGCGCCGCCTCCCCCGCTCCGCCTCCTCCTCTGCCGTGCCCCCTCCTCATCCTCGGCCGGCCGCCGCGCCCCCCGGCCGGCCGCGCCCGCCGCCCAGCCTCCTCCGCTCCGCCTCCTCCTCTGCCGTGCCCCCTCCTCCTCCTCGGCCAGACGCCGCGCCGCCCCTGGCCGGCCGCCGCGTCCCCCGGTCGGCCGCACCCGCCCCCCAGGCGCCGCCTCCCCCGCTGCGCCTCCTCCTCTGCCGTGCCCCCTCCTCCTCCTCCTCCTCCTCCTCGGCCAGACGCCGCGCCGCCCCCGGCCGGCCGCGCCCACCCCCGGCCGGCCGCGCCGCCTCCTCCTCTGCGCGCGTGCTTCTCATCGGGAGGAAGAAGAATGGAGCTGCTCCACTGACGCGTGGGGCCCAGGTGGAAGTGAGATAGAGAGAGAGGTGGAGCTGTACCAAACACTTTGACGAATCCCAGATCCACGATGGAGCTGCTCCACGGTGGATCCAGCTCCAGATCCATATTTTTGGTGAATCTGGAGCTGGTGGAGCTCTGCCAAACAGACCCTTAATCTTGATGATTATTACTATAGCCCGTAGCATTGCATTATTTTTGTTGACATATCTAGAATTTAGGCCCCATTTGAGACTCGCCTTCATCTTGATGCGTGCGTGCGTGCATGATCAAATGCCAAGGTTAAGGTGTTTTCAAGGGAGGTTTAAGGTCGGTTGAGTTGAACGGCATTTTGCAAAAGCACTAACCGCAAAATAATTGGCGCTGTTATTTTGGGATACAGTTAATAGTTTTTGTCTGTATTTTTTAAAGACTACAGTGGATAACAAAAACATCGACACAGATGATGCACATAATTTTGAACTTTAAAAATCGTTTAAAAAATCCGCTTTAAAAAATTGACCTACTGATTTTAACTTTCGGATAGACCAAAAGCTAAAAAGGGGACAATTGTCTAGCTCAAAACCACACCGACTTATCGTTGTTAGATTAATCATATGCTTCCGAGGCACAAGCTGGCCTCTTCTTTTTCTCAAGATTCGGGTACAAGCTGGATTTTTTTTAAAAAAAAGAGGAACAAATGTTTCCTTAAAAAAAAAGAAACTGATGGAATAGTTTTGGGTGAGCTAGGATCCAGCGAAGAGCGAGCTGGACCAATGGGCGTCAGGACACGCCGACTCGCGGGGCCCACGCTGGATCAATCTGACAATCTCTAGGCCCTCCACGTGGCCCATCGTACGGTCCGTGCTCTCTATCCACCGCCAGCTCATTCCAGCCTCAGGTTCACCGTGGAAAAAAAAAGGAATCCTCTCTCTTGTTTTGCATTTTGCTCTTTTTTTTTTGCTTTGATCATGGACCACTTTTTTATTTTATTTTATTTTTTGCGGAAGGGATTAGCTGCTGCACAATTGGACTTTTCTTTCCTTCTGTAAAAAAAAGTTTTGAGATTTGTTTCGAAACAAAAAATGTTAACACTTTGATCCCTTGGTTAGTTGGATTTGGCAAACTGATGCTAGTATGGCTGTTTGGGATGGGCCAATTTGCAAATGATGACCCATTTTAATGGTCATATTTTGGGTGGGTTCTTTTTCGACTACGGGTGATAGCTTTTAAATCTAGCATAAACGTTTGTGTAAATGAACCGAATGCTTATAAGTCGATTCGAAAAATTGTCCTGATAAGCCGCTTCGAAAAAAGACAGAGAAGTCGTTCTGTTTATTTTTTGGTGAAGCTATAAGAGCTGAAAAGAATGAGGCCTTTCTCCTCCGTGACAACTGGACTTGAGCAAATTATTTGCTAAGTAGGGAGATTTCATAACTGGCCATGAGATGGCATAAAGTTCCCTTTTCAATTATTTTGGTTGGGTCACAAACCTTTTTGTTTTTTTAAAACCCAATAAAACAGTTGCCCATGATGGATTTAATAATTTTTTAGATGTGGTGTAAATAGAGGGAAATAAAAAATAGGACCATATACCTTTTAGAAAATAATGATACAAACTTTTGGCACTTCAAGCATATTTCTTTTTTTTAAAAAAGTGTTAACTTTCAAAACTTTGCTCAAGCAAGTCTCAAGAATGGAAAAAGGGAAGGGCTTAGCTGGTAGTATTATGCATTTATGCCCATTTATTCCACTGTTTCAATTTTGCAGGAAAAGTGAAAGAAAATATTTTTTTCTTTTTTTTAAGAAGCAAAAGCGTGCTGAGAAAAAAAAAGATGTGCATATAAAAGAGGACACAAGGCCAAGCCTAGCACTTGGCTCTCCTGCCTCTGCCTTGTTTGCCACCGCCGCCGCCGCCGCCGCCACCACCACCTCTGCTTCTTGCAGCTTCCGCCCATCTCGGTGGGAGCGCTTCAGGCGGGCAGGTTACCCTAGATCCCCGGTAAGCATCGAAAAGTATCTACGCATCTGTTTGCGCTTTACTTCTCCGGATTCTTTGCGCTAACTTTGGCCATGGAAGGGTGCTACTTGGCTGCGATTTGTTCGTGGTTGGGCCGGGAGGTTCTCAAGAACCGTAGATCCAGTTCTTGGGCTTGTTAGATCTGATCGGTTACCCCAAAAATTGAGCGCCTTTGTGCAATACTTGGCATGTATTTGCTGTTCTTGTCTTGTCTTTTCTCCCGGTTTAAGAATTTATGAGTTACAACTCATGGATTGTGGTGTGCGCTTATATTGTGTTTTGGCAGTGTAGAACGGCCAACAAATGGGCATAGGTAAGTGGATGTTCCTGTGTGGTTCTTGATCAGAATGTAGATGATTCAGTCAATATTTTTCTTTGCGTATAATTTGGAATTCATAATGCTCTATATCCTTTCATTGCTTACTATTAGAGCAATGGCAGCAAAATGCAGAGCTACAACTTATTAAGCGCAGATGCATTGGACTAATGTTGAGATTTCAGATTTGTGGCGGCTGCTGTTTTTAGTGATGTTTTTTTTGTGTGCGTTAGTACTAATTGACTTCTCCTGTCAAAATCTGCGCAGCAGAATCCCTAATCAAATGGCTGACGGCGAGGACATCCAGCCCCTTGTCTGTGACAATGGAACTGGCATGGTCAAGGTTTGTGTTGCTCCTTTGGATCAGTTCAAATAAATCGTCAGTCTGGCCTTCGTAGTGCTAATTGTAGTGGATCAGTTCATATAAATCGTCAGTCTGGCCTTCGTAGTGCTAATTGTAGAGGGTGTTGTGTATTCTCCACAGGCCGGTTTTGCTGGGGATGATGCGCCGAGGGCTGTCTTCCCCAGTATTGTTGGGCGCCCGCGGCACACAGGTGTGATGGTGGGGATGGGGCAGAAAGACGCCTATGTTGGTGACGAGGCCCAGTCCAAGAGGGGAATCCTCACCTTGAAGTACCCGATCGAGCATGGTATTGTCAGCAACTGGGACGACATGGAGAAGATTTGGCACCACACATTCTACAATGAGCTCCGCGTCGCGCCTGAGGAGCACCCTGTGCTGCTGACTGAGGCCCCCCTGAACCCCAAGGCTAACAGGGAGAAGATGACCCAGATCATGTTTGAGACCTTCAATGTTCCAGCAATGTATGTTGCCATCCAGGCCGTGCTTTCCCTCTATGCTAGTGGACGCACAACAGGTAATTGTCCGTTTGCATCACGACATATTTCACAATGCAAGCTTCATCCTCCATCTGAGCTGGGGGAAAATGTTGTTTTTGCAGGTATTGTGCTGGACTCTGGTGATGGAGTCAGCCATACTGTGCCAATATATGAAGGGTATGCCCTTCCACATGCCATCCTTCGTCTCGACCTCGCTGGACGTGACCTCACTGACTGCTTGATGAAGATTCTTACAGAGAGAGGTTACTCCTTCACCACCACTGCCGAACGGGAAATTGTAAGGGACATCAAGGAGAAGCTTGCATATGTGGCACTTGACTATGAGCAGGAGCTGGAGACTGCCAAGAGCAGCTCCTCTGTGGAGAAGAGCTATGAGCTGCCTGATGGGCAGGTGATCACCATTGGGGCAGAGAGGTTCCGTTGCCCTGAGGTCCTTTTCCAGCCGTCTTTCATTGGTATGGAAGCTGCTGGAATCCATGAGACCACCTACAATTCTATCATGAAGTGTGATGTGGATATCAGGAAGGACCTCTATGGTAACATTGTCCTCAGTGGTGGCTCAACCATGTTCCCGGGTATTGCTGACCGTATGAGTAAGGAGATCACTGCCCTTGCACCAAGCAGCATGAAGATCAAGGTGGTGGCACCGCCTGAGAGGAAATACAGTGTTTGGATTGGAGGGTCCATCCTCGCATCCCTTAGCACCTTCCAACAGGTAAATATTACACTTTTCTGTTGCACAGATAGCAAGTTTATTATATTGCAGTAGTCGCGCTATATTTGTTTCCGTCCGTATACTAACAGCGTAATTTGTTTTTATGCAACAGATGTGGATCTCAAAGGGCGAGTATGATGAGTCAGGTCCAGCGATTGTTCACCGGAAGTGCTTCTAAGCTCTGGGTTCTTGGTCTTTCTACTCTATTCTGGCTGTTCTTTTCTCAAGTCCTTGCCATGTAAGCTACTATATTTGAGATTGCTGGGGTTCCATTGAGCTGTATTGCCGGATTTGTTTATTGGATCAAAATTGTGTACCTTCTAGACTCCTAATGTGTTCAGTGGCTGCTATATTTGACCAGTGCTGTCATATATTGCATGCTCCAGTTTATTTTCATGCCAAGTTTGGTGCTAGTGTTAAAAAGTATTGAACTGTCTACCACAATCTTTTGTAAGAGTTTTCGTGTGAGTCACATTATCATTTCTCCTGTACATTCATCTCGGAGATATGTAATCCACCGTGTTGCCAATTTGGTTCATGATTCCTTGTTCTAATTGTCTTTGGTAATCCTCCCAAGTTAATCTTATCGATGTCCTGGTTGATGCTGTGACCTGAAGAACACTTTGGTGGCAAAATATTTATTACATCTTTTGAGCAGAGGTCCAAACATTGTAATGATTCCATTATTAACTGATATGTCCTTTTGGCTATTCGCTGTTGTGATCAATGCAAGAACTGATGGAAATATTCTGCTGCTTTGGTTCATCTGGTACTGAAAACATGGCATGTTGGCGCCACTGGTTGCTGAATGCATCAGGCCAGGAACATGGTCCTGTACTTGGAGAACATGGGGTGTTGCTTTGTGAGAAAGGAGGGGCCATTGCTACTTGTTACTTTTCATGTGCAACCATTGATTGCTTCATGTGGCTTGGATGCCCTTTGACCTTTCATTTGTGACTTTAATTGTTCAGATGTGTAGCTTTGGATTTGTTTTGTGCTCTTCTTTTTCCAGTTCTTGTGGTTAGTCATTTTCGGTTATACTTTCCAGATTCTTTTTCGCTTTTTTTGTGTGTGGATGGTATGAATTCTAGTGGCACTGGATGTTATTGTTTGAGATTTGTGGTGCTGATTTGCTTGCGATTGCACACCACAGAACAAGTGGCAAGTATGGATAGGTCGATTAGTTGAAGTTGGCTTGGAAACTGTGAAAGAATCCTGTCATTGTTTGGTTTCCAATTTCCAAATGTGGTTTGTGTGGTTTGGCTCATCTGTTGTGTTATGGATTGATCGTCAACGTATGGCTAATGAAGCGGACAATGCTTGCTTTCTTCCACAGGGGGAAGCTCCAAATGGAAAGTGGTTTCTGCGAGGGCCAATTCCAATCCACCCAAATTGGGCCTTATGCTTGATCGATGGGGTGGACTACGAAGAAACTTTTAGGCAATATGTAATCTTTTTCTATTCCCGAAGCATCTTCGCAAAGAGAAAATTAATTATATAATACCGAATAATTTCTTTCTTCATGTTATGCCATCGAATAACCTCCTCTTCATTTTATGCTATCGGGTGAGTTTGCCTGAAGATCATGCGCTTCAGCGTTCACTGCAGCTTGCTCTTAGGTGTAAAGAGGAAAATGATCTGAGGAGATGCCTATGAAGATGATAAAAGTGTAGACACTGATTATGAGGAGGAGAATGATGAGGTGCATCACGGTATACGGTGGATCATGAGGATGTAGGTTTTGGTTGGCAACTCTTCCAGCTCACATGACTGTAGCAGGAGGTCTGATCCCCATGGCGTCACACTGGATATCAACTAAGTTTTTCCAGATGGAACTAAATTGGCTTTGGCACAAAAGGACTTGGCTACACAATCTGCAGAGCTCGAGAAACATCGCATGCAAATTGAAGTTCAGTAACTGGAGCTTGCAAAACAATGCCTCAAGTGGGAACGATTCAGTAAAAAGGACAGTGAACTGGAAAGGATGAGTGTGAAGAATGAACAAATGAAGATTGAGAATAAACGCTTGGACCTGGAAGTAAGGCACAAGGAGTTAAGAGCTCGAACTCAAGCTGAAAGGCAATGGCAATCATTAATGACATTTATTTAGCTTATCAAGACTGACTTGTAAGATGGTAAGCTAACTTCTCTGTTATCATTACCCAGAGAAAGCTCAATATTAATCATTTGAGTAACTTTTCTTCTTTCACCAAGTTTTTGCTATTGCTGTGCTGCTAGCCCGCTAGGTGCTGTTTGATAAAGAATTAACACTTTGTGTCATCTTAGTTTTTAGTTCTCTGTAAATGTTTCAAAGTTTGGTGTGAATTTGAAACATCAATACATGTTTTGCTATGGCCTAGGATCCCAGCAATGCACACAGCAGACTCCCGAACAATACCGTGAGGTACCGCAGCGTCGGATAAACATTACCCACGGTGGATGAACAGCACCCACGTGGTACTATATCAACATGAACAGTACCACATGGTACTGTAGTGCTGTACATATGAACAGCAGCTCGTGGGTGCAATTTCCTTATTATTTGGGTTTGTTTTCTTTTAGATTATTTCCCTGTATTATAAATAAGTTTTTTATTATTAAGAATTAGTAGTTTTAATATAGATATATGTTTCTTAGAGGTCAAATTTAGCTGTCCCTATAAAAAGAACAATATTGTACCTATTATAATTAATCAACGAAATAAATAAAGTTCTTTAGTCTTCCTCTCTTCTTCAATAAGCCTCAGAGGTTTGGTGGCGGCATGGTCAACCGATCAAGAGCGAGTGCTCTACTCTCAGTCTTCGGACCCGTACCCAATCACCACCGTCCATATCATGTTTAGGGAGCCATGGAATTCTTGAAATATCTTGAGTTCTTGACTAATGTACAACAAGAATTTAAACTGCTTCTATCATTAGTTTTTGAGCTATTATATGAGGAGTAACCATACTAAATTGCAGTAATGCTTGCAGCCATATACGTGGTATATTCGTATTTTCTATGCATTGATCACTGATTTTGGGTGATATGGTGGCTGTACATACTACATACGAGCTACATACGAGTTTCATTTATTTGAATTTTCACATCAATTTGTATCCCTGGTTAAATTGTAGTATTTTCTTATTTCAACGTCTTATATCCTAGTAACTCACAAGAGTCTGAATTGCTAGAAGCTTTGAAATGCATATAGACATATGTTCAGTATCTAATATTTATACTCCGTTTTAAAAAATATCTATATTGGCCACTACTTTGAACATTGCAGACTTTCAACTGAACTTAATTTGATATTTTTTTGTCCTAGACATATTTACACTTACTAATCCTCCAACCGATATATCAGGCGTTACATACCATGCACTTGATTCCATTAAATTGTAGACCAGACCACATAATGGGTTATAGACGGTTTCGTAAAACTTAGGAAGATGGGTATATTCGATTGACACCTACTAACACTTTATAGAGCATATTGGATTATTAGTTACCAATAGACTCTTGTTGGTTCTGTTTAATGAAATGGAAAAGAAAGCATCCCTAGTTTCAAAAACTGTTAGTTACTTGTAAATGGTAACAAAGGCAAACTACTGTACCATAAATAAGCTGTGCCCTGAACCTGAGATGGTTGTACTCTGCCTGCTGTTGACAGTTGGTAGTTGGTGTTGAAGTATAAGTGAATTCCCCTCACGTGTAGGCTCCCTTAGGCCTAATACGTGGAATAGAAGTGAACTACAATTAAATTTTTTTAAATTGCGTCAGCCAGGTCTTGAACTCGAGACCTCTTAACTCTAATACCATATTAAGTTTTATACACCAGCCAGTTCACCCAAAAGCTTAAGCTAATGAGGAAAGATGTGCAATTCACTTATACTTCAACAGTTGGTGTCTGTTATCCTTATCAGTCTTGTTGCTTTTGGAGAATACATAGGAGAGCTGCATATCATTTGAATTAGGATAGAGAAAACAATTACAAGACTAACTATGAACTAAATAATCTAAAAACCAATATAAACACTACAAGAAGAGATTACATTTACAGGATTGATCAACAGCAACCTAACAAACAACTTATATCCTGTTGTTGTATCTTGCAATCTTTTATTGGAGCGTTTTTAAGGTGGTATATGAAGCTGTAGAACTCGTTATAAATATGAGATTTAGTAGAATACCTTATCAGGCCTGTTCTGTTTTTCCCCCATTTGGTCTGGCTTGTGAGGTAGGAAACAAATTTGCTGACCAAAATTTGTGTAGTAAATTCCTGGCTATATGAATAATCATCCTTGCTTCTAGATAAAGTTGCAGATAGTTGTTTAGCACATATAGAGGTTTATGCAAAAGTAACAGCAAGAGCTTTCTAGCTTCTGAAGCAGTTGCAAAGTACTAGAAGTTCACTAAGTTTTGTTCTAGACCTGAACTTCGACTTATTAGGGGTGTCGATGCAATGTTACATTGGATTAGCCTTAGCTTCAGTTCATTGCTCAAGACAAGGTACCCTGGATTTTCACATGTACTCTCTCTCTCTCTCTCTCTCTCTCTCTCTCTCACACACACACACACACACACACACACTAACTATTTACCGCTAAGGATACTTTCAATGCTTTGGTGCCTTCCCATGCTAACCTTACTTGCTAATTGTCATGATTCATGAAGTTGTATTGTTGTTTGATATCATATTAGGTAATAAGACCGTTAAGCTTTCTTTTTCTCTTGAGTTAGCTTATTCTATTGGTTCTTTCAGGTTGCTGATGGCTTATGATGTTAGGGTAGAATACTGTCAGAAGGTCGACCGTGTGCTTCGCCCGGCATCTCATTGCACAAGAACTGGTTTTAATGAGGCCTATGATGTCTCTTCAGTTTTTGCATTTTTGTTGTAATATTCTTTGCGCTAGTGGGCTTGATATGTACCATAGCTCTGATTTGTAAGTGAGTGGTAGGCTTACTAACCACAAACACTCACAGTAAAGCCTCAAGAACGTGTTGTATGCTGCTAATTGCTGTCATCTATGTAGCACGAACACGCGTCAAAACCGCCGTATCCGTGTCTGACACAGTGTCGGACACGGATACGACACGGACACGTCTTGGACACGTGTCGGCGACGTATCGGCTGATTTTAGAATTACTTTTAATTATTAAAATTCTCGACACGTGTCGGACACACTAAATATACGAGTCGGACACAGCCTGGACACAGCTAGCCCAGGAGTGGCCCAGGACACGGCCGGCCCATAACACACGCACGGGTGTTGCCTTAACCCTAACCTCCTGCCCCGGATACCGAGCGCCTCATTCCCATCGCGCTCGCACGCTCGCGCTTCTCCCCTTCTCTGCATTGGCTGCTTGCGCCGCCGCCTGCTCCCGCACCTCGCCGCCACCCGCTCTCGCTAGCTCCCGCACCTCGCCGCCACCCGTTGGCTTTCTCTCGTGCGCCGCCGGCTTCCTCCCCACGCGCCGCCGGCGTCCCCGCTCCACCGAGGTATCATCTCCCCGCTTCTCTGTTTTAGCATTTAGGGTTGAGATGCAGACTGCAGTAAGCCAACAATATATATTTAGACATTTAGCAAACTTGTGCTTGATTGCTTGTTTCATCATTCTAGAAAAATGGAAGCCGCTAATTCTAGTGCTAGAGAGGAGGAAAACACAAGCAACAATAAGTCGAAGCATACACTTTACAAATTACAAGTTTACAATTTACATTATTTCAGTTTAATAAGCATTTGGAAACATAGAAAATATTATGTATATATAATTTATTTATTATTTAAATATATATAGCCGTGTCGCCGTATCGGTATTTTTGGAAAAACGGCGAATTCCCGTGTCGGTGTCGTGTCGTATCGTGTCGACGTATCCGTGTTCGTGCATCATAGGCTGTCATAAGTTTCTACCCATACTTTCTGTATAACAAGCTCTGGTTGTTCATCAAGTATCTGAGCTGCCATTCAGTCTATCATTGTCTCCTTGTTTTCTTCTGCAATTTTGCCAAAAAAATGTTGGTACGCATTCATAGGGCCTGTTTGGATCCACCCAGATTTTAAGAATCTGGCTTTTGGAAACTGGGTGGGATCCAAACAGATCAGTTTTTGGGGCAGTTTTTAAAATCTACCTACCTAGATTCTTAAAAACCAAGAAGCTGTTGATACCCAGCTTTTGCCAGTTTTTTTTGCACAAATACCCATTTACCCTCATTAAAGACCACGCGCAGACGCTTCCATTAAAGGCCACGCAGCAATAAATGTAAGGGTATAATAGTCTATTAGCACCAATCATAAATGAAACCAGCTTTTAAAAACTAGGGGATCCAAACACCCCATCAGTTTTTGCTTAGAAACCAGCTTTTAAAAACTAGAAGTAATAGCTGGTTTTTAAGAATCTGAAACTGATCCAAACAGGGCCATAGTTATTGTGTGGCTTTTGTTCATGACAATCAACTGCATCTTGAGTGTTGTCGTTCTTTTTTTTATTTTTTTAAGGGGTCGAATGTTGAAGCTGAAGCCCTCCTTTATGCTGTAAAATTTTCATAAGAACTCTGTTTCATGCATCGATAGATTGATCATCGACAAATCTGCTAGGTAAACATCTTTAAATTACGGCTTTAATATTTAATTAAAGACTAAGGGACCTCGTGGCTGTATACCTCCAGAGGTTGATCTCCGAGTGTCCTGGGTGAAGAAACACTATGCATATTGTACGATCGGATAACTGTTCGGAGATTATGTGAACTGGTATCTAGACTCAATTTCAAGAATTTCCTTTTGTGCGGTAGATAAAGCACGTGCCCTATCCACTCTAAACAGCATGACGTATTAGACATGAATCTCTGACAACAACTATCATGCAGCTGTTTTCTACGTTCATCTCCTACCGACAACAATCGACGATTAAGCGTTCTCTCTCTCTGACAATAACTGTCTCCTCGACTGGACACATTGGTTCCAAAGGCGTCTTCCTCAGCGGATAATTGGTGTTTCTTCATTGGTGTTTAAACCTGGACGAGAGAAGACATAGGGGGTGGATGCAATTGGCAATTCAACAATTCATATCCCATCCAATTAAGTGTAATTAGGGCTAGTTTCATGACTTGTTAAAAGCACACTGTAATCAGTTCATAGTAATAAAGATTATCAATGTTTTCTTCCAAAGATTCAACCATCTTTCTTATATTATTTCATAAGATCAGCAACTTGATAGTCTACTAATCTAAAAATTGGGAAAGGGAAAAATACCTTTAGTGAGAATATTGTACTTGTCAGTTGTCACGATAGTAGAGTATATGAATCTGATCTCAAAGAAAAATCGTCATGCTAGTATCTGAAGGAAAAGTTCAGACTCATGAAGTGCGACGAAAGTTTAACCGGACTATTTAACCCTGGCAGTGGTTTTAACCGTAGTATTGCCACACCTATTAGTGAGACAAGAGACAATTTTAAAAATCTAATTGGTTGACTCATGACAAGGCATCCACATCATCCTCAAATATATGTATATACATAATTACACACAGAGTAAGTGGAAAACCAACATAAACTATAAGATTTTGTTTGGAAGTCTAAAATTCTCGACCTATGGTCTACGCATTCGTAAAAGGTAGGGCGAAGGGGACTGAGCTCACCTCAGTTGGCCGAGGTTGCCCGTAGGCAACTCGGACGCCTAGGCTCTAGCCCGCGAAGACGCCCCATTTTAAGTGGTTTACTATTCATATAAACAATACCTTCGGGGTGCTGTTCACGTGAATAGTGCCCCTGAGTACATGTGCACGTGGGTACTTCCAGTGGTCAAAGGATGTGTCTGTGCTCTGTGAGACACTCAGGTCTCCATCTCGCTTCAAGCATGTGCATCGGACGCACACACGTGGGTGTGTGTGGTATCGTGTGTGTGCGTACGTTCTTATTGTACTCACTATAAAAAGAGGTAGAGCGAATTTCTGGTTTCTGCATGCACAATCAAGTTAAGACGAAACAAGTATAACGATAATTACCTATTGCAGGTAACTTTTGCTTGTTGTCCGATCTATTGCAGGCAACTTTTGCTTGTTGTCTGATCTAAATTTCATAGTAAGTAGCGATGGGTAGTCATACAACTAGCCATACGGATAAATCCGCTAGGTTGTTTGTATTGAATACCTGATATCATGGAGTAGAAAATCAGAAGAATTTCGTGATAATCAAGAAAGATAATATAGATTCTCGTATATCTAAAAATACACAAAAATAGTGGTAATAAAATTACAACCTATATAAAACTACACAAAGAAAAGAATCACTGGTAGGTAGGTGTTAATTTTTTGCGGGCACGGGAAGTCGCGTCTCCCCCCACACTTGTCCAGCCACCACCGCTTGTTCTTTCCTTCTCCACCTCCCCTCCCCTCTCCTCTTCCATTTCTTTCCCCCCTTCCCCTCTCCCTCCTCCCGTCCTCCGATCCAAATGGCGCCTCCGCAATACGCTCCAGGCGGCGTCCCGTAGCCACGGTTCGCCCCGGTCCTGCATCCGCCGCGCGGCTCGCTTCAGTCTGAGGTGCGTGTCGCCCGGATCCGTGCTCCTTTCCTCCGAACATGTGTGGGTGATTCTTCGGGGTTTCGCGTTGTTGGAGAGGGGGTTGGGTTCGTTGGAGGCGGAAAGGAGGGATCTTTGGCTGAAACGAGGTGTTTTTGGCTTGTTTTTTAGCTCAATTTGGTGGAAAGGCGGCGGATTTAGCTGTATTTTGGGCTAAAAATTCGTGGGATTTGGGTGTGAAGACGTAGGTGGTTCTCGTCAGCTATTTTACGGGGGTTAACCCTCGTGGGATTTGGTGGAAGCGAGGCAATGCAGCCGGTAATGATTATGTATGGATAGACATGTAATTTTTGCCTTCTTTTTTTTTGTTTATTTTGGCCTTCTGCAATTCTGTGTGCCGTTCTGCTCCTTATAATGTCTGGTATGTGGATATTAACATGTAGTCATCAAGTCATGTGTTGCTAACCTAATTAACTTGTCACAATTTCGTTGGTTTTAGGCTGGTATGATTAGAGCGTTAGGTGTTCTCGGCTGCTAATGTTGTGACAATGCATTTGTAATGATAGTGAGCTCAATCTGAGAAATTCACGTTGGATAGTTAGTCAAATGTTAGCTTGATAGTATTATGAGGAGCATTGGGTTGTTGTATAGCTAGTAGTAGGAAATGGGGCAATTAAGGTTTGTTTTGGTGATTTTGTTCTGGTGGTACTTAGATGCATCAATCAAAGCAATGGTGGAAAGTTTTTTTTGGGGGGGGGGGGGGGGGTAGAGATTGCTAGAAGCCAGAATGGAGGAGACTTGATAACTTTGCTACAATTTATTAGATTGGAAGTAATTGAGTCCATTATTCCATTTGTCTCTAATCCCTGCCATGGTTGTGAATTTGGATTGGAAAAGGAGTGACTTCATTGTTGTTTCATTTAAAAACAACAGACAATGTTCAATTGATATGTGGACCGCTCAGTTTCTGTCTAAGCAAAATCAAAAGGGAAGTTTGTTTCTCTGCAGTCCTAGAAAAAAATCCATTTATTACACCATGTAAAGAGAAGATTGAGTGCACAATATTCTTGTTTGCTCTTTCCTAGCATTCTTTTCTTCGTAACAGAAGTTGTTTCACGACCTACTTTGATCTACACAACCTTTGTACTTGTGCTTCTTGGTGCCTATGATGGTGGAATGGCATGAAAGTTAGATGGAGTAATTCATGCCATTATTATTTCTGTGATGATTGCTATATAGTATTAACCCAAAAATGGGAAGGATAATATTTTGCTCCCTGTTTCAAGCAACTGATTATACTAATTTGTTTCAGAAATTATATAATAATCTTCAGTATGTTAGAAGGTATTTCTTGGAGAATTGTCTCTGGGTTGTTGGTAATGGGAAGTAGGCAATTAGCACAAATTTATATTCATTTCCCAAGAGAATTTTCAAAGGCTATCAGCTAAATAATTTTCTTTTGCAGGCTCTTCGTGTTCAGTTTTTGTTGAGTTGTTGACCGACATTACTTGGGATGCTGTTTGTACAACCATAGGAGTAATTTTGTTGTTTCAGCACAAATTGTGTTTATTGTGCTTGGCTTTTGGAGTAGATGTCGTTCCGTAGCATTGTGCGTGATGTAAGGGATGGCTTTGGGAGCTTGTCTCGAAGAGGGTTTGAGGTGAAGCTTCTTGGCCATCGCAGAGGGAAATATCATAGTGCTGTCCACGAGTTGCATGACCCAGCACCTGTGATCCAGAGCAGTTGCTGGGCTAATTTGCCTCCAGAATTGCTTCGAGATGTGATCGAGAGGTTGGAGGCCAGTGAGGCTACATGGCCTTCCAGGAAGCATGTAGTCGCTTGTGCGGCTGTCTGTCGAACCTGGAGAGAGATGTGTAAAGAGATCGTTAAGAATCCAGAGTTTTGTGGAAAGATCACTTTTCCTGTTTCCCTGAAGCAGGTGATGATGCTCTCTTAGTCTTTCTGCTTCATTTTCAGTTTTAATGATCATATATCTTTGATGATCATTGTAGATTCTATCTTGTTGATTTACAATATTTGATTTATATTTGATTTATAGTAGTTTGCGAAATGAACAACACCATAGAAACATATTTTATCTTGTTGTCCATATTTGGTATTCAGCCTGGGCCCCGAGATGGAACCATGCAGTGCTTCATTAAAAGGGATAAATCTACCCAAACTTACTACCTATATCTGTGTCTTAGCTCAGGTAAGCCTGTTCCTAAGTATTATGTTTGTTTGTACTTACTACATACACTGTAATTCCTTACACTGCATCACAGCCATCACTTCTTGTGAGAAGCTTGTATCTACAGTTATATTCAAAAAATGTAAGATACACGACCGTTTTTCTTATAAAATAACAGCCAAGGTGTAGCCTAATCCTTGCATTGTATCTAATCATGCATGAATTACTGCAGGTATTGAAGTTACCATACTGATCATTAAATACATGTTTGGTGTTAGTTTAGTTGTTGTATTGTAAACTATTGCACTCATACCAATCATTTGTGCATATGTGTACTCATTTTCTACTCCTTTTTTTCTTATTCTACATGACTGGTATTGTTGACTCCTATCTCGCAAATCTAGAGAACTAGCTCTCTTGTAATTTTCTTGTAGAGTATACACTAAGTTTCACTTTAAGTAGTTATAACAACCGAAGTTGTAGAATCCAGTAGGAATGACAATTGTTGCTGGTTGACTAACTTTGCTAAAAGACAAGCCTACTTGCATTTTAACTTCATGAGGGGGTTGACAAATGCTTCTTGCTCTAAGGTGGATCATTGGTGGTCACCCCCCGAACTGTGTTTCATCTGGAGCTAAGCATGTCTCTTCTTGAAGCCAACTAGTATATAATAGTGCATTTGATTGAATCCAATGAATTAAACCATATACATCAGCTCAGCTGGTATTCCAGCACCTGAGGCTAACATATGTGTGCACCTACCAGTAATTAGTGCTGGCATGCTGCTATCAGCTGTCAACTATTTTCTGTTCTCAACTCATCCCTTAAGAGGGTATATTCCTCTTGCCAGCCTACTTGTTAGTATTTTTTAATTTCTGCTGCTATTTAATATGTTATAACACATTTTCTACAGCTGTGCTTGTTGAAAATGGAAAGTTCCTTCTATCGGCGAAAAGATACTCCCGTGCAACCTGTACAGAATATACAATATTTATGGATGCTGACAAGATATCTAGGTCAAGCAACATGTACATTGGAAAATTGAGGTACTAACTCAAATAATGGGCAACTTTGTTTTGAGAAGTTACATCATCTAATTTTTTTAATTGATATGTGTCACTAATATACTTACTGTATTGGACTTTTAGGTCAAATCTCCTCGGCACAAAGTTTGTTATATATGATATCCAGCCTCCATGCAACACAGCCAATGTTTCACAGTCAGGGAAAACAAGCCGCAGGTTCTACTCCAGGAAGGTGTCACCAAAGGTCCCATCCAGCACCTACAGCATAGCACAGGTTTCCTATGAGCTGAACGTCTTGGGGACTCGGGGCCCTAGGCGGATGAACTGTGTGATGCACTCCATCCCAGCCTCATCCATTGAGGCTGGTGGCACTGTCCCATGCCAACCGGACAGTGTCCTTGCGCACTCCCTTGATGAGTCATTTGGCAGTATCTCCTTCTCCAAGTCATCCATTATGGACCGTTCCATTCGTTTCTGCAGCACCCGATTCTCTGACATCTCGATAGGTGGCCCCAGAATTGGAGGCCAGGCATTGGGTGACAACGATGAGTGCAAGGAGAGGCCATTGATTCTCCGTAACAAGGCGCCAAGATGGCACGAGCAGTTGCAGTGCTGGTGCCTCAACTTTAAGGGCAGGGTGACCGTTGCATCTGTCAAGAACTTCCAGCTTGTTGCTGCAACACAGCCTGCTGCTGGAGCCCCCACCCCGTTGCAGGCTGCCCCACCACCTCCACCCGAGCATGACAAGGTGATACTGCAATTTGGGAAAGTTGCAAAGGACATGTTCTCAATGGACTACCGTTACCCGCTTTCAGCGTTCCAGGCCTTCGCAATCTGCCTGAGCAGCTTCGACACCAAGCTGGCCTGCGAGTGAAACCATTGGGTGCTGAAGCATGTTTGTCGATTATGTAAGACTGACGGCCCCCTCAAATTTAGCTGGGGCCGCTATTGTGTTGTTTGTTGTGGATGTCTTGTTAACTTGTAGTCACTAGAAAACCATGTTTAGCCGTTTCCTCCTGAATTATAGCTGCTACTGCTGTTGCTGTGCTGTATCCCTGTTTCTTTTGTCTTTAATAGCTCGCTTTGTAGCATCATGGCCTGCCTGTAATAATTATCAGACCTAATTGGGTTGCTGATACTTTGTATTAACTGAGAAGAGTTTCACATTTTCATTTGTGTGCCCATGTTAAGGTTGTCTGCCTGTGGTGGTGAATTGCAAATGTTTATCTTGTGGACTTTTGTGCCCTATCAGTTGTCACAACAATAAAGATCAGTTTTCATCTGGTTCCAATCCAGCTCCTGAGAATTATATCTGACAGTTTTGTACTTCTGTTCCAGAGGAGCTCAACCTAAACCCAGCGCTAAACATTCATGATGCATCTAGGCCCAAGCGGGCCAAACCGCCAGGACGGGTCAAAACGGAACAGTTACTCTGGTGTCCTTATGCGCACCGAAGCCCAAGCTTACATGATGGCTTAAGTTTGACTGATTTTTCGTGAGAAATATGTCTCATTTGTCTTAGCAAATTAAGCTGTCAAAATCCGAATAGCGTTGATAAGTTTTTACTTGAAGGTGTCCGAAATAGTATTCCAGGCCTAATCCGAATCCATCCAAACAAGCCCTAAAAGAGAAACATAAGAAACCTATTATGCTCTCCATAAGTTGATGGCTTGGTACGTAGATGGGAGTTCTGGAGGTGGTGGTCATGGCTAGGGAGAACATCAAGGAAGCGGAGGCGTTCCGCGACTGGGCCAGATACATATTTATCCGTACTAGTAAGCATGCACATGGAATCCACGTCAAAAATATTAATTATGTCCTTTGGTATGATTTTTTGGTTGCATGGAATTATATGCCTTTGTTGTTGTTAGATGATTTCTTTGATTTGATCTCATCTTTCCTAAAAAATAAAGCATTCTTGACGTAATCATGAGTGCTTGGGCTGTGATGTAATGTATATCTGATATCTGCATACAGAACAGTAATAAACAGATAAAATTTAAACCTGATAAATTTATATTTGTGAGGTGAAACATGAGAGAATTAGCATAATATACCATTGAGCACACCAAAATTGCTATAGTCTGCAATGATCATGTTTGAGTCCTTTGTGATGGTGAGACTGTCTGTTATGTAACAACATCATAATATAAATATATCGTTACTTGTAATATGTATTTGTATGTTTAGATATTTACAGAAGACTGTATAAGAAACATAAAAATTTTATTGCACTTACTGGAGGCATGATCCACCTCAAAGGCGGTGGCGGTCAAAATGTATCTCCCAAGGTCAGACGCAATATATATATATATATATATATATATATATATATATATATATATATATATATATATATATATATATATATATATATATATATATATATATATATATATATATATATATATATATATATATATATATATATATATATATATATATATATATATATGCAACATCCTCGTAAACACGTATGAACCCAATTTGATTTATGCATACAATTAGTCATATATAATTTAGGAAAATATATTTTTTGTTGCGAGGCATATAATCAATTTTAAATTTTATTTTATGTTATGTGTGTAGATGGAGTACTGCATACCTCATATCTATTAGAGCTAACTCCCTAACACCTAGTGGATAATTAATTTCGTAGTTCGTAGAGCCCAGATTTATGACTACAACGATGATATCTTTTAAAAAAATGAAATTGATATGTGAAAATAGTAGTTTGCATATAATTACTGATGCACATAAAACAAATGAAAACGAACAACATACTGATGTTTGAGCCCATCGGGTTGTTGAAGGATTTGGAGAAAGAGTTAACGGTCCGGATCAACATTGTATAGATCTGTGTAGAAAAGAACATATATTTTGAAATTCAAGTAAAACAATAATGAACTTTCAATGAATAGGAAGAAAAATGAACATACAACAGTACGTTTACAGCAAGAAGCATGTAGATATAATCAACTTTCAATGAAAAGTTTGAACCAAGAAGTGTGCAGGACGGTATGGCCAATTGAACCAAGAAAGCAAGAGGTTGCACGGTATGGGTCGTATGCCATTGTACATATGGTACTTATAGCTAGGAGGTTGCATAGATTATGGAAAAAATCTTGCATTCTGTATGGAATGTACATATTTGCTTTCCGTATGTTTCCATTTAATTTTCGTATGGAATGGAAGGCGTGCATGGAATGGGAAAAGCAAATCCTTATCTTTCCATATGTTTTCATTTGCTATTGAAGGCTCATACGCTATTTGCTTTCCATATGTTTCCATTTGCATGCGTCACATGGAGTAATTAATTTTTTTTAGAAACCAGAAGCAATTAAGAAATGAAGGTCAGTCAGTAATTCAAAATTACCGAACGATCAAAACAATACTAATATTCCATCCTTATGTAGGTCAAGGTACTATAAGGAAATAAACATTCCGTATGGAAATAATACTAAATATTTAGTGTATGGAAATGTAAGGAAATTAACATTCCGTATGGGAACATTCCGTATGGGAACATTCCATTTCATAATCACACCACTTATTACATTACTAAATATTCCATTCCATGCTGACTATTTCATATGGAAACAGGGTATGCTAAATGTTTAGTGTATGGGAAAGACGTGTATGGAAACGTTTCGTATGGAAACAAGACGAGATTTGCAGGCACGCATGAGATTAGGAGGATCTTGGCATTAACCTCCTCGATCTTCTTTCCATGCCGACTAAATAGAAATAATCTTATGGAAAAGATGCGTACGGAATGGAAAGGCTATACTAAATGCACCGAGATTTGCCGAGAGTGCTTCCCATGCCGAGATCTACTTCCCATCACCGATTCGGTCATTGCCCTGTTGGCCGAACCATCATCTTCTTCCATCGGTGCAAGATCAGTATATTCATTTCACAGCTCACCAACAGCACAATTTAACCCAACTAACCCACCCGATCCAGCCCAACCCACCAGCATTTAGAAGGCTCATTATCCAAAGGCATTGTTTTAAACCCTGTAAATTATTTCATAGCTATAGTGAACCAGTCGATAGTCGTAGCTACAGTAACCAATTGATAGTCATAAGCTACAATACCGGTCGTTAATGGTAAGCTACATTACCTGGTCGATGCTCAAAAAACCTGCGTCGTCAAAGACCAGTGGTACCAGCTTTGCGTGAGTGGTATGACTAGAGTTGTAGTAAGAGCTATGGTTGAGACGCCATGGTCGAAATGCTATGGTTGAGGCACCGTGATCAAAGGACTCGAAGTCGTAAGGAGTCAACTTAGTCAGGTCTATGTGTGGTCATAAACTTGATCAGGTCTGTGTGTGCGATCGTAGTTATAGTGAACTGGTCAATAGCCGTAGCTACAGTAACTGATCGGTAGTCATAAGCTACAGTAACTAGTCGGTGGTCGTAAGCTATAGTGCCCCTAAAGCCACCACCACTTCATATTCCTCCTCGTCAAGTCAGAGAGGCGTTGCTGATCCAAACCTAGCCATGTCCTATGAGACCATAAAATGTATGTTTGGACGTTTGGTGCTCTTGCCCATCCTTACTTAAGAGGCATTCGTATTGACTGCGGCTAATGGTTTTCTAGTTATGACTAATGATTTTGACTGAAAATGATAGTAGTGGTTGAAAGAAGTAACTTTAAAAAGAAGAGTGTGAGCGATGGAGAAAGTGTGGGAAAGATGTATGCGTGAGATGGTATCAAGAGGAGTGGGATACATGATGCGTTCGTGACCCCCTGCCTTATCCTCGGAAGAAGAGGGAGTGAGAAGGGTGAAGAAACCGCTTCAAGAAGCTGAATATTTATATTGGCTTCCAATACAGGGCCTTAACAAGATTAGTGGGAAAATATTCATATTTAATTCTCGGAGAGAGATGAGAACATGAGAAGTGAAAAACCGTTTTCGAGAAGTTAAATATTTATTTTGGCTTCTGTAGGGACCCCAGATTTTAACATCCGGAATCCTCTGTGATTCCACCGCACTATTCCCTGAATCAGTAGATAGTGCTCACAGATTACAGTTATGAATATCGAAGTACATATCATGCGGAAGCGTAAACACAATAGTAGACTTACTCATGGGCCGATTAGGCCGAAATCAATATAATGCAGCAGCGGAAACGAAGCACACAGGTGGGACCGTCAGGACATGCCCACAGGCAGCCAAATGGAGGCTCGTGACCTAGCCCTTGACATCTTCATCTTCTTTGCCACCATGACCAATAGTGTTGTTGAAGCGTAGTAATCTGATTCCTGATTTTGGATTTGTTGTGAAAGCGAGTGTGAGCACAAACCACCGTGCTCCGCGAGCCAATACACATAATGCAATTAAGTAGTACGCATGGCTTATCAAAGGAGAGGCTCGGACTATTTTATTTGCCAAAAATCGCTTTTAGTAGCATTATTGTTAGTAAATCATAGTGTTATTGTTGCTACCGAAAACTCCACACAGCAATTGCCATAATTGACTTAATCCACCAAAGGTACACTTTTTTTACTGATTGCTGTCTAAGGCTCCAAATAGCGAGTGTCATCATTTATTTAATCCACTGAACATACTCTTTTCATGTTGATTGTTGTCTAAGACTCCAAACAGCGAGTAACATCATTTAATTAATCCACCGATCATACACTTTCTACATTGATTGCTTTCTAAAACTCCAAACAGCGAGTGACATCATTTAGTTAATCCACCGATCACACACTTTCTATATTGATTGCTGTCTAAAACTCCAAACAGCGAGTGACATTATTTAGTTAATCCACCGATCACACACTTTCTATATTGAGTGCTGTCTAAAACTCCAAACAGCGAGTGGCATCATTTAATTAATCCACCGAACATACTCTTTCTATACTGATTGTTGTCTAAAACTCCAAACAGCTAATGACATCATTCAATTAATCCACCGAACATACTCCTTCTATACTGATTGCTGTCTAAAACTCCAAACAACGAATGACATTATTTAATTAATCCACCGAACATACTCTTTCTATACCGATTGCTGTCTAAAACTCCAAACAGCGAGTGTCATCATTTAATTAATCTACCGATCGTACGTTTTCTATATTGAGTGCTGTCTAAAACTCCAAACAATGAGTGTCATATCTCCAAATTCCCAAAAATTCAATTGACTCATCTAATACCCAATCAATTCTATTAATCCTAACATTGCCAACATTTCCCAAGACTTTATATTATTTATCAGTGTTGTAATTCAGCAATTTCTTTCACACCCCCTAATTCTCCAAAAATCATTTAAATCATCTATCTAGCCTATATATTCATTTAAGCTCCACCAATTTATTTCTCCCAGAATCCACACTATCATTTCTTTTTTTTATTATCGACATGAGTCCACCAAAAACTTTATGTGTTTACCACAAACAGCTATCTTCTTTTTTACGACTATTTATTCATCCTGACATTTTATTTTGTGAGAAGTATTATCATTATTTAAAAATATAATACATAGAAATTTCCTGAGACCTAGCAGTTTTGACCAAAAATATAATGTGTAAGAGAATGCAATAATAATAGCGATCCAGATTCCATCCACCATTACATGGTCTCTGCACCATATGCTCGACCTTCAGCGTTATAGCCGCTTACATTATCACTGGGACGACACCCAGGGCCACACAAATCAGGGCTTTCCACTGCCCTCCACTTTTCCATTTCCACCTACAAAGTTTTTGAAATAGAACTATATCTGGTTAAGTTCTCATGTCCGCCCTTGACCGTGGGCACGGCTATTTGAGTAGTTTTGACTCTGTAGAGTTTGCATACTTTACCCACAAGAGACAGTTCACTCGTTGCCCCACACGATTCCTTAGCCGTGCGGTTGAGCAAACCATCACGGTAACCGTTTGAAGTACCTCTCCCCTTCCATCATCTTACCCCTATGAGCTTATCCCGCTTGCGGCAGGTCTCATAGGTTGTGCGGGATGTTCCCCTCCTATGCACCTAGCAGCTGGCTTCCCACGCTGCTGCACGCCGTAGAAGAACTTCACCCTCCGCGGATGCCCCATTCAAGCTGTCACCTAGACTGCCGCTTGCACTATCTCACCTCCTCCACCGATGACGGTGATTTCCATGGTCCGGTAAATTTACTAGGCCAAGTTGTACTTTACAGACTTATGGTTGTACTTGTTGTACACAGGAGGTCATGACAAGATTCAGTTCTTAGGGTATCTAGGCGGTTCTACCACAAACCACACTCTCGTACACCCTTGCACCATACCCCCAATCCATTCGCCCAGATAATAAGCAATTGAGGTCTTTGGGAATATAAAATAACCATATCCAACATACACCAGTCATTACCACCATGACTTCCCAACCAATCTTTCTCAGAATTAATAGTGATGCTTGGGCGGTCTCGCGTCCATGAGTATCTAAGCAATACTAAGCATGGCATATAATTACGGACTTATTTTTGAAAGGTTACTATTATAATTTTTGCTAGGGCGACAAGGTTCACAAATTCAAATATTCCAATAGGGTGTAATATTAATCAAGGTAGATAATAGGCATATAACTAGAATCCTAAATTAAACATGCATTTGCATATAAAATAACAGCATGCAGTTTGATAATTTAAACAAAAATAATTTGCAGAAAATGTAGGTTCAACATGATCAAAGTATCGACTCGCCTTGCGCGGTTTACCGCGGTCTCGAGCTCACTCAAAGCTATCTCATTTGATGGTCTTAGGCTTCTGGTCTTTATCTTCACCTTGATCTTGCTTGATCCATTGATTCTTCGGGACTCCAGTTTCTAACTATGTGATAAGCGACTGAATCCAAATAAAAACAAATAACTCAAGAGATCCAAATAAGTCCAACGAAACCCAACTGAATTTGATTAGTTGTTATTATGATTAAATAGGTGATTTGAGTCGAGGTTGGTTGGACGCGGAGTATTGTCGGAGCTGAACTAGTTGGAACGAAGCGATGATTCATAGAAGGACATTCAATGAAAGAGGGTTTATGACACAGAAATATTGATGATATTATCTTGCTTTAGATTCTGAAAGCATCTAGGCCCCTAAAAATGATTTTGGTAATTAATGAAATTATGCGAATATGGGACTAACGTGTTTTATGAGCATAAGAAGGGTTAGTCCACACATGAGCAACAAGATGCAAGCCAAAGGACACGTGTGAAGATCAAATTGGCTCAAGACAAAGGTATTCTTAGAATAGGATCCCTTTTGAATTTTACCGGTCTTAGGTGAATGGTGGAAGACCAGATTTTAGGTTAAATGATCGTACCATCAAGAGGGATCTTGGTTAATAACTTGATAGCATATATCTAGTGCCATTTGGATTATCTTTTTAAGCTTGCATTCATGAAAATCCGATTCAAAAAATCAAGTTTGTGCTCTGTCTGGAAAAGCGGTAGTACCGCACATTACAACGTCGGTACTACCGGCTAGCGGTAGTACCGTGCTCAGATGCAGTAGTACCGTAGAGCGGTAGCCCCGTTTTTGGAGCGGAACGCTTTTTCCAGAGAGCACTCCTCGAACTCGGTTGAATCTTCACGGAACGGAAGTACCGGCCTTTTCAACGTCGGTACTACCGCTGAGAGCGGTAGTACCGCATACTGAAGCGGTACTTCCGGAGTCCGAAAGAACCGGAGGATGAGCGGCATGCTTTTTCCAGAAAGTGCCTCCGGTTGATCTCGGATTTTAACCAGATCGGAAGTACCGGCATTTACCACGTCGGTACTACCGCATGAAGCGGTAGTACTGCATTCAGAGCGGTACTTCCGGAGTCCGGTTGATCCGAAGCCCAAGCGGTACGTAATTTCCAGAGAGCGGCATTTTGAGGACCCTTCGGAGTTTGGCCATAGCGGTAGTACCGCGCCGACGTTGCGGAACAACCGGAGAGCGGTAGTACCGCAAATTTCAACGGCGGTAGTACCGCGCCGCCAAATCCAACGGTCACTGTGCTCGTCTGACAGAGCCGTTCTGACGCAAGATTTGGGAGCGATAGTACCGGCCCCAGCAGGGCGGTAGTACCGCTCATCCTGATTTTTGCAGGAAAATTGTGCCAAACGGCTAGTTTGGTTGGTGGAGGCTATAAATACCTCCACCACTGCACAAGGGCAATAGTTAGTGACTCATTGCACATTTCTTAAGCCCTAGAGCATTCACTTCACCTCAATTCTTTCTTTGCACATCAAAGTGAGGTGGTTGAGCATTTAGTGCTAGTTTCAAATTGCAAATCCATTTGGCACTAGAGTTGCATTCAAGCGAACACCGAGATCTTTTACTCTTAGTGCTTGCCGGCACTTGGACGATCCGGAGAAGGATTGGCTCGGTGATCTTCTCAAGAAGATTGTGAGAAGACCCGGCATATTGTGAAGGTTGGAGCTCGCCTACCCGGAGTGGGGAAGAGCTACACTAGTGATCGAGGTGCTTGGCTCAATTCGTGGAGCCGGTCCGATACGTCCGGGCTTACCTCAACGTGGACTAGGGGAAACCGGCAAGTTTCCGATTACCACGGTAAAAACATCGGTCGTGTCTCTTGTCTCTTTAGCTCTTGTTCATTTGCTTCATTGTGATCATTTATTTGTTTAGAGCTAAGTTGTTAACTAGAATTGTATTGGATTAATTGCTTTACATCTTTGTCTCTTAAAATTGTGAAGAATTAATCTAGTAAACAAGAAAAATTTGAAAACCTCCTATTCACCCCACTCTAGTCGGTATCCTTGATCCTACAGAGGACTAGGTTGAGCCGACCATTGCATACTATGGCTTACCCTATTTTATTTAATAACTTCTTTTTATTATTTTTATATTTATCATGGAAGTTCCATGAGCTAGATTAGACATATGATTCGGTGTACAAGGTTTAGCTGAGCTTTGTTTTTGTCTAGCGTTCATCTTCCGAGCATATGTTATATATATATATATATATATATATATATATATATATATATATATATATATATATATATGATACCAAATGTATAACCCAGGCAGCGACTCAGGGATCTGGTCGCTACGATGTAAGGTAGAGAATAGATTATATGAATGTAAGGAGGATAGAGTTAGTAAGGCAAGATAGAAAGGTTGGAAGAAAATAATAATTAAAAACAAATAGTAACTAAGAACAAGAACATAAATAGTAAACAAGAACGTGAATAGGAAATAAGAACAGAAATAGTAAAGAATAGTAAAGACTGAATTTAAGACATATGCAGCACACAAAGATAAAAGAAGATATGCTTATGCAGAACTGAAAGATAAACTCACACTGAAATAAACATGGAAGAAAATATGAAAGACTGAAAGTAAAGGACAGAATTTAGAGTTAGAATGAAACAATAGAAATATAGAACATAAAGAACTTAGAACATAAGTAAGATATAGAATATAAGGAAGATAAACCAAGAATAATAAGAGGATTAGTAATATAAAGGACAAACTGAAAAAGACATAAATAATAGAATGAACTTGAAATAATCAAACTGAAACATAGAGAGTGTAGGGAGAAATCGTTCTTCGTTCATTCATATACCTTGTAGACAGAAGGAATCCTTCTGTGTAGTACACCAGAACTTAGAACTACTACAAGTTTTAGTTATACAAACCCTACTTTGATTTTACACACTTACACTCTTACAATCTTACACTCTTACACACTTAGACTCAAAGATTGAGTCTTTATTTAGGCTACTACTTATTTTACACTAGTATGGTAGTGGAGTGGGAGTAGAGTGGTGATCAACTTCCTACTCTAAGCTTGGAGGTATGGAAGGCTTAGAGCCGTATGAGGAGTTGTCTCAGGAGTGATCCTTTGAGTTCCTCGTAGGAGTGATGCCCTTTGAAGCTTGCCTTCATGCCCTTTATATAGGGGTCGCCACCCCTGGGATAAGCATGGGCAGAGATGCCCCATGATGACGCCTTTTGACTGGCAATATTATTCTTCATGATGACGCTTTACACCTCAGGGAGTCATGATGGAACTTTAGACCTCCGAGAAGAATATTCGTCATAATGACACTTTTGACCAGACTGTATTCCATCTGCAATAGTAGATAGTACACATATAATTGTCCTGACAATTGCTCTCGTTGTCGGGAAGCTTTTGCGAACAATTATAGTTATTCGCTGTCTTCATCTACTATCATGGGTGCAGAGGTTGTGCCTTCAATTTCATCTGGTTGGAGTGTATCATACCAACTTGGCATTTTCTGATATTCCATGCGTATCTTCGTGTCTTCGCCATAATCAATCTTTATTAGGCGTCCAACTCCTTTGTGTATAATACCATTGCCACCACAAAATATTTTCATGATTTTGTTCTGGAAAACCATCTGACATGTGGTGTCTAGATAGATGCTATCTTCAATTTCCATAGCTTCTTTAAACCATCGCCACTTGTCATGATTAGTATCCTGAGAAAATAATTCCTTTTGTTCCTCAGTCAGAAAACCAAATGCTTTGGCAGGGAAAGTGAAACATCCTTTAAGAATGTACACATCATGCATTGCCGGCCTGACTGGTGATGTAAATCTTGGTGGGATAGTGTAGAAGATAATTTTGTATCTTCCCCTGAGAAATTCCATTCTCTTACAAGCTTCCTTTATTGCAATTCCAAGATCAGACTGAAGAATCTGATCAAGTGTGCCATAGATGATATAGACTAATCCTTGGTCTATAATACTTTGGAGAGAGATATTGTTATGGGTTTGTGTTTGTAGGCCTTTAAAGAGTTTAAGGTCTATCTCTGCTCTCAAGATAATATATTTGTGGTATGGCTGAACAATTAGTCTCTGATCAAAGTGGAGGAGTGGAAATATATGGACATTAATTCTGAGGCTTGGGTTAATTACTCTCCCCTCATATAGGTTGATAAAATATTTTTGGAGTTCTGAAAATATTTTCATTTGTCTCTCATAGTATTTTTTCCAAATTAATTCTTGGATATCTGGGCCTAAGCAAGACAGTGTTTGCTTAGTTTTGAAACTTAATCTGGAAATGAGAATTTCATGAGTGCTAGGATCATGGAACTCTCTGGAGACAATATTCTCCTTTCTCATTTTATTTTTGTGGCTACAATAATTCTTTCTCCTCATTTTATTTTTGTGGCTACATGCAATTGGATGACTGCTGTCTGACACAGATAATGCAGTGGTTTTTATTTGTGGAAATGCTGAGAGAAGTTCTCTAACATTTATGTAGTCGGGAGTTACGGTTATGGTGGATGCATGCTTTTGTTTGTGGAAAGGACCATTGCATGGTGAGCTTGTATCTAAGCTCAATATTTTTGAAACATTTTGTGATCTAGTATCTAGATCAAATATTTGCGAACCATCATGAGATCTCTCGCAGAGATCTGATATTTTTGAATCATCTGGGGATATTCCACTTGGACCCAATATCTTTGAACATTGTGATGGTCTTATGTCAAGACTCATCTTTGAATATTTTGTTGATCTGATACTCAGATCTGATAATTTTGAATACTCCTTTGATCTGGTACCCAGATCCAATAATTTTGAATTGCTAGGTGATCTAGCACCTTGACATGGTAATTTTGATGGGCTTCCTTCCTTTTTGGGAAGAATATATTCTGATATTGAAGCCCCTTCTGTGGGCACATAATCTGATGATATTGCCTTTGTATCTTTAGGCATCATATGATTGAAATAGTAAGCCAGCCCACAGAGTGCATGTGCTTTTTTCCTTACTATTCCTCGCTTGCCAGATTAAATTGAGCAAGCCTTGTTGCAATTCTGTTGCAGCAAAATTATGATTGAACCGCTCGGAGCTCCCCTCCCGTGGTTGGGGTAATTTCCAAGAGCTCATCTGTGTGTATCTTTGCTGAGACATGATTCTCCTGTAATGTGACAAAGAGGCAACTAACTGGATTAGTTGATAGTCATGTAAGATTTGTGCACACATTACCTTCCTTATACTTTTACTATCATGGATCATGTTTCTTTTGAACAATAATTTGGTAAAAATGCAACATGATATTACATTGGTAAGAATGTAACATGATATTACATAATATGACCAATTATGTCTTCGATTTGGGCTGCATGCTTTCATGCATATAATATGAACCAAAACTATTTGATAGTGATGTTCTAGTAATAACCCACTATTGTCAATTTGTGAGTCACCCCATAGGCAACTATGGCAAAGATATGAATCATCATTTAGGCAACTATTGCAAATACATGAGTCATTGCATGAGTCATCATATATGCAACTATAGCAAAGATATGAGTCATCACATGTGCCAAATTGCTGGTTAAAGAGGTGTCTTTGATCATACCCAAATAGGTTTTTATAGGCTACTCTAAGGAGACAAGGCTTTGTAGGTTTTGTCAATCCATTATGAGATGCATATGGCTGCATAGAATTTCGTTTTTGGTTCTCATGACTAAAGAGTAAGCTCCTAAAATGATCATAACAACCTATATCATGCTTATAATGATTCCCTAGCAACTTGTTTTGGATGAACACTTCCTTATGCATATTTTGCTCCTCTTTTTGAGGCCAAGACATGGGAAAAGGATGAGTGTTCTTCAGCTGCGATATATAACTAACACTTTGAATGTTAGTCATGGTTGGCTCAATGGATATCTCATTGACAATATTTCCTTTTCCCGAAGCAATCTCTATAAATTGATTCAATAACGCTTCTTCG
Source organism: Dendrocalamus latiflorus (assembly GCA_017311315.1). Classification (NCBI taxonomy): domain Eukaryota; kingdom Viridiplantae; phylum Streptophyta; class Magnoliopsida; order Poales; family Poaceae; genus Dendrocalamus; species Dendrocalamus latiflorus. The sequence goes on along the minus strand of CM029645.1, from coordinate 24,637,941 downwards.
GGTATGGAACAAAATTTTAATTCCAATTCTTGGTTCATGATTTCAAACTTGATACTATCATTTGTCACAAGAAAAGGACGTATCAACGATAAGAATGGTGTGCCTAGAATGACTCCTTGTTTTAGATTTTTAACAAGCAAAAAGGAAGTCTTAATAGAAACACCAGAGATGCAAATGAGAACTTCAGGGATTTTGAAATTGACTTTAAGTTGGTTCCCATCCGCCCCATGAATTTTATGAGTAGATTTTTGAAAATATTTGGAAGGAATAATTCCTTCACGAATACAATTCATATCAGCTCCTGAGTCAATTAAAGTTTTATATTTGAAGTGAAACCCATCAACAAACTTGTAAGATATTTCTACATACCATTTTTGTTTGAAATAGGTTTCTATGGAGCTAACTATTTCTTTATTATTCTGAAGAATTTCTTCTTCTTCAGATTCGCTTTGAGTTTCATACTCGCTTTTAATTTCTTCTTTTCTAGAAATTTCTAGAATTTGAATTCTTCTTTGAAGATCATTTAGTACTTCTTTTATATAATTTTGCTCTTGAAGCAAGTCATTCAGACTTAACTGCTTCTTAGCCTTCTTATGATCTTCTACTCTTTGGATGACTTCATCAATAGAGAAGTATTTTTTATGTTGGATATCTTTTACCAACTTCTCCTTGTTAGTTTTTACCCTTGATAAGAATCTTTCCAAGATAACTTCTTTTTCTTTTGGATCTTGCACCGTATCAAAGGTGTCTAATACAAATTGTTCTAAGTCTGTGAGGACTAGAATATTTTCATCAGAGGTATCTTCAGAAACATCTTGCTCACAGCAAGAACATACACTATTTTCACAATGATTAACTTCTGATTTTTCTTCATTTTCAGAACTAGACTCATTGTCAATATGGTTTAGGATATCTCCTAGTTTTTCCTTAATGTCTTCTGACTCTGATTCTAGCAAAGTTTGGATTTCTTTTTTGATTTTGGATTTAAAGCAATTGCTTGCTATATGACCTTTTAATCCACATTTATAGCATACTATTGGTTTATTATCCTTTTTAGGAGTATCTTTCTTAAGAGGTTTTCGATGACGCTTCCTCTTAATATAATAGGATTCTTTCTTATTATAAACATGATTTTTTCTAAATCTTTTGACATACTTTGTCCTATGTCTCTTTTCATGTTGATCCTCAAATCCAAATTGATACCAAAAATCTCCCAATTCCTTTTTCCCAATAAGTTTTTGTTTCTTCAGTTGGTCCTTAATTTTGAGGTCATTACAAAGTTCAGCACCTACCAACTGTATCTTTTGGGTGATTTTGCCTATATCTAGGAATTGATAATTTATACTACCCTCTCCTTCCTTTCTTAAAGAGTTTCTAACTTTTTCAGCAAATAGAGGAGGTAGTCCTGATATATACTTTTCCTTCCAAAAATCTTGATTAGGCTCTGGAAGAGTATATAATTTTGATAAGAAAGTATCTTTATACCACCTAAAATCAGACATAGTCTTACATCTTAGGTTTATCAATTGTTCTCTATTTTTCTCATTGATATCTTGATAATTTCCAGCGAAATGATAGACGATATTATAAACTAAAGTAGTCAGGGCATCAGAAATGTTACCGACAGGGTTATTATTCGCGTCTACCCGGACTATGGGATTGCCATTTCCATCTATCTTCACTGCATTGAGAATTGCTTGCTTCTGATCAGAATCCATGTAGTGATCCCACCAGCCTCTCAATTGACCAGAGAATCCAACAACAATCATTGAGGCTGCTTCTCTTTCTGGATTACCACTAGCTATGCAAGCATTAGCATACATAATCATTTGATGGCAAAGGGTAAATATTTGATACTCAGTGTATCCATCTAAATTCCATTCCACAATTTCTTTGCCATTGAAATATGCCATATTACTAATTTGAGGCCTTTCTTCCAGTTGAAGATCAGCATAAGTTGGTCTAGGATAGTAATTCCTTGTCCTAGCAGTATTAGTAATTGGTTTAAAGATCTTATTGACCATATCATTATCTTCTCCATCAGAGATTTGATTAATATTTTTGTTCACCTTTAAGTTGCTTAACTTATTGGCTAACTCACTAACCAAATCTGTAGAGACGGATGATCCTATTGCTTTTTGTTTCCCTAGCTTTATATTAGGACCTAATATGTGTGGGGTAAACAAAGGAACAATAGATCGAGAACTAGATGATTCAGACTGAGAATTAAATGGATAATTTATCTTTACCTCAGCCTTGTTGGTCTTGGATCCTTCCAGGAGAATATTTTCGATGCGATCCGTTTGCTGTCCAAGAGCATGTAAAGATATGTTTGCATAATTTTGTTGTTCCACTAGGTGTCCTATGTGTTCAACTTTTACAGGATCACCATAAGTGGTTTTAGAAATATTTTTTAATGGAGATGCTTTGGAGCCTTCTCCCTGAGTATTATTTGGAAGTTGGATAGATTCAAAAGGAGGATGAACCGACTCTTCAATCTTTCCACCAGAGGTTTTCCATTCTTTTGAGACCTTTTTGATAACATTTAAGTCATCAGATTTTGGTTTCTTTTGAACGGATTTTAGAGTATTTACTTCAGACCTTAGTTTGGCTAATTCGGACTTTAACTCTTCTAGGTCTGACTTAGGCTCTAACTTAGGCTCAGTTTTGGATTTGGTTTTTGATTTACTCTTTGATTTACTCTTTGGCTTGAAGAATTCTTCCAGATGTATGATCTGGCTATTCTCATACCATTCAAAGAAGTAAATATGTCTTTTTTGCTCTTTCATCTCTTTGTACCAAATCTCTGTTATTTTCTTAACATAAGGATTGTCTACATTTTTGTAGTACCTTTCACACTTAATCTTATTTTCAGGAAGATCAAGATTTCTTCTAAGGAGATCCTTATCGATTTCAAACTCATGATCTTCTTCCTCTATAACATTGATCTCAAAATCTGAGATCGAGGGCTCATACTGATTATCCTTATCCTCATAAGTAGCATAGACAATATTATTTGGTTTTAGTTGTGATCTATTGTCTAGGTGAAATGAGGGTCTTGATTGGATAAAGATTGTTCTTTTTGAGGAGAATGTTATTTCAACATCTCCATCTGGTGTTTCAGCCAGAGATTCTAATTCATTTTGTTGAGTGGCTTTTGGCTCAACAGCTTGTAGGAGAGTCCACTTCTCCGGAAGTGTTATCTCATCCCACTTTAAGATTTTGGGAGTAATAATATGATTTCTAGGATTGGCTTGAAGAAGTGTGGTCAGACCTTTGGGTGTATTCTGTTTTGCACAAGGAGCTAACGTGGTCATGGCTTTGTAATAGATCCTATATGTCACTGAAATGTTTTCACTTCCAGGTTCAAGATCAAAGCCAGATGTTTGTAAGCTCAAGTCAGAACCTTATGGAGATTTAAGTCTGAAAGAGATACAGAAAAGTCTGGGAAAGTGTTGAAGAACACAGGACCATTACTAAGACTAGCTTCAACCATTCCTAGCAAAGAGTCCTTAAACTTTTTATTTCTGCAATCTCTTAGGCAAGCCAACACAGAAATATTTAAACCTCTTCGAGTTAATGATCTAATAGCCACTTGTACTAGACCAAAATGTATATAATGAAATTGAGGTTTTGCTCTGATATGATTGATTTCTTTTTCAGAAAGAAGATGAAGAGTTTCATGTAAAGAGCTAATAGGAAGAGTTTTTTCTATAGTTTTTATATAATAATCAGAACGAAGGGAAAACGTGCCTATATGATATATATCTCTAACATTAACCTTAGGTACTTTCCAGTTTGCAATACTTTGCTCTATATCCTCAAAGCAAACAGACGAAGCATTCTTAACCGACATCGTTTTGATAGACCTATCATTACTGCCAGAGGCTTCCAGACGGTCAGTTACACCAAGAGACCTGGCTAACCAAGACATCTTGTACGAAGATAAAAGAGATAGGATAGGTAGTCTTTCTAGTCTACGGCAGGGAAAATCCCACAATAAAGATCAACCTTTTGGATAGACGGTTTCTAGACAACGACAGGGCAGAACCCTTAATTCCGATCGACCTATACCCCTTACAGGCTTACGCAGACAACGATTTCCACCACTTACTGCGCTCTCTTGACGACTTATCGGGAGTCGTCAAGAGAGCGCAGTAAGTGGTGGAAATCGTTGTCTGCGTAAGCCTGTAAGGGGTATAGGTCGATCGGAATTAAGGGTTCTGCCCTGTCGTTGTCTAGAAACCGTCTATCCAAAAGGTTGATCTTTATTGTGGGATTTTCCCTGCCGTAGACTAGAAAGACTACCTATCCTATCTCTTTTATCTTCGTACAAGATGTCTTGGTTAGCCAGGTCTCTTGGTGTAACTGACCGTCTAGAAGCCTCTGGCAGTAATGATAGGTCTATCAAAACGATGTCGGTTAAGAATGCTTCGTCTGTTTGCTTTGAGGATATAGAGCAAAGTATTGCAAACTGGAAAGTACCTAAGGTTAATGTTAGAGATATATATCATATAGGCACGTTTTCCCTTCGTTCTGATTATTATATAAAAACTATAGAAAAAACTCTTCCTATTAGCTCTTTGCATGAAACTCTTCATCTTCTTTCTGAAAAAGAAATCAATCATATCAGAGCAAAACCTCAATTTCATTATATACATTTTGGTCTAGTACAAGTGGCTATTAGATCATTAACTCGAAGAGGTTTAAATATTTCTGTGTTGGCTTGCCTAAGAGATTGCAGAAATAAAAAGTTTAAGGACTCTTTGCTAGGAATGGTTGAAGCTAGTCTTAATAATGGTCCTGTGTTCTTCAACACTTTCCCAGACTTTTCTGTATCTCTTTCAGACTTAAATCTCCATAAGGTTCTGACCTTGAGCTTACAAACATCTGGCTTTGATCTTGAACCTGGAAGTGAAAACATTTTAGTGACATATAGGATCTATTACAAAGCCATGACCACGTTAGCTCCTTGTGCAAAACAGAATACACCCAAAGGTTTGACCACACTTCTTCAAGCCAATCCTAGAAATCATATTATTACTCCCAAAACCTTGAAGTGGGATGAGATAACACTTCCAGAGAAGTGGACTCTCCTACAAGCTGTTGAGCCAAAAGCTACTCAACAAAATGAATTAGAATCTCTGGCTGAAACACCAGATGGAGATGTTGAAATAACATTCTCCTCAAAAAGAACAATCTTTATCCAATCAAGACCCTCATTTCACCTAGACAATAGACCACAACTAAAACCAAATAATATTGTCTATGCTACTTATGAGGATAAGGATAATCAATATGAGCCCTCAATCTCAGATTTTGAGATCAATGTTATAGAGGAAGAAGATCATGAGTTTGAAATCGATAAGGATCTCCTTAGAAGAAATCTTGATCTTCCTGAAAATAAGATTAAGTGCGAAAGGTACTACAAAAATGTAGACAATCCTTATGTTAAGAAAATAACAGAGATTTGGTACAAAGAAATGAAAGAGCAAAAAAGACATATTTACTTCTTTGAATGGTATGAGAATAGCCAGATCATACATCTGGAAGAATTCTTCAAGCCAAAGAGTAAATCAAAGAGTAAATCAAAAACCAAATCCAAAACTGAGCCTAAGTTAGAGCCTAAGTCAGACCTAGAAGAGTTAAAGTCCGAATTAGCCAAACTAAGGTCTGAAGTAAATACTCTAAAATCCGTTCAAAAGAAACCAAAATCTGATGACTTAAATGTTATCAAAAAGGTCTCAAAAGAATGGAAAACCTCTGGTGGAAAGATTGAAGAGTCGGTTCATCCTCCTTTTGAATCTATCCAACTTCCAAATAATACTCAGGGAGAAAGCTCCAAAGCATCTCCATTAAAAAATATTTCTAAAACCACTTATGGTGATCCTGTAAAAGTTGAACACATAGGACACCTAGTGGAACAACAAAATTATGCAAACATATCTTTACATGCTCTTGGACAGCAAACGGATCGCATCGAAAATATTCTCCTGGAAGGATCCAAGACCAACAAGGCTGAGGTAAAGATAAATTATCCATTTAATTCTCAGTCTGAATCATCTAGTTCTCGATCTATTGTTCCTTTGTTTACCCCACACATATTAGGTCCTAATATAAAGCTAGGGAAACAAAAAGCAATAGGATCATCCGTCTTTACAGATTTGGTTAGTGAGTTAGCCAATAAGTTGAGCAACTTAAAGGTGAACAAAAATATTAATCAAATCTCTGATGGAGAAGATAATGATATGGTCAATAAGATCTTTAAACCAATTACTAATACTGCTAGGACAAGGAATTACTATCCTAGACCAACTTATGCTGATCTTCAACTTGAAGAAAGGCCTCAAATTAGTAATATGGCATATTTCAATGGCAAAGAAATTGTGGAATGGAATTTAGATGGATACACTGAGTATCAAATATTTACCCTTTGCCATCAAATGATTATGTATGCTAATGCTTGCATAGCTAGTGGTAATCCAGAAAGAGAAGCAGCCTCAATGATTGTTGTTGGATTCTCTGGTCAATTGAGAGGCTGGTGGGATCACTACATGGATTCTGATCAGAAGCAAGCAATTCTCAATGCAGTGAAGATAGATGGAAATGGCAATCCCATAGTCCGGGTAGACGCGAATAATAACCCTGTCGGTAACATTTCTGATGCCCTGACTACTTTAGTTTATAATATCGTCTATCATTTCGCTGGAAATTATCAAGATATCAATGAGAAAAATAGAGAACAATTGATAAACCTAAGATGCAAGACTATGTCTGATTTTAGGTGGTATAAAGATACTTTCTTATCAAAATTATATACTCTTCCTGAGCCTAATCAAGATTTTTGGAAGGAAAAGTATATATCAGGACTACCTCCTCTATTTGCTGAAAAAGTTAGAAACTCTTTAAGAAAGGAAGGAGAGGGTAGTATAAATTATCAATTCCTAGATATAGGCAAAATCACCCAAAAGATACAGTTGGTAGGTGCTGAACTTTGTAATGACCTTAAAATTAAGGACCAACTGAAGAAACAAAAAATTATTGGGAAAAAGGAATTGGGAGATTTTTGCTATCAATTCGGATTTGAGGATCAACATGAAAGAAGACATAGGACAAAGTATGTCAAAAGATTTAGAAAAAATCATATTGATAATAAGAAAGAAACTTATTATGTTAAGAGGAAGCGTCACCGAAAACCTCTTAAGAAAAATACTCCTAAAAAGGATGATAAACCAATTGTATGCTATAAATGTGGACTAAAAGGTCATATAGCAAGCAATTGCTTTAAATCCAAAATCAAAAAAGAAATCCAAACTTTGCTAGAATCAGAGTCAGAAGACATTAAGGAAAAACTAGGAGATATCCTAAACCATATTGACAATGAGTCTAGTTCTGAAAATGAAGAAAAATCAGAAGTTAATCATTGTGAAGATAGTGTATGTTCTTGCTGTGAGCAAGATGTCTCTGAGGATACCTCTGATGAAAATATTCTAGTCCTCACAGACTTAGAACAATTTGTATTAGACACCTTTGATACGGTGCAAGATCCAAGAGAAAAAGAAGTTATCTTGGAAAGATTCTTATCAAGGGTAAAAACTAACAAGGAGAAGTTGGTAAAAGATATCCAACATAAAAAATACTTCTCTATTGATGAAGTCATCCAAAGAGTAGAAGATCATAAGAAGGCTAAGAAGCAGTTGAGTTTGAATGACTTGCTTCAAGAACAAAACTATACAAAAGAAGTGCTAAATGATCTTCAAAGAAGAATTCAAATTCTAGAAATTTCTAGAAAAGAAGAAAGAAAATATGAAACTCAAAGTGAATCTGAGAGTGAATCTGAAGAAGAAATTCTTCAGAACAATAAAGAAATAGTTAGCTCCATAGAAACCTATTTCAAGCAAAAATGGTATGTAGAAATATCATACAAGTTTGTTGATGGGTTTCACTTCAAATATAAAACTTTAATTGACTCAGGAGCTGATATGAATTGTATTCGTGAAGGAATTATTCCTTCCAAATATTTTCAAAAATCTACTCATAAAATTCATGGGGCGGATGGGAACCAACTTAAAGTCAATTTCAAAATCCCTGAAGTTCTCATTTGCATCTCTGGTGTTTCTATTAAGACTTCCTTTTTGCTTGTTAAAAATCTAAAACAAGGAGTCATTCTAGGCACACCATTCTTATCGTTGATACGTCCTTTTCTTGTGACAAATGATAGTATCAAGTTTGAAATCATGAACCAAGAATTGGAATTAAAATTTTGTTCCATACCCGAAGAAGCGTTATTGAATCAATTTATAGAGATTGCTTCGGGAAAAGAAAATATTGTCAATGAGATATCCATTGAGCCAACCATGACTAACATTCAAAGTGTTAGTTATATAAATATATCGCAGCTGAAGAACACTCATCCTTTTCCCATGTCTTGGCCTCAAAAAGAGGAGCAAAATATGCATAAGGAAGTGTTCATCCAAAACAAGTTGCTAGGGAATCATTATAAGCATGATATAGGTTGTCATGATCATTTTATGAGCTTACTCTTTAGTCATGAGAACCGAAAACGAAATTCTATGCAGCCATATGCTTCTCATACTAACCTTTATGAAGTGGCAAAACCTATAAAATCTTGTTTCCATAAAGTAGCTTATAAACCCTTGTTTGAGCTTGATCAATGTCACCTCCTTAACCAGAAATTCTGCACATGGGGTGACTCATATCTTTGCTATAGTTGCATATATGATGACTCATGCAATGACTCATGTATTTGCAATAGTTGCCTAAATGATGATTCATATCTTTGCCATAGTTGCCTATGGGGTGACTCACAAATTGACAATAGTGAGTTATTGCTCAAACATCACTATCAAATATTTTTGGTTCATATTATATGTATGAAAGCATGCAGCCCAAAACAAGCATGTAATTGGTCATACTATGTAATATCATGTTACATTCTCATCAATATAATATCATGTTACATTTTTACCAAATTATTGTTTAAAAGAAACATGATCCATGATAGTAAAAATATAAGGAAGGTAATGTGTGCACAAATCTTTCATGACTATCAACTAATCCAGTTAGTTGCTTCTTTGTCACATTACAGGGGAATCATGTCCCAGCAAAGATATACTCAGATGAGCTCTTGGAAATTACCCCAACCACGGGAGGGGAATTCTGAGCGGTTCAATCATAATTTTCCTGCAACAGAATTGCAGCAAGGCTTGCTCAATTTACTTTGGCAAGCAAAGAATAATAATGAAAAAGCTCATGCACTACGTGGGCTGGCCTACTATTTCAATCATATGATGCCTAAAGATACAAAGGCAATATCATCAGATTATATGCCCACAAAACAGGCTTCAAGAGATATTCTTCCCAGAAGAAAAGAAAGCCCATCAAAATTATTAGATCAAGGTGTTGGATCACCTAGCAATTCAAAATTATTGGATCTGGGTACCAGATCAAAAGTATCAGATCTGAGCATCAGATCATCAAATTCAAAGATGAGCCTCGATTTGAGACCATCTCAATATTCCAAAATATTGAATCTGGGAGAATCCCCAGATGATCCGAAGATATTAGATCTCTATAAGAGGTCTCATGAAAATGTTTCAAAAATATCGAGTTTGGCTACAAGCTCACCAAGCAATGGTTCTTTCCACAAACAAACACATACATCCACCATAACTGCATTCCCAGACTGCATAAATGTCAAAGAACTTCTCTTGGCATTTCCACAAATAAAAACCATGGCATTATCAGCATCTGATAGCATTCATACAATTGCATGTAGCCACAAAAATAAAGTGAGAAGAGAGAATTATTGTAGCCACAAAAATAAAATAAGAAAGGAGAATATTGTCTCCAGAGGGCCTCTTGACCCTACTACCCATGAAATTCTCATTTCTAGATTGAGTTTCAAAACCAAGCAAACACTTTCTTGCCTAGGGCCAGATATTCTAGAACTCATCTGGAAAAAATACTATGAGCGACAAATGAAAATATTTTCAGAGCTCCAAAAATATTTTATCAACCTATATGAGGAGAGAGAAATTAACCCAAGCCTCAGAATCAATGTCCATAGATTTCCACTCCTCCATTTTGATAAGAGAATAAGTATTCAGCCATATCACAAATATATTATATTGAGAGCAGAGATAGATCTTAAACTTTTCAAAAGCCTACAAACACAAGCCCATAACAATCTCTCTCTCCAGAGTATTATAGACCAAGGGTTAGTCTATATCATCTATGGCACACTTGATCAGATTCTTCAATCTGATCTTGGAACTGCTATAAAGGAAGCTTGTAAAAGAATGGAATTCATCAGGGGAAGATACAAAATTATCTTCTATTCTATCCCACCAAGATTTACACCACCAGTCAGGCCGGCAATGCATGATGTTTACATTCTCAAAGGATGTTTCACTTTCCCTGCCAAAACATTTGGATTTCTGACTGAAGAACAAAAAGAATTATTTTCTCAGAATACCAATCATGACAAGTGGCGGTGGTTTAAAGAAGCTATGGAAATCGAAGATAGCATCTATTTAGACACCTCATGTCAAATGGTTTTTCAAAACCGGATCATGAAAATATTCTGTGGTGGCAATGGTATTGTACACAAAGGGGTTGGACGCCTAATAAAGGTTGATTATGGTGAAGACACGATGATACGTAAAGAATATCAGAAAATGCTGAGTTGGTATGATACACTCCAACCAGATGAAATTGAAGGAACGACCTCTGCACCAATGATAGTAGATGAAGACAGCGAATAACAATAATTGTTCGCAGAAGCTCTCCGACAACGAGAACAATTGTCAGGACAATTATATGAGTACTATCTACTATTGCAGATGGAATCTGAACTATTGCAGACAGAATACAGTCTGGTCAAAAGTGTCATTATGACGAATATTCTTCACGGAGGTCTAAAGTTTCATCATGACTCCCTGAGGTGTAAAGCGTCATCATGAAGAATAATATTGCCAGTCAAAAGGCGTCATCATGGGGCATCTCTGCCCATGCTTATCCCAGGGGTGGCGACCCCTATATAAAGGGCATGAAGGCAAGCTTCAAAGGGCATCACTCCTACGAGGAACTCAAAGGATCACTCCTGAGACAACTCCTCACACGGCTCTAAGTGCTCCATAGCTCCACAAGCTTAGAGTAGGAAGTTGATCACTACCACTACCACTACCACTACCACTCTACCTCCACTCCACAAACTAGTGTAAAATAAGTAGTAGCCTAAATAAAGACTCAATCTTTGAGTCTAAGTGTGTAAGAGTGTAAGATTGTAAGAGTGTAAGTGTGTAAAATCTAAGTAGGGTTTGTATAACTAAAACTTGTAGTAGTTCTAAGTTCTGGTGTACTACACAGAAGGATTCCTTCTGTCTACAAGGTATATGAATGAACGAAGAACGATTTCTATCCCTAAACTCTCTATGTCTCAGTTTGATTATTTCAAGTTCTTTCTATTATTTATGCCCTTTTCAGTTTGTCCTTTATATTACTAATGTTCTTATTTTCTTACTTATGTTCTAAGTTCTTTATGTTCTATATTTCTATTGTTTCATTCTAACTCTAAATTCTGTCCTTTACTTTCAGTCTTTCATATTTTCTTCCATGTTTATTTCAGTGTGAGTTTATCTTTCAGTTCTGCATAAGCATATCTTCTTTTATCTTTGTGTGCTGCATATGTCTTAAATTCAGTCTTTACTATTCTTTACTATTTCTGTTCTTATTTCCTATTCACGTTCTTGTTTACTATTTATGTTCTTGTTCTTAGTTACTATTTGTTTTTAATTATTATTTACTTCCAACCTTTCTATCTTGCATATCTAACTCTATCCTCCTTGCATTCATATAATCCATTCTCTACCTTGCATCGTAGCGACCAGATCCCTGAGTCGCTGCCTGGGTTATACATTTGGTATCAGAGCCATCTGGGGGTGCCAGGCTCCCCAAGCCATCTTCTCCGAAGGGGGGGAGAGGGGTGCGGTGGTGAGCAGTAGTCGCGGAGATCCCGGTTGGTGTGGCGGTACGCTGAGTCGCGTAGGTCCCGAAGCCCTGAGCAGGTGAGCGTGAAGTCGCGTGGCCCGATAAGTCGTCAAGAGAGCGCAGTAAGTGGTGGAAATCGTTGTCTGCGTAAGCCTGTAAGGGGTATAGGTCGATCGGAATTAAGGGTTCTGCCCTGTCGTTGTCTAGAAACCGTCTATCCAAAAGGTTGATCTTTATTGTGGGATTTTCCCTGCCGTAGACTAGAAAGACTACCTATCCTATCTCTTTTATCTTCGTACAAGATGTCTTGGTTAGCCAGGTCTCTTGGTGTAACTGACCGTCTGGAAGCCTCTGGCAGTAATGATAGGTCTATCAAAACGATGTCGGTTAAGAATGCTTCGTCTGTTTGCTTTGAGGATATAGAGCAAAGTATTGCAAACTGGAAAGTACCTAAGATTAATGTTAGAGATATATATCATATAGGCACGTTTTCCCTTCGTTCTGATTATTATATAAAAACTATAGAAAAAACTCTTCCTATTAGCTCTTTGCATGAAACTCTACATCTTCTTTCTGAAAAAGAAATCAATCATATTAGAGCAAAACCTCAATATCATTATATACATTTTGGTCTAGTACAAGTGGCTATTAGATCATTAACTCGAAGAGGTTTAAATATTTCTGTGTTGGCTTGTCTAAGAGATTGCAGAAATAAAAAGTTTAAGGACTCTTTGCTAGGAATGGTTGAAGCTAGTCTTAGTAATGGTCCTGTGTTCTTCAACACTTTCCCCGACTTTTCTGTATCTCTTTCAGACTTAAATCTCCATAAGGTTCTGACCTTGAGCTTACAAACATCTGGCTTTGATCTTGAACCTGGAAGTGAAAACATTTCAGTAACATATAGGATCTATTACAAAGCCATGACCACGTTAGCTCCTTGTGCAAAACAGAATACACCCAAAGGTCTGACCACACTTCTTCAAGCCAATCCTAGAAATCATATTATTACTCCCAAAACCTTAAAGTGGGATGAGATAACACTTCCGGAGAAGTGGACTCTCCTACAAGCTGTTGAGCCAAAAGCCACTCAGCAAAATGAATTAGAATCTCTGGCCGAAACTCCAGATGGAGATGTTGAAATAACATTCTCCTCAAAAAGAACAATCTTTATCCAATCAAGACCCTCATTTCACCTAGACAATAGACCACAACTAAAACCAAATAATATTGTCTATGCTACTTATGAGGATAAGGATAATCAATATGAGCCCTCAATCTCAGATTTTGAGATCAATGTTATAGAGGAAGAAGATCATGAGTTTGAAATCGATAAGGATCTCCTTAGAAGAAATCTTGATCTTCCTGAAAATAAGATTAAGTGCGAAAGGTACTACAAAAATGTAGACAATCCTTATGTTAAGAAAATAACAGAGATTTGGTACAAAGAGATGAAAGAACAAAAAAGACATATTTACTTCTTTGAATGGTATGAGAATAGCCAGATCATACATCTGGAAGAATTCTTCAAGCCAAAGAGTAAATCAAAGAGTAAATCAAAAACCAAATCCAAAACTGAGCCTAAGTTAGAGCCTAAGTCAGACCTAGAAGAGTTAAAGTCCGAATTAGCCAAACTAAGGTCTGAAGTAAATACTCTAAAATCCGTTCAAAAGAAACCAAAATCTGATGACTTAAATGTTATCAAAAAGGTCTCAAAAGAATGGAAAACCTCTGGTGGAAAGATTGAAGAGTCGGTTCATCCTCCTTTTGAATCTATCCAACTTCCAAATAATACTCAGGGAGAAAGCTCCAAAGCATCTCCATTAAAAAATATTTCTAAAACCACTTATGGTGATCCTGTAAAAGTTGAACACATAGGACACCTAGTGGAACAACAAAATTATGCAAACATATCTTTACATGCTCTTGGACAGCAAACGGATCGCATCGAAAATATTCTCCTGGAAGGATCCAAGACCAACAAGGCTGAGGTAAAGATAAATTATCCATTTAATTCTCAGTCTGAATCATCTAGTTCTCGATCTATTGTTCCTTTGTTTACCCCACACATATTAGGTCCTAATATAAAGCTAGGGAAACAAAAAGCAATAGGATCATCCGTCTCTACAGATTTGGTTAGTGAGTTAGCCAATAAGTTAAGCAACTTAAAGGTGAACAAAAATATTAATCAAATCTCTGATGGAGAAGATAATGATATGGTCAATAAGATCTTTAAACCAATTACTAATACTGCTAGGACAAGGAATTACTATCCTAGACCAACTTATGCTGATCTTCAACTGGAAGAAAGGCCTCAAATTAGTAATATGGCATATTTCAATGGCAAAGAAATTGTGGAATGGAATTTAGATGGATACACTGAGTATCAAATATTTACCCTTTGCCATCAAATGATTATGTATGCTAATGCTTGCATAGCTAGTGGTAATCCAGAAAGAGAAGCAGCCTCAATGATTGTTGTTGGATTCTCTGGTCAATTGAGAGGCTGGTGGGATCACTACATGAATTCTGATCAGAAGCAAGCAATTCTCAATGCAGTGAAGATAGATGGAAATGGCAATCCCATAGTCCGGGTAGACGCGAATAATAACCCTGTCGGTAACATTTCTGATGCCCTGACTACTTTAGTTTATAATATCGTCTATCATTTCGCTGGAAATTATCAAGATATCAATGAGAAAAATAGAGAACAATTGATAAACCTAAGATGTAAGACTATGTCTGATTTTAGGTGGTATAAAGATACTTTCTTATCAAAATTATATACTCTTCCTGAGCCTAATCAAGATTTTTGGAAGGAAAAGTATATATCAGGACTACCTCCTCTATTTGCAGAAAAAGTTAGAAACTCTTTAAGAAAGGAAGGAGAGGGTAGTATAAATTATCAATTCCTAGATATAGGCAAAATCACCCAAAAGATACAGTTGGTAGGTGCTGAACTTTGTAATGACCTTAAAATTAAGGACCAACTGAAGAAACAAAAACTTATTGGGAAAAAGGAATTGGGAGATTTTTGCTATCAATTCGGATTTGAGGATCAACATGAAAGAAGACATAGGACAAAGTATGTCAAAAGATTTAGAAAAAATCATGTTGATAATAAGAAAGAATCCTATTATATTAAGAGGAAGCGTCATCGAAAACCTCTTAAGAAAGATACTCCTAAAAAGGATAATAAACCAATAGTATGCTATAAATGTGGATTAAAAGGTCATATAGCAAGCAATTGCTTTAAATCCAAAATCAAAAAAGAAATCCAAACTTTGCTAGAATCAGAGTCAGAAGACATTAAGGAAAAACTAGGAGATATCCTAAACCTTATTGACAATGAGTCTAGTTCTGAAAATGAAGAAAAATCAGGAGTTAATCATTGTGAAGATAGTGTATGTTCTTGCTGTGAGCAAGATGCCTCTGAGGATACCTCTGATGAAAATATTCTAGTCCTCACAGACTTAGAGCAATTTGTATTAGACACCTTTGATACGGTGCAAGATCCAAAAGAAAAAGAAGTTATCTTGGAAAGATTTTTATCAAGGGTAAAAACTAACAAAGAAAAGTTAGTAAAAGATATCCAACATAAAAAGTATTTCTCTATTGATGAAGTCATCCAAAGAGTAGAAGATCATAAGAAGGCTAAGAAGCAGTTGAGTTTGAATGACTTGCTTCAAGAACAAAACTATATAAAAGAAGTGCTAAATGATCTTCAAAGAAGAATTCAAATTCTAGAAATTTCTAGAAAAGAAGAAAGAGAATATAAAACTCAAAGTGAATCTGAGAGTGAATCTGAAGAAGAAATTCTTCAGAACAATAAAGAAATAGTTAGCTCCATAGAAACCTATTTCAAGCAAAAATGGTATGTAGAAATATCTTACAAGTTTGTTGATGGGTTTCACTTCAAATATAAAACTTTAATTGACTCAGGAGCTGATATGAATTGTATTCGTGAAGGAATTATTCCTTCCAAATATTTTCAAAAATCTACTCATAAAATTCATGGGGCGGATGGGAACCAACTTAAAGTCAATTTCAAAATCCCTGAAGTTCTCATTTGCATCTCTGGTGTTTCTATCAAGACTTCCTTTTTGCTTGTTAAAAATCTAAAACAAGGAGTCATTCTAGGCACACCATTCTTATCGTTGATACGTCCTTTTCTTGTGACAAATGATAGTATCAAGTTTGAAATCATGAACCAAGAATTGGAATTAAAATTTTGCTCCATACCCGAAGAAGCGTTATTGAATCAATTTATAGAGATTGCTTCGGGAAAAGAAAATATTGTCAATGAGATATCCATTGAGCCAACCATGACTAACATTCAAAGTGTTAGTTATATATCGCAGCTGAAGAACACTCATCCTTTTCCCATGTCTTGGCCTCAAAAAGAGGAGCAAAATATGCATAAGGAAGTGTTCATCCAAAACAAGTTGCTAGAGAATCATTATAAACATGATATAGGTTGTCATGATCATTTTATGAGCTTACTCTTTAGTCATGAGAACCAAAAACGAAATTCTATGCAGCCATATGCTTCTCATAATGGATTGACAAAACCTCCAAAGCCTTGTCTCCTTAGAGTAGCCTATAAAAACCTATTTGGGTATGATCAAAGACACCTCTTTAACCAGCAATTTGGCACATGTGATGACTCATATCTTTGCTATAGTTGCATATATGATGACTCATGCAATGACTCATGTATTTGCAATAGTTGCCTAAATGATGATTCATATCTTTGCCATAGTTGCCTATGGGGTGACTCACAAATTGACAATAGTGGGTTATTACTAAAACAAATTGACAATAGTGGGTTATTACTAAAACATCACTATCAAATAGTTTTGGTTCATATTATATGCATGAAAGCATGCAGCCCAAATCGAAGACATAATTGGTCATATTATGTAATATCATGTTACATTCTTACCAATGTAATATCATGTTGCATTTTTACCAAATTATTGTTCAAAAGAAACATGATCCATGATAGTAAAAGTATAAGGAAGGTAATGTGTGCACAAATCTTACATGACTATCAACTAATCCAGTTAGTTGCCTCTTTGTCACATTACAGGAGAATCATGTCTCAGCAAAGATACACACAGATGAGCTCTTGGAAATTACCCCAACCACGGGAGGGGAGCTCCGAGCGGTTCAATCATAATTTTGCTGCAACAGAATTGCAACAAGGCTTGCTCAATTTAATCTGGCAAGCGAGGAATAGTAAGGAAAAAGCACATGCACTCTGTGGGCTGGCCTACTATTTCAATCATATGATGCTTAAAGATACAAAGGCAATATCATCAGATTATGTGCCCACAGAAGGGGCTTCAATATCAGAATATATTCTTCCCAAAAAGGAAGGAAGCCCATCAAAATTATCATGTCAAGGTGCTGAATCACCTAGCAATTCAAAATTATTGGATCTGGGTACCAGATCAAAGGAGTATTCAAAATTATCAAATCTGAGTATCAGATCAACAAAATATTCAAAGATGAGTCTTGACATAAGACCATCACAATGTTCAAAGATATTGGGTCCAAGTGGAATATCCCCAGATGATTCAAAAATATCAGATCTCTGCGAGAGATCTCATGATGGTTCGCAAATATTTGATCTAGATACTAGATCACAAAATGTTTCAAAAATATTGAGCTTAGATACAAGCTCACCATGCAATGGTCCTTTCCACAAACAAAAGCATGCATCCACCATAACCGTAACTCCCGACTACATAAATGTTAGAGAACTTCTCTCAGCATTTCCACAAATAAAAACCACTGCATTATCTGTGTCAGACAGCAGTCATCCAATTGCATGTAGCCACAAAAATAAAATGAGGAGAAAGAATTATTGTAGCCACAAAAATAAAATGAGAAAGGAGAATATTGTCTCCAGAGAGTTCCATGATCCTAGCACTCATGAAATTCTCATTTCCAGATTAAGTTTCAAAACTAAGCAAACACTGTCTTGCTTAGGCCCAGATATCCAAGAATTAATTTGGAAAAATACTATGAGAGACAAATGAAAATATTTTCAGAACTCCAAAAATATTTTATCAACCTATATGAGGGGAGAGTAATTAACCCAAGCCTCAGAATTAATGTCCATATATTTCCACTCCTCCACTTTGATCAGAGACTAATTGTTCAGCCATACCACAAATATATTATCTTGAGAGCAGAGATAGACCTTAAACTCTTTAAAGGCCTACAAACACAAACCCATAACAATATCTCTCTCCAAAATATTATAGACCAAGGATTAGTCTATATCATCTATGGCACACTTGATCAGATTCTTCAGTCTGATCTTGGAATTGCAATAAAGGAAGCTTGTAAGAGAATGGAATTTCTCAGGGGAAGATACAAAATTATCTTCTATACTATCCCACCAAGATTTACATCACCAGTCAGGCCGGCAATGCATGATGTGTACATTCTTAAAGGATGTTTCACTTTCCCTGCCAAAGCATTTGGTTTTCTGACTGAGGAACAAAAGGAATTATTTTCTCAGGATACTAATCATGACAAGTGGCGATGGTTTAAAGAAGCTATGGAAATTGAAGATAGTATCTATCTAGACACCACATGTCAGATGGTTTTCCAGAACAAAATCATGAAAATATTTTGTGGTGGCAATGGTATTATACACAAAGGAGTTGGACGCCTAATAAAGATTGATTATGGCGAAGACACGAAGATACGCATGGAATATCAGAAAATGCTAAGTTGGTATGATACACTCCAACCAGATGAAATTGAAGGCACAACCTCTGCACCCATGATAGTAGATGAAGACAGCGAATAACTATAATTGTTCGCAAAAGCTTCCCGACAACGAGAGCAATTGTCAGGACAATTATATGTGTACTATCTACTATTGCAGATGGAATACAGTCTGATCAAAAGTGTCATTATGACGAATATTCTTCTCGGAGGTCTAAAGTTCCATCATGACTCCCTGAGGTGTAAAGCGTCATCATGAAGAATAATATTGCCAGTCAAAAGGCGTCATCATGGGGCATCTCTGCCCATGCTTATCCCAGGGGTGGCGACCCCTATATAAAGGGCATGAAGGCAAGCTTCAAAGGGCATCACTCCTACGAGGAACTCAAAGGATCACTCCTGAGACAACTCCTCATACGGCTCTAAGCCTTCCATACCTCCACAAGCTTAGAGTAGGAAGTTGATCACCACTCTACTCCCACTCCACTACCAAACTAGTGTAAGATAAGTAGTAGCCTAAATAAAGACTCAATCTTTGAGTCTAAGTGTGTAAGTGTGTAAGATTGTAAGAGTGTAAGTGTGTAAAATCTAAGTAGGGTTTGTATAACTAAAACTTGTAGTAGTTCTAAGTTCTGGTGTACTACACAGAAGGTTCCTCCTTCTGTCTATCAAGGTATATGAATGAACGAAGAACGATTTCTATCCCTAAACTCTCTTTAATTTGAGTTTGTTCCTACTTATGTTCTTTTCATTCTATCTTCTATATTACTAATGTTGTTCTGTTATATTACCAATGTTCTTTTTATTTTGTTCTTTAAGTTCTATACTTAAGTTCTTTATGTTCTATATTATTTCGTTCTAACTCTAAATTCTGTCCTTTACTTTCAGTCTTTTACATTTTCTTCCATGTTTATTTCAGTATGAGTTTATCTTTCAGTTCTGCATAAGCATATCTTCTTTTATCTTTGTGTGTTGCATATGTCTTAAATTTCAGTCTTTACAATTCTTTACTATTTTCGTTCTTATTTACAATTTCTGTTCGTATTTCCTATTCACGTTCTTGTTTACTATTTATGTTCTTGTTCTTAGTAACTATTTGTTTTTAAATAATTATTATTTTCTTCCAACCTTTCTATCTTGCCTTACTAACTCTATCCTCCTTGCATTCATATAATCTATTCTCTACCTTACATCGTAGCGACCAGATCCCTGAGTCGCTGCCTGGGTCATACATTATATATATATATATATATATATATATATATATATATATATATATATATATATATATATATATATATATATATATATATATATATATATATATATATATATATTGTTTAGCTTACCGAATTAATATTAGAGTCCGGTTTTATAGCATTTTATGGTTCAACATTTTATGTACCCTCAGTTATTACTAAGCTTAGCTTAATTTGAATTATGATCTATCTATACAGGTTGTAGCCTACTATATTCAATCATGGTCGATATTATTATTTACTAAATCTAACATTGATATTTAATTTATTGCAACTTATCATTTCACCTATACTTCAATTATTATTAAGCTTAGCTTTAGTTTAATTTAAATTTATTTATCTGGGAAAAGCTGGTCATATAGGGTTATATTAATATTTGTTATTTAGCAAAATATAAGTTTTTATTAAGATGGCATGTTAAATATTGGACATATATTTCAATTATAATTAAGGGTATCTTTACTAAATTTATATATTTAACCAAAGCCACTTTTCTTTATTAATTCCTTTAATTATTAATTAGATTTAAAATAATTACTAAAGGCACATTAGTTACTAACATTAATCCATGATTAGACATTTATTAAGCTTAATTATATCCTAATAAATTTTTGTATCTTTTATGGATTTATTGTTGATTTTTCCTGATTTTTTTTCAGTCGGAATGGGTTAATAAAAATCAACAAACAAAAATAAAAAGGAAAAAGGTGCACTGGCGGAATCGAACTCAGGACCTCACGATTGCAAATGCTAAGCGCGCTGAGCTAGCCAAGTGGGGCTCTCGGTCTTTCGCGATTTACTGGAGGGTGTTAATACTGAAGCGAGCGGGGGCTGGGGACTGAACAGAAGAGCTAGCCGGCCGAAACAGGGGAGGCGCATGACGGTCAGGGCAGGTGGGCTCGCCGGCGCGGGGAGGTCGGAGGGGCGGGGTAGGCCGGCAAAACGGAATCCCGATGAGGCTAGCAAGCTTGTGAAGGAGGCGGCGCAGATCGGCGGGGCGGCGGTCTGGTGTGGCCAGCGGCGAGGTGAAATGGGGCGGCGGCGCCGGCGTGGAGGAAAAGGAAAATTGAGGCGCGCGTGAGCTGTAGGGACAGGAGGGGTATTTTATCGAGCCAACGGCCGAGCCGGAGGGGGACCACGGCGAGCCGGCGGCGTGAGGCGGGGTCGGGCGGCGGTGGCGCGCTGTGACGGCGGCATGCAGGCGGCGAGGGCCTCGGTCGGCGGTCGGGGAACGAGGGTCTCGGTCGGCGGTCGGGGAAGCTTCGGGGCGTCGTGAAGGTACTCCCACCGCGAGGAATTGGAGGAAGGTCCACCAGGGAGGTGCTGGCGGCGATAATGGCAACGGCGGCCGGTGTTGGGGAGGATGGGCGGTGCGTGAGCTCCGGTTATCGGGTTTCCAATTGGGTGGAAGGGGAGGTAGAGGAGAAGCGGGGACACGAGTTGGCGCGGTACAATTGGCCGGAGTTCGCCGGAGCGGCCGGGGCGGTGTGAGGTGGCGGCGGCCGGGCTTCGGGCTAGCGCGGGAGAAGACAGAGGAGGCCGGGGAAGCAATGGGGGGCGGCGGGGGCTTCTTATAGCTGCGGAAGGGGGGCCGTGGACCTGCTGTAGCTGCTAACCGGGGCACAGGGCGCGGTATGGGTGACGGCATGGCCGGTGACGTGCGGGTGGTTGGCCGGTGGGAGGAGCCATGGCGGGGTGTGTGGGCGCGGGTCAGCGCTAGTATGTGCGAGGCGACGACAGGAGAGGGCGGCGCATGAATGCCACGGGGCGGAGGAATGCTGGGCGCAGCAGAGCACGTGCGGCGCACAGGGGAAGAAAAGAAAAAGGAGAATGAGTGGGGGAAGAGAAGTCAGCGCGCTGAGGGGGAAGAGAGATCGGGGCAAGGGCCAGGGCCCGCGTGCAGAGGAGAGAAGGAAGAAAAGAAGGGGCCCGCGGTCAGTGAAGGAAAGAGAGAAAGGGAGGAGGAGAGAAAAGGGGAGGGGAAAAAAAGAGAAAAGGCTAGGGCCACATAAATTTTCATATTTGTATTTTCTTACGGCTAAAGTTGTCATTGCAAGTGCACAATTTTGTAGATATATTTATATGTATTATCCATATGTATCTGTATTTCATTTATTTGTTCCTAATGTTATTTGCGCCATTATTTCCAGAAATGAAATTTTATGTTTTGAAATCAGGCCATCCCATCATTTTATGGATCATCTTTTCAGATTCGTATTTTAAAATTTTTGTTCTCCATTATTTGAACTTTTCCTTTTTGGGCATTATTAATATTTGTCATTGTCTTTTATGATTTCTTTAATTTTTGGAACCTCAACCAAATTCAGGAAAACACCATAAAATCCAAATTTCCAATAAATATATTGCAAAATAATTCAAGAGGTTCATATTTTCACATTTAAAATTTTAGGATGTTACAGCTTCTAATACAGGGTCTTAACAAGATTAATGGAAAAGGATACATATTTAATTCTCTTGTGTAGCCTTGTTTTTGAGCAAGTTGGCGAAATGAATCAAACTAGAGGCCGTTGGGACAGTACTGAATTCCGCCCAAATTTGTCATTCCTCGGCCCATCACGTCTGGAGGCTTCTTGCAGATACCAGCCATTTGATTTCTACCATCGTGGCAAATCAGAGAAGCCGAGAAGGGTTTTTGAGTTTTCCCCTTCCTTAAAACCCTGCAACAAACTGCAATCCCACATCACCGCAACCGCCTCCGCCGGCGCGAGGCGCCGCCGATCCATTCCCCAGCCAGCCATGTCCCAGCTCCTCCTCCGCCGCTTCCCCGCCCACCGCTGCGGTGGCCACTGGCGCCGCCTCGGCTCGGTGGCGGCGGGGGGCGGCGAGAGGCGGCGGGCCCCGCGGCAGCAGCAGCACGAGGAGGAGAGCAGGGCGGTGAAGGTTTCGGTGTGGTGGGACTTCGAGAACTGCCACCTCCCCAACGGCGTCAACGTCTGCCGCGTTGCCCCACGCGTGACCGCGGCCCTCCGCGCCGCCGGCATCCGCGGCCCGCTCTCCATCACCGCCTTCGGCGACGTGCTCCAGCTCGCGCGCTCCTCGCAGGAGGTGCTCGTCGGCACCGGCGTCTCCATCTCCCACGTCCCACACAGTTGCGTGCTACCGCCCCCCCCCCCCCCCCCCCCCCCCCCCCACCCATCCCGTTCCGTTTGGTTGTGATTTTTGACACGTCTCCTAGGAAGTGGGAACTGTTTACCATTTGTGTAGATGTAGCGGGGAAGGATTTGGGTGCCTCTGACACGATTTGTGTATTGTTTAGGCTTTTGTGTGTATTTCATCGGATAATGCGTTGTTGGGGTGGTGATCTGATATGCATTGCCATATTTTGCCATGTTAGTGTGCTTGAGTTGGAGAGAACCTGGTATTTGATTAATTTCGCAACCATAGGTTTGTTGATTGCTAGAATTTTTGTACATACAGTTGAATACCACAAGGAGTGATCTTTTAATCTCAGGGATAGGCTTCGCAGGATGACAATTATACTTGCGTTGGTTAGAATCGAATCCTTCCGTTTAAAATGGCTGAATGGATGATGATGGTGTTTCGAGTTTTGTTACCATTTTGATACAGCTAATAGAGTGGAGTTTTTGTATCGGTGTTGGCACGTTGTGTGGACTTCTCCGTGTGGAATTTGATGCCAGGAGATAGTTTTGGCATCATACGTCAGAAGCTATCCTCCCTCTGGATTTTGCACATACATGGTCTGGAGTGTATGTTGCCTTTTCAAGAGTCAAGAGTATTATTAGAGGGGGGAAAGAGCATTCCTTTTGGTGTGGAAATGGATTCTGGGAAATTTGTAGATATGTACGGTGAAATGTTAAGTTTTTTGTGTAGAACCGGAAAGGCTAGCACTTTTGACATGGACTTAGATTTGGCGGAAATGTACATCATTTTTTAAGTACAGAAACATCATGAGAAGTAATAAATCTGTTTGATTAATGTTATAGTTGATTTTGGTAACATCTAGTTTTTGCATGTGTAGATAATCTTATAGAAGTTTGTTGGTAGCGATCATGTCAATTTTTTTATTAATATTGAAGTGGTTCCTGAAAATTTGATTAAAAAACTTCGCGATTGGTTTTCTATTTTTGTGGCTTTATTATTTGGGATGGATATAATATTAGGTAGTGCACTAGTAATGTTCTGTCAAATTTAATAGATTATAGACAACTCCAATATCAAGTGATTAGTTGGATGGTCTTACTACATTAGATAATATTGCAGGTGCTTGGAGTTTTGTTTCCAACAATCGTTAAGTGGCAATATTAGCATTTCCCATCAGTACTCGAAGCATAACAAATTTGTCATCCTGTAGTTTCCTTTATTTTTTCCGTGTATGCTTTTGCTTATGTAGTATTGTGGTTTCTTCTTGTTCTACTAATAATGCTATTGCCATAATGTAGGTGGAAAGAACAGTTCTGACCGATCATTTATGGCTGATCTTGTCTACTGGATTGCTCAGAATCCCCCACCAGCCCATTTTTTCCTGATATCTGGGGATAAAGATTTCGCAAACATTTTGCATCGTTTGCGAATGAGTAACTATAACATACTGCTTGCTTGCCCTAGTAGTGCTACCAGTGTACTGTGTAGTGCGGCTACAATCATGTTTCCTTGGGAAGCTTTAGTTAAAGGGGATGATTTCTCACCAAAACACTTTAACCACCCACCCGATGGTTTATCTGGATCTTGGTATGGTCACTACAAAGGAGCCCTTGATGACCCCTTCATGGACACAGAATCAGAGGAACCTATTGCAGTACCATCTGATTCCAAGCATTGTCCAATCCCCAAGTATGCGGTTAATCCAATCCCCAAGTATGCGGTTAATGGGATTCAGGAGATACTATCTTCCTATCCTAATGGGGTGAGCCTTTCAGTGCTTCGATCAGAGCTTAAAAAGAACAATGTGTATCTGGGTAAGGATTTCTTTGGCCACAACAAGTTCTCTTGCCTTCTTCAATCGATGCCAGATATTGTGGAATTTATCAATCCTCTACCTGGTGAAGACCAGCCATATGTGGTTGGTGTCAACAAAAGATTACCGGAGCCTGCTGAACAAAGTTTTAAAACCCTGAATTCTGCCCAAAGTAATGTCAGGGACAATAACCTCACTCGAACAACACACAATGATAAGGCCTCTGTGTCAACTTCTTTTTCTGAACAAAATTCTAAGGCCCTAAATTCTTCTCAAAGTACTGTCAGGGACAGAAGCTTCACGCAGACTGAAAATGAGAATCCACCTACATTTTCTGTCTCATGTTCCCCATCAGATGTGTCATCTTCCTCAACAGCTGATTTGAATGCACAGCCAGAATCATCTGCCAACAACAAGGAAGTTGATGCAAGGACTGCCCCTGTAACTCCCTCCTCCTCAGGGGTGGAAAATACTGTTAACAAAGATGGGCTATTCAAAAGGATTTGGATACTATGGAATGGCCCCGAGACTGCTAAACCTGAGGTTTCTCCACACGGTGAAAGCACTTCCGCTGAAGTGGTTGATGATTTGCGAACTCCTCAGCAAGGTCATAGTACTGATCAATGTAGGAGGCTTTTGAAGAGGATCCAAAAGACCTCTTCCCAAAATGGCAGCTCAGATGGAACTGACAGCATTACAGCTGCTAATGTTTCAACTTTATCTGAGGATGGCCATTCTGAAATATTAAAACATGGGGAAGAGATGGGAACGTTAAAGAGTGATCCATCAATTCTCCAGAACTCAGAACCGTGTAGTGAACCTGCATCTGTTCCCATGGGTAAAGCTGGAAAAAGGGATGATACTTCCAAAATGAGTAAGGGCTTATTTAGCTGGGCAACAGGGTGGTGGAAAGTCGGAAAATCTGATACAGATAACAGTACAACCAATCAAAATGTCATTGATGTAGCAAGGACAAACTCAGTTGAGGAATCTGAATCTTTAAAGGCTTCAACTTGTGGAAGTGGACAACAAATGGTACATGAAATATTCACAAAATCTTACTTGTGGGATGTTTTAGAGCAACAGTTATCAAAACCCATTGGGTCTGAGCTTGTTTCGAAAGCGAAGACAAGGTAAAGCTTTTAATCCTTTAGATTTTAATTCATGCCTTTTGGTTAGCTTTAGATCTTACTTTTAAATAATAGACACTGTTGGGGATTTGACCTGAAACTCAAAATTATGCAAAATTTAAGTCAAGGCCTACAGTAATGCAACTTATTGCTGTAGTATTTATTTATTTATTATGTCAGAAGCAGTATGTAGATCTATCAAGTATCAACTAATGAGAAGAAAATACTTGAAATGCCAACAAATTTATCATTCTATAGATTTGCTTGCAAGAGGTCTTATAGCCTGATACCAGTAAGCCACAGTTCTGCAATTTCACCTGTGACTGCTTGAAAACTTGCGGTTATAACTATAATGTGTTAGAACATGCTATGTGCAAGTTGCAGTATATATTGTTGCTCACATAGTTACATCTAGTTTAGTAGCCGGAAGTTTCTGGAACACCTATAGCTCTGTTAGAGATATATGTATAGTTGTTATTCCCCATTGTTATGAGGGGTTCTTTGCATATTTACCACCTGTACCTTGTGTATATATACTGGCCCATTGGCCTCATATGAATACAAACGCTATTCATAACATGGTATCAGAGCGTACCTAGGGTTTCCCGTTGCTTCGGCGCCGCCGCCGACTCTAGGGTTTCCCGTCGCTTCGCCGCTGCCGCCGACTCCCTCGTCGCCGCTGCCGCACCTTCCGCCGTCGGCTCCGCCCGACTCCGCCCGAGCCTGCCCGCTCGAGCTCACCGCCGTCGGCCCCGCCGACTCCCGCGTGCCGCCTCTGCCGTCGGTTGCCGTCGCGACTCCCGCCGCCGTCGCCTCCCGCCGTCGCTCCGGGCCACTGCTGCCGCCTCCCGCGCCGGGCCGTCGTCGCCCGCGCCAGGCCGCAGCCGCCGCCTCCCGCGCCGGGCTGCCGTCGCCCGCGACGGGCCACCGCCGCTCCGGGCCGCTGCCGCTGCCTCCCGCGCCGGGCCGCCGTCGCCGCCTCCCGCGCCAGGCCTTCGTCGCTCGCGCCGGCCGCCGCCGCTCCGGGTCGCCGTCCGCCGCCGCTCCGGGTCGCCGTTTGCCCTAGGGGCTCGGCCGCTCCGGGTCGCCGTTTGCCCTAGGGGCTCGGTCGGCTCTCGAGTCGGTTTTGTAAACCGACCGAAGAAAAAAAAAGCAAAAAAAAAAAACGTCGTCCTAACCGCCGCGCCGTCCAGCGCCGCCTGTTAGACTTCGTTCCCTTGGTCGCCGCGCTGTCCAGCGCCGCCTACCAATGGGCACTGTTTCCCTCCCTCGCTGCCTGGTGGTCTTTGATGGTGTTAATTACACCGACTTTGTGTCTCACATGCGCATCCACATGCGTGGTCTTCGTCTCTGGGGCGTCCTCTCTGGCGATGTCACCTGTCCGCCTTGCCCTATTCCTCCGACGGAGCCTACGCCTGTTAAGGCTGCTGCTGATGATGAAGCTGATGGTGAAGCTGCCTCTGCCTATCAGGAGGCTCTGGATTCCTACAAGGATCGTCTGACCGTCTACACTCAGTGGTACGATGACGACGCTCGGGCTGCTGCTGTCCTCATCGCCAGTGTCCAGCCTCAGTTTCCTTCTGAGGTTGTGGGACTCTCTTCGGCTTTCCAGATGTGGACTCATCTTCGTCAGCGCTACGAGCCCTCTGGTGATGCCCTGTACCTGTCCGTGGTCCACCAGGAGCACTCTCTTCAGCAGGGTGATGCTACTGTTGACGCTTTTTACGCTCAGAGTTCTGCTGTCTGGCGTCAGTTGGACTCACTTCGCACTGCTGGCTGTCGTACCTGTCCGTGCTGCCTGGATGTACGTGCTGACCTGGAGTTTCAGCGGGTTTACGAGTTACTTACTCGTCTTCGTCCTGAGTTCGAGCAAAGGCGTGCCCAGCTCCTTGCACGCCACCCTCGTGTCACTCTTCTGGAGGCTCTTACCGAGATACGCTCAGAGGAGACTCGTTTGAGTGGTGCTGGTCTGATGCCACTCCCCTCTGTGCTCGCCGTTCGTCTGCCTGCTACACTGCCTCCTCCAGCGGCTACCACAGGTGGTGGTGGCCGTCCTCCGTCTGGAGGTGGCCGTCCTCACTGTTCCTACTGCGACAAGGATGGCCACATTGAGTCCCAGTGCTACAAGAAGAAGCGGCATCTGTCACGCCGTTCTTCTACTGGCACTAGTGCTTCTACGACGACGTCTGCCTCGACTTCTTCAGCAGCTTCTCTCACCGAGCAGGAGATAGCCAGACTTCGACGCCTACTTGCCGCTTCAGGTTCTCCCTCGACAGGTTCTGCAGGTTCTGCTACTGACTCTTCGGGCACTGAGAGACCACCTCCTACACAGTCAGGTACCTCCCCGTGGATTCTTGATTCTGGAGTATCTTTTCACATGACTTCTGATCCTTCCACTCTGTCTTTTATTACACCTCTTGATTCTCCTGTCAGTGTTCTTACTGCTGATGGTACATCTCTTTCTGTCTCTGGTCGAGGATCTCTTAGCAACTCCTCTTTTCATGTTACTTCTGTTGCTCATGTTCCTCGCCTTACCTTGCAGCTTCTTTCTGCTGGGCAGATTACTGACCTTGGTTATCGGGTTGTTCTCGAATCTGACTCTTGTTGTGTTCAGGACTGCCACACGGGAGCTCTGGTTGGTTCTGGCCCTCGGCGCCGTGACTCACAGCGTCTCTGGGAGCTTGACTGGCTTCACCTTCCTTCCGCTGCCACCATCGCTGCCAGTCTCTCCGCTTCTGCCACTTCGTCTACCGGCTCTTTCCAGCAGTGGCATCATCGTCTTGGCCATCTGTGTGGATCCCGTCTGTCGTCCTTAGTTCGTCGTGGTCTTCTGGGGTCTGTCTCAGGAGACGTGTCTTTAGATTGTCAGGGCTGTAAGTTAGGTAAACAGATTCAGCTTCCTTATCCTCATAGTGAGACTGTGTCTCAGCGTCCTTTTGATCTTGTTCATTCAGATGTTTGGGGTCCGGCTCCCTTCGTTTCGAAAGGGGGTCATCGATATTATATCATTTTTATAGATGATTTTTCTCGCCATACTTGGATATATTTCATGTCTTCTCGTAGTAAGGTTCTGTCTATCTATAAACAATTTGCCACTATGATTCATACACAGTTCTCCACTCCTATTCGTGTCTTTCGTGCTGATTCTGCTGGCGAGTACCTCTCTCGTTACCTGCGCAGCTTCCTTGCTGAGCAGGGCACTCTCGCTCAGTTCTCTTGTCCTGGTGCTCATGCTCAGAATGGTGTCGCTGAGCGCAAGCATCGTCACCTCCTTGAGACGGCTCGTGCTCTGATGATTGCCGCCTCTATTCCACCTCACTTTTGGGCCGAGGCTGTTTCCACTGCCACCTATCTCGTCAACATCCAGCCCTCTTCTGCCCTTCAGGGAGCGATCCCTGTTGAGCGTCTCTGTGGTCTTCTTCCTGACTACTCTACCCTTCATATGTTTGGCTGCGTTTGCTACGTTCTCCTTGCTCCTCGAGAACGCACCAAACTGACCGCTCAGTCTGTTGAGTGTGTCTTTCTGGGATACAGTGCCGAGCACAAGGGCTATCGGTGCTGGGATCCAGTTGGTCGTCGGATGCGGGTTTCTCGGGATGTGACTTTTGACGAGTCTCGTCCATTCTACCCACGTCCTGCCTCTCCTTCGGCTTCCTCTGTGGAGTCTCTGTCTTTCTTGACCTTTCCAGATACTCCTATATCTGTTTTGCCCTCGTCCACCTGTCCCACTGAGTCTCCACATATTCCCCCTGTGGCCTCTCCGCCGTTGTCGCCGCCTGTGTCGTCTCCTACGACTCCCCAGGCTCCTCCCACTACAGTACCTCCTCCTCTTATCTTCTACACTCGTCGACCTCGTATTGAGGATCTTCCAGATGAGCCATCTTCTTCTGATGTTCCCTCTTCTTCTGATGCTCCATCTTCCCCTGATGGGTCATCTTCTCCTCGCTACGCTCTCCGCGATCGCCAGTCGATTCGGCCTCCTGCCCGTTTTGCCTTTGCTGGCGCAGCTACTCGTGAGCCTGTCTCCTACCGGGATGCTGTTACTCACCCTGAATGGCAGCTTGCCATGGCCGAGGAGATTGCTGCCCTTGAGCGTACTGGTACTTGGGATCTTGTTCCTTGTCCATCTCATTCTCATCCCATCACATGTAAGTGGGTCTATAAGATTAAGACTCGCTCTGATGGCTCTCTTGAGCGCTATAAGGCGCGTCTTGTTGCTCGTGGTTTCCAGCAGGAGCATGGTGTTGACTACGACGAGACTTTTGCTCCTGTGGCTCACATGACCACTGTTCGCACTCTTCTTTCGGTGGCGTCTGTTCGCCACTGGTCTGTTTCTCAGCTTGATGTCAAGAATGCCTTTCTTAATGGCGAGTTGCGTGAGGAGGTCTACATGCATCCGCCACCTGGGTATTCTGTTCCTGAGGGCATGGTTTGTCGCCTTCGTCGCTCTCTCTATGGCCTTAAGCAAGCCCCTCGTGCTTGGTTTGAGCGCTTCTCCTCTGTGGTCACTGCTGCTGGCTTCTCAGCTAGTGATCATGATCCTGCGCTCTTTGTCCACACTTCGTCTCGTGGTCGGACTCTTCTTCTCTTGTATGTTGATGATATGATCATTACGGGAGATGATTCTGAGTACATTGCCTTTGTCAAGGCTCGTCTTAGTGAGCAGTTCCTTATGTCGGATCTTGGTCCTCTTAGCTACTTTCTTGGGATTGAGGTTACTTCCACTCCAGATGGTTTCTTTATGTCCCAAGAGAAATATATTCAGGATCTTCTTGATCGCGCCTCTCTCACTGATCAGCGTACTGTTGAGACTCCCATGGAGCTCAATGTTCACCTCCGACTCTCTGATGGTGAGCCTCTTTCTGATCCGACTCGCTATCGTCATCTTGTTGGGAGTCTTGTCTACCTTGCTGTTACTCGTCCGGATATCACTTATCCAGTTCATATTCTGAGTCAGTTTGTTTCAGCTCCCACTCAGGTCCACTACAGCCACCTTCTTCGAGTTCTGCGATATCTTCGCGGGACTATCTCTCGCCGTCTCTTCTTTCCATGTTCCAGTTCGTTACAGCTTCAGGCCTATTCGGATGCTACTTGGGCCAGCGATCCCTCTGATCGCCGGTCTATCTCTGCTTACTGTGTTTTTCTTGGTGGTTCTCTCATTGCCTGGAAGACGAAGAAACAGACTGCAGTGTCCCGTTCGAGTGCAGAGGCTGAGTTGCGAGCTATGGCTCTCTTGACAGCAGAGATTACTTGGCTACGGTGGTTACTTGAGGATTTTGGTGTTTCTGTCACTACACCGACCCCTCTCTTGTCAGACAGTACAGGTGCTATCAGTATTGCTCGTGATCCTGTGAAGCATGAGCTCACCAAGCATATTGGTGTTGATGCTTCTTTCATGAGGACTTGTGTGCATGATCAGGTGATTACTCTTCAGTATGTGCCTTCCGAGCTTCAGATAGCGGATTTCTTCACGAAGGCCTAGACTCGAGCACAGCACAGCTTCTACCTCTCCAAACTCAGTGTTGTTGATCCACCATGAGTTTGAGGGGGGGTGTTAGAGATATATGTATAGTTGTTATTCCCCATTGTTATGAGGGGTTCTTTGCATATTTACCACCTATACCTTGTGTATATACACTAGTCCATTGGCCTCATATGAATACAAGCGCTATTCATAACAAGCTCTATCTATTACCTATGAGCATGCCTTTTCTCCTCCTCCAGAACTAATTGATTACAGGACAAACAAATGG
>CM029645.1:23873607-24001107 GCA_017311315.1 Dendrocalamus latiflorus | reverse complement strand
GATGATATCTGAAGTAGAAAAAAATAACTTTACACAGCACACACTAAGGAATGAATTAATAATCGGTGGCTGTCATGTGTGAGGATGCATTGGAATCCATGATCTAGCCCTCTTGGGTGGAGAAGTTGTTCATGGCTGCGATAAGAGCAACCTGATCCCAGGTGGGCGTAGAAGACAGGGTCGAGGACGTCGTCGATGGAGCATTCATGGTGAATGCCTAAGCGGTAGGGGGCGAGCGCTGATGATGCCGTCGCCCAACTGTGGGCGCCCTGTGGGCAGCATGGATTGAAGCAAACCCATGGACCGGTTAGTGTGGGTGTAGTGGATGAAGTCTGACGAGGCAGGGCACCACCGCCATTGGAGGTGCCCTTGCCGCTACCGCTAGAAGACGAGGATGGTGGTGGCATCGGGCTCAAACTAGAGCCGCAAGACACCTACTGGCCATGCTGATAGGTGGTGAAGAGCACGGTAGCTGAGGCAATGCGGGGCTTGTTCTCCATGCGCATCTCTTGCAGAAGAAGCATGGAGCGCACGTTGGTGAATGTGGGTAGCGGGACTGTCATCGAGATGTGTGTAGGCTACACAGGGTATTCAGGACGAGCGCAGAGTCATTGACGAGGTGGTCGTCGTCGCAGAGAGAGTCGACGAGGGTTTTGATCTTCTGGCAGTAGTCTGAGATGGACATGGAGCCCTGGATCAAGGGGTGGAACTTGTTGTTGAGGTAGATAGCGTGTGTTTCCTTTTTGTCACGAAATAAGGATTCCATGCGTGTCCAAAGGGTGTAGGCAGACTGATTTGGCTCCATGACAACAGTGAGAAGGTCGGTGGAGATGGAACCATACATCCACGTCAACAGGTGAAGTCATCCTGCTCCCAGGTTGCGCCGTTTGTTGCGGGGTGGCGCTCCTGACGTGGGGAAGGAGATCAAACTTGCCGCAGAGCACGAGGAAGAAGGTGCTTCACATGGTGTAGTTTGAATCCTGGAAATTGAGGGCTACCGGAAGGCGAACGACGGCGGCGTGCGCCAGGCTCGACATAGCAGGAGCGATGGTGGTGGAGAGGGCGCTGAGGGTGCTGTTGGCGAGCTCGGAGGTAGAACCCATGGCGCTGGAGATGGTGGGCAACATAAGAGTATATTGGATCAGTATCTAATCTGATACCATGAAACAGAACGAACGAGAGAGGAGGCAAGCAATGCACGGCATAAACGCCTAGGCATGCACACACATATATAGCATCGGCAACAGCCATGCGTATACAAGGAAGTTGGAGTATAATCTAGGATTGATACAACTAATGGTTAGTTTTGAAAATAGAAAAAGACTATTTCTATTTATAGCTAATTGTACAAGAAAAGTTATCTCTAATACCAGGCAGCGTGGTTCAATCTTTTCGTATGCTCAGGTAGGAATAATCTTGTATGTCAGATACCCACGTAGTTCTTTTTCTAGGTCATCAGATGCTCATTCCTCTGGTATATTTGGTTATCCTTGTAGAGTCTACAATACAAAGACTGTAATTTTTATTGAAGTAATTGCAAAGTATGCAATTTAAGGATCATTAACAAAATAGACTTTCTTTTAAAGAATGGAGAAGCAGCTATAACTTAGGTGATAATAAAAAGTCTATAATTGATGCATCTAAGATGCAGATAGTGAACCCTCTTCTACGGATGGTATAAAAACTCGAACCACACTAGTTTGGTCAAGCAAATTGGACTACATCATTAGGTAATTTTACATCTAGTATTTATTTCTATTAATCAAACAATTGTTCTACTTTTTTTCAACACAATTTGATTGAATCAAAGCAGGCTTGAGTTCGTATTTACAAGATATTTTGAACTTCTGTCCCTTTCGCACGGTTGCTTCAGCTGGAGTATTCTTTCGTTAGAGATGGAGAGAGAACAAGCATGTGTGTGCCCACTCTAAGCTAGCTAGCTACGGATAGGTGTGTCGACGGATCGAATACGAATCAAATAGTGATATTGTTTTATTTATATTTATATTTTTAAATAAATATAAATTTAAATATGCTCGAATATGAATACAAATTGAATATTATAATGAATACGAATCAAATACCTTCTCAATTTGGTCGGATGTGAATATCCTATAGCACAATAAAGTTTAGTAAATTGACATCGATTTTACAGTAATATTTATGGCCCTTTTTTCTAGTTTATCACGTAATCATTGATCATTAGTGTCATTTTGCCACTAATCCTAACTAATTCTAGATATATTACAAATAAATCGGTCATAAACATATCGAATTTGGCTAAAAAAGCATGAACAAAGCTTTATTGGGGATGTGCCAAAATGAAAAATATGAAATACTGAATTAGAGTCCACCATGACAACGGGATGTCTAGATAATCGAAATGCATATATAATATGCCCAATTTAAAGATCAAATACAAAAGATATATCAAGTATTCCGTGTACCACATTCGAATATGGATAATATCCATATCCGTATTTCTTTAGCACCATATTCCACATACCAGATTTGAATTTGTATTCAGGGATTGGATACTATCTGGATCCATATTCATTTTACAATATGAATATATTTATGCTTCTTATATTCACTACCAATCAAATTTGGATACCGGATAAAACGGATAATTTGGATTTTACTGACACCCCAAGCTATACATAACTTAGCCAAAACCTTCCAAGGTGGCACGTTAGTTGAGGTTTAATGCTTGAATAACAATGTCTTTTTCACAAGTCAATTTAAACTATTTATTTTAGTGGGAGAATGCCTGGTGGCATTTTAAACCCTATGACTCTAATTCCTTATAAGCGACTATAAATAGGTAGTTGTTTGTCGGATCTATTTTTACACTAATTCACAGCCTCATTGTGTATGTAAGCTCGTGTTAAATGTTTTGTTTACTTAGGCTCATTTGAACCATAATTTTTCTGATTTATGCGGAAATTAAGATATATCCTATTAAATTTCTATAAAAAATTATTTTTTTAATGAAATTCCTATGTTGTAAATAGGGCCTTAGAGTGTATGCAGGTGCCTATTCGCTCACCGAGGATCGTTCTAGGGTTCTTTGGAAGGGAACATTTTCGTTTGCTTACTCTAACCGGTGTTGTTTTTTTTTTTGAACGGCTCTAACCGGTTAATTACTTCCAGATAAAGCTTTTTTTATACCTACTTCTATAGAAAGTTAGTACTACTGCAAAGCATGAGAAAGTGCATCATGACCATAAAAAAAGCATGCATGAAAAAAGTTGGGTAACTTACTTCCCCTGGACGCGTCAACGGCCACAGCAAGTCAGCGCCCACAAATGAACGAGTTCTTTGAACGCGTACTTTATGGTTTAAAAATATTTAAATTCTGGCTATTTGTGTATGATTTTAGTTGGTATAGCTGAACTCAGTACACTTTTATTATAATCTTTCTATTAGCCTCACTTTAAAAAATACACTATTTAAAAACTAATTACCACTAGTTAGAGACCCATGCGTTGCAACGGAGTCATAAAAATAATGAAACGGAACTTACTGTCTGGTCAACTTCACACATCAAACATTGGAGAGCAAGTGACAGAGAGAGAAGGGTGGCCAGAATGCGTAAGGAGATGGGAAAAGTGGAGGGGGTGCATGATGCATCTTCCATTCCGCGCCCTACCATTTCAAAAAAAATTTGTAAGAGTCTTATGGCCCGCTCGTTTCGGCTTCAGCTTCTGTCTTATTTTTCACTATTTATAAATTTCGTCTTTTTCTGAACTTTTGGCTTTTTGAGCTTTTTTCCGGTTCTTTTTTCCCGTATTTGTTTGCGTTGTCCGTGATGAGCTAGCATATTTTTCTATTTTTAATTTTTTTAAATTTAATTACGCCAAATAAGCCATTTTCAGCTACACTGAAATTTCAACTGTTACAGTGTAATTTTAGTCATAAGCCACAGCTTTTCAGCCCAACCGAGCGGGCCGTATACACAATACAATGTCAAGAGGGCATCCAAAATATGGTGTACAAGTACCAGCGCTAACAAAATGTCACATCACCAAAGTGCTAAGTTTATTCCCCCTACAGTCATAAAAGAGCGATTTTTTACTTTTAAAGTCAACAAGTTGCTTCTTTAAAAAGTTGTACAACTGAAATATTATAAAAAGTATTATTATGAAATATTCACTTGTTCCATTTTTATATATCCAAATCATATATTTTAAACAATATCTTTGTTGATCAAAACTAATAGGATTTGATTGAACACATTCTAGAACATTACTCTTTTGTAATAGGAGAGTAATCGGAGAGAGTATTACAGAACTACAGCTAGCCATGGCGGATGCCTCGGACGATATCACTGATCATGCTCTTTACTATTTAATCTCAAAGATATCCAAACAAAGACTAAACTGTCTTTATTTCAACCAATTACATGCTACATATGCCTCGGACTGCACGATGCATGTTAATTTGCAACAAAAAAAATGGCCCCAATTTTTCCATCTCTTTTGCTTGCATGGACAATTGTGGTGGTGATGGCGCCAAAAAGCCGGAGAGAGTGGTGTTCGTGGTCACCCCTTTTTCTCCTCCCTTCACGCCTAATCCTCCCTTCACCTCCACCCAGATTAACTCTTCCATTAAGGCCACACCAATAAAAGATTAGGAGAAGAACAAGGAGACGCGCGCATGCTGTTGAAGTAATCCAGCCGCACGTCATCACCCATTTCTAAGTTTAGTTTCCTGTTTCTTTTCTTAATTTAGCTAATGCCGTGTAATAAGGAACACGACCACCGGTTGTGGACGTGTGCTCAGAGCGCGTCGTGCGGCATGGGATCGTTGAGATCATGCCGCGCATGACTGCCGAAATGGCGGGCTGTAAGTTGTCAATTTCCCTTTATAGTTCAATGAATACAACGGAAAACGCTGCCGCTCCCGCAGCACAAAATCCTCTGTGTCTCCTGCGTTCCAGCTCGCGTGCGTTGCTCGTTCATCGCCGGCAGTGCGTCGGTGAACTCCAACATTTGGTATCAGAGCGAGTACGTTCCAGGGACAGCGCGCCATGTCGACGCCTGGTAGGGTTCAGGGGAATCCTTCTCCTCCGCGTCGCAGCCGTCGTTCGCCGTCTCCAGTTCCACGCCGTCCGCGCCAACGAGGAGGCGCACGTGAGGTCGTCGTCGAGCGTGTCGTCGAGAAGTCGACACAGGGACTCGTCTGGCCGATGCTCACCCGCACCAACTATACCGAGTGGTCACTCGTGATGAAGGTGAACCTCCAGGCGACGGAGCTGTGGGACATCATCGAGTTCGGCACCGAGCGGTTTAGCGACGATCGGAAGGCGCTAGGTGCGATTCTCCGCGCAGTACCGACGGAGATGCACGCCGGGCTCGCCGTCAAGACGACAGCACGACAAGCGTGGGAGTCGATCCGGACTCTGCGTGTCGGCGTCGAGAGGGTGAAGGAGGCCAACGTCGAGAAGCTGCGTCGTGATTTCGCCGAGATTTCATGGAAGTCCGGTGAGTCGGTCGAGGACCTGTCGCATCGAATCGCCACTTTGGCGAACGAGCTCAGGGTGCTTGGGGATCCAATCTCCGATAAAGAGACGGTCAAGAAGCTGCTGCACACGGTCCCTGAGTACCTGGAGCAGGTGGCCATCTCAATCGAGACTCTCCTGGACCTCGACACCGTCACCATCGAAGAAGCAACCGGCCGCCTGAGAGTCGTCGAGCAGAGAAAAAAGTCGACGTCTCAGCCGGGCAAAGAATCCAGCGGGCGCCTTCTTCTCACGGAGGAGGAATGGATGGCTCGGCTGAAAGTCCGTGAAGGCAGCTCCAGCTCCAGCGGGAAGCGCGGCGATGGAGGTGGCGGAAAAGACAGGGGGCGCGGGCGAAGCGGGGACTCGCGGCAACCGAAATCAAGTTCGGGCGGTAAGGCGGGCCGAAATGACAAGTGTAACTATTGTGGCAAAATGGGCCATTGGGCTCGCGAGTGCAGGAAGAAGAAGCGCGACGATGAGGCCCATGTGGTCCAAGGCGAGGAGGAAGAGGATTCTCTGCTGCTGGCCCAGGCGGTCATCTCAAATTCAAATGAGAAACCGCCCTCGCCTCCGTCTCTCTTACTCGCGAAGCCAACGGACCAGCGGCAGCCGTCCCATCATGTCGAGCTCAACGAGCAGAAGGTGGTCGCACCTCTGGGGCCACCGGACGACCACGACCTCACTCGCCATCGATGGGTGCTGGATACCGGAGCTACCAACCACATGACTGGCGCCAGGGCGGCGTTTGCGGAAGTGGACACCGGCGTCACGGGCTCAGTCCGCTTCGGCGACGGCTCCGTCGTCGCGATTGAAGGTCGCGGAACCATCATCTTCCTGTGTAAGAATGGCGAGCACCGTACATTGACTGGAGTCTACTACATTCCGCGTCTCAAGACCAACATCATAAGCATCGGTCAGCTGGACGAGGCGGGATGTCGGATTGACATCCACGGTGGCCTACTGCGGATCGTCGAGCGCGACGGCAAGCTCCTCGCCAAGGTGCCAAGGACCGCGACTCGACTCTACCACCTCGACCTCAACGTCGGCCGTCCAGTCTGCCTCGCTGCTCATTGCACTGAAGACGCCTGGCGCTGGCACGCCAGGTTTGGGCACACGAGCTTCAAGTCACTGCGGAAGATGGCAACTGGAGGGATGGTTCGTGGTCTGCCGTATCTTGAGCAAGTTGATCAAGTCTGTGACGGGTGCCTCGTCGGGAAGCAGCGCCGAGCGTCGTTCCCGGGCCAAGCACGCCGCAGGGCTGACAACATCCTTGATCTGGTTCATGGGGATCTCTGTGGTCCAATCTCGCCAGTGACGCCCAGCGGTAACAAATACTTCTTGCTCTTAGTCGATGACTTGAGTCGGTATATGTGGATCCGGTTGTTGTCAAGCAAGGACCAGGCGCCATCGGAGATCAAGAATTTCCAAGCTGCTGTGGAGGTGGAAACAGGGAAGAAGCTGAAGGTTCTCCGCACTGATCGTGGGGGGGAGTTCACATCGGTTGAATTCGGGCGCTACTGTGCAGAGCGCGGTGTTGAGCGCCAGCTGACTGCTCCCTACTCTCCTCAGCAGAACGGAGTGGTCGAGCGCAGGAACCAGAGCGTGGTTGCAATGGCCCGGTGCATGATGAAGGCGAAGAAGATTCCAGGATACTTCTGGGGAGAAGCTGTGTCCACTGCTGTGTACATCCTGAATCGGGCCATGACGCGAGCTGTGGATGGCAAAACCCCTTACGAAGTGTGGCATGGTGAACGCCCAGCTGTCCATTACTTCCGCACATTTGGTTGTATTGCTCATGTCAAGAACAATCGACCAAATTTGAAGAAGCTCGAAGACCGTAGCACTCCAGCAATCTTCATCGGCTATGAAGGCGGCTCCAAAGCATTCAGGTGCTATGATCCGGTGTCCAAGAAGGTCCTGGTCTCTCGAGATGTCGTCTTTGATGAGGCAGCTCAGTGGCGTTGGGAGGACACTGCAGACATGCCGGAGGACGGCTTCACTCTGTTTGAGTTCGAGCACACGACTGAGACAGTCGTCGAACCTGAAGAAGTTGATCCTGCTCCACCGGTAGGAACACCGTCACCAGCTTTTGTCCCAGCATCAATACCCACTGCAGGAGATGAAGAAGATGAAGAGCTGGACGAAGGAGAGAACCTTGATGCTGATCACGACGACGCCCCACTCAAGTACCGCAACATCAATGAGCTAATTGGGCCGGCGACTCCGCCAGGGCTGGCTCACCGAGCTCTCACTGAGGAGCTGCACTCAACAGTAGCTGATGAACCAGCGTCGTTTGAGGAAGCTGAACAAGAAGCTTGCTGGAGGCAGGCAATGCGGGAAGAAATGAAGGCGATCGAAGAAAACAACACCTGGGAGCTAGCTTCACTCCCTGCCGGGCATCGGGCAATTGGGCTCAAATGGGTGTTCAAGATCAAGCGCGACGAGAATGGCAAGGTGGTGCGGCACAAGGCACGCCTGGTGGCAAAGGGCTACGTGCAGCGCGCCGGAATCGATTTTGATGAGGTGTTCGCGCCGGTGGCTCGCCTGGAGTCGGTGCGCGTCATGCTGGCACTAGCAGCGCATGAGAAGTGGGAGGTCCATCACATGGACGTCAAGAGCGCGTTTCTCAACGGCGAGCTCAAGGAGCAAGTCTTCGTTGCGCAACCTCCGGGGTTCATCGTCGACAGCAGCAAGAACAAGGTACTACGCTTGCACAAGGCGCTTTATGGACTTCGCCAGGCTCCCAGGGCCTGGAATGCCAAGTTGGACAGCACCATGGCTTCGCTTGGCTTCCAGAGGAGCAGTGCAGAGCATGGGGTCTATACCAGGAGCCAAGCTGGGAGGAAATTGATCGTTGGAGTTTATGTCGACGATCTAATCATTACCGGCAGTAGCAGAGAAGACATCAAGAAATTCAAAGAGGAAATGAAAAGTAAGTTCCAAATGAGTGATCTCGGATTGTTGTCATATTATCTTGGAATTGAAGTTCAGCAGAGTTCCGAAGGAATTGTCTTGTGTCAATCGGGCTACGCCAAGAAGATGCTAGAGCGATGTGGAATGGCATCTTGCAATCCCAGCAAGACTCCCATGGAGAATCGCCTGAAGTTGTCCAAATTCAGTGATGGCAAGCCTGTGAATGCAACTGAGTACAGGAGAATCATTGGTGGCCTCAGGTATCTTCTGCACACTCGGCCGGATCTTGCTTTTGTCGTTGGGTATCTTGGTCGATTCATGGAGGAGCCACATGAAGATCACCTGATGGCGGTGAAACGAGTCCTGAGATATGTAGCAGGCACTCAGGGCAAAGGACTCTTTTATACCAGACAGAGTGAGGGGGAGCCGAAGCTGTCTGGTTTCAGTGATGCAGATATGGGCGGTGACCTTGACTCCAGGAAGAGTACCAGTGGAGTTCTTTTCTTCTTTGGAGGGAACCCGGTCACTTGGCAATCCTCAAAGCAGAAGGTTGTAGCACTGTCGTCTTGTGAGGCAGAATACATTGCCATGACCACTGCAGCAAGCCAGGGAATTTGGCTCACTCGGCTCATAACCGATCTAACTGGAGCTGAGTGCAAGGTGCCAGAGCTTCTGGTTGATAATCAGTCCGCTATTGCTCTGAGCAGGAATCCAGTATTTCATGAGCGGAGCAAGCATATTGACGTACGCTACCATTTCATCCGGGAATGCGTTGAAGAAGGTAGAATTGCTGTCAGCTATGTAGCAACAGAACGTCAATTGGCGGATATTCTGACCAAGGCGCTGGGAGGTGTGCGATTTCAGAAGCTGTGCACTGACATCGGCGTCGGGGTTGGTGATGAACGCGCGCGGGCTTAAGGGGGAGAATGTTGAAGTAATCCAGCCGCACGTCATCACCCATTTCTAAGTTTAGTTTCCTGTTTCTTTTCTTAATTTAGCTAATGCCGTGTAATAAGGAACACGACCACCGGTTGTGGACGTGTGCTCAGAGCGCGTCGTGCGGCATGGGATCGTTGAGATCATGCCGCGCATGACTGCCGAAATGGCGGGCTGTAAGTTGTCAATTTCCCTTTATAGTTCAATGAATACAACGGAAAACGCTGCCGCTCCCGCAGCACAAAATCCTCTGTGTCTCCTGCGTTCCAGCTCGCGTGCGTTGCTCGTTCATCGCCGGCAGTGCGTCGGTGAACTCCAACACATGCATGGTCGATTGCTTCTTGTTGGGAAATAGAAAGCGGGCAGATTTGATTCTGATCTAGGTCTCTCTCCGGCTACTTTACCTCTGATCCAAGCAAGCTGCAGACTCGATCTGCTGGGACAGTGGTATATATTTGCTGCTGCAAGGAGGCACTGATCGAGCTTTCGCCGTCGATCGATCGCGGATCCGGTTAATTCGAGGATTGATCGTGTTCATTCAGGTGAGTTTCGATTGGAATCGTTGTTGTTTTGTTACTGTTTTTCGGTTGTTCTTCGGTGCAGCTTTCTTGTTTTTGGTTGCTAGGATGTTCAAGGCATTCGTGCTTTTGTATCATTGTCGAATTGCATGTTTATGCGACCAGAATGCCAAAAATCACTCGAAATTGCAGGTTGTGTGTGTCACCTAGGTACTGAAATCTGATTCAGAATACGTCCCATTTTTGTTCCTTGACATTAGGCATTTGCAGCATTTCAGTGTCTTGTAAATGCGAAAATGCGCAGTGATGTCCAATCAATTCACACTTGTTTTTTTGTCATGATAAGCCAGCATTCTTGTAGGAATCTGCAGACTAGAGTGAGCCTGCTGCATGAGCTAGCTGAAAGAAGAGGAAGGAAAAGATGCCGTTGTTTGATCGGGATCGGTACCAGAGGCTTGACGGCGGCGGCCGGCGACAGTCGTCATTCTGCTCGACAGCCACCATCGCCGTGTTCGTGGCGCTCTGCCTCGTCGGCGCGTGGATGATGGCGTCGTCGAGCAACGACGTTCCGATCAGCGTGTCGCCGGGGAACACGTCCGAGGCCAAGGAGGAGGACAGTTCCATCGACTTCATCCACAGCGTCAAGGGAGGAGGAGGCGGCGGTGACACGCCGCAGACGAGAGAGGAGGCTGGGGACACCGGCAAGAAAGACGAAGGTGCTGGTGAAACGCCGCAGACGAGGGAAGACGCCGGGGACACCGGCAAGAAAGACGAAGGTGCCGGCGATGCACCGCAGAAGACGGACGACGCCGGGGACACCGGCAAGAAAGGCGACGATGCCGGCGCCACGCAAACGACGGACGCTGCTAGTAACGACGTCAACCGGAGTGGCGTTGCCGAGATGATGGATGCCGCATCCAACAGCACCACAGGAGGCAAGCCTGCCGGCGACACGCCGTCCAAAAACCAGACTTTCTCCGATGAGAACGGCAAGACGGAGGGCGGGGAGGTGGTGAAGCCGGAGGACCCCGACAAGAAAGCCGAGAACAGCGCGGAGGAGGCGACTACCGGCGGCCAGGCCGACAAGAGCGCCGAGGAGGCGCCGACCGACGCGAATGAGAATGGCGGCCAGGCCGACAAGAACGCCGAGCAGAACACGGAGGAGGCGCCGAGAGACACGAAGGACACTGGCGACCAGGTTGACAAGAACGCCGAGAAGGAGTCCACCGACACGAAGGAAACGGGCGGCAAGGACGAGAAGAACGCCGAGGAGGCGCCGACCGAGACGAAGGAGACCGGCGGTCAGGCTGACAAGAGCACCGACAAGAACGCCGAAGGGACCCCGACCGACTCAATGGAGGCTGGCAGCGGCAGCACGCCAAAGAATCAGACGGCCTTCGACGACGAGAACGGCGTGGAGCCCGTGAAAGAAGACGGCAAGGTTGCAGAGAACAGCCCCGAAGAAGTTGCCAGCAACGACCAGGACGGCGACAAGGTGCGAGCCACCGACGACGACACGACTGCCTTTGGAGCATCAAAGAGCCAAACTTTCAGAGAGCAGAACGACGCACCCAAGAACCAGACATTTGAATTGGTAGATGGCATCAATGGCACAATCTCTGAAGAAACCGAAAAGGTTGCGACAAACAGTAGCACCACCACCGAAGAGAAAAAACCAGAGGCCGGCAACGGAGACGCGGCAGATAATGCGGAGCTGCTGCCGAGCGGGCAGGCGGAGCTGCTGAACGAGACGGCGGCGGCGGTGGCGCAGAACAGCACGTTCCCGACGCAGGCGGCGGAGTCGAGCGAGGAGAAAAAGGTGCGCGCGAGCAGCAACAACAAGAAGAAGAACAAGGAGAAGGGTGCCGGCGGCGAGACGACGACGGAGGAGGAGGCGTACGTCTGGAAGCTCTGCAACGTGAGCGCCGGCGCGGACTACATCCCGTGCCTGGACAACGAGGAGGCCATCAAGAGGCTCAAGAGCACCAAGCACTACGAGCACCGGGAGCGTCACTGCCCCGCCGACGCGCCGTCGTGCCTCGTGCCGCTGCCGGAGGGGTACCGGCGGCCGATCCCATGGCCGCATAGCCGCGACAAGATATGGTACCACAACGTGCCGCACACGAAGCTCGCGTCGTACAAGGGGAACCAGAACTGGGTGAAGGTTTCCGGCGAGCACCTGACGTTCC
The DNA here is from genome assembly GCA_017311315.1 of Dendrocalamus latiflorus. Classification (NCBI taxonomy): domain Eukaryota; kingdom Viridiplantae; phylum Streptophyta; class Magnoliopsida; order Poales; family Poaceae; genus Dendrocalamus; species Dendrocalamus latiflorus. The sequence goes on along the minus strand of CM029645.1, from coordinate 23,989,045 downwards.
CCGGCGGCGGCACGCAGTTCAAGCATGGCGCGCAGCACTACATCGAGGTGATCCAGGAGGCATTCCCGAACGTCGCATGGGGGCGGCGTAGCCGCGTTGTGCTCGACGTCGGCTGCGGCGTCGCCAGCTTCGGCGGCTACCTTTTCAACAGCGACGCGCTGACCATGTCGCTGGCGCCCAAGGACGAGCACGAGGCGCAGGTCCAGTTCGCGCTCGAGCGTGGCATCCCGGCCATCTCCGCCGTCATGGGCACCAAGCGGCTCCCCTTCCCCGGCGGCGCCTTCGACGTCATCCACTGCGCGCGGTGCCGCGTGCCGTGGCACATCGAGGGGGGCAAGCTGCTGCTCGAGGTGAACCGCCTTCTCCGCCCCGACGGCCTCTTCATCTGGTCGGCGACGCCAGTCTACCGGAAGCTACCGGAGGACGTCGAGATCTGGCACGGTCAGTGAGCTCTTCCTTCCTCCCTCCCTTTCTTCCATGTCAGAAGCAAAAGCTGCTTAAGGTTCAATGGAGTTTGCATGTCTGTCATGTCGCATTTGCTGCTCTTCGTGGTCGTATTGTGGCAGCCATGGCAGCACTCACCAAGTCCATGTGCTGGGAGATGGTGAAGAAGACGAGTGACACGGTCGACCAGACCGCCCTGGTCGTCTTCAAGAAGCCGTCGAGCAACGACTGCTACGGCAAGAGGAGGCGGCCGGAGCCGCCGCTATGCGAAGCCTCAGATGACCCCAACGCCGCATGGTACAAACAATACAAATTCTCGTTGATCTCCATGACCAGAATGGCTTCACGCACTGATGGCTGAGGCTTGCTTGCAGGAACATAACGCTGCAGTCGTGCATGCACACAGTGCCCACCGACCCGGCCGTCCGCGGCGCGCAGTGGCCGGAGCAGTGGCCGGAGAGGCTGGTGAAGGCTCCCTACTGGCTGAGCGACAGCCAGGTCGGCGTCTACGGCAAGCCCGCGCCGGACGACTTCGCGGCGGACTACGAGCACTGGGTGAAGGTCGTCAAGAACTCGTACCTGACCGGCATGGGCATCGACTGGAAGAACGTGAGGAACGTCATGGACATGAGAGCCGTCTACGGAGGGTAAGAAGCGTCCCATATTCTCATCCGCTTGCAGCTTCAAACGCCACCATCGCTCACCAATGTTGCCGCACTGCATCTCATTCTTCTTCTTCTTCCAGTTGATCAAGCACTGACATTTTGATCGTCTCATCGATCAGATTCGCCGCGGCGCTGCGGGACATGAAGGTATGGGTGATGAACATCGTGACGATCGATTCGCCGGACACGCTTCCGATCATTTACGAGCGAGGAGTGTTCGGGATGTACCACGACTGGTGCGAGTCCTTCAGCACCTACCCCAGGTCGTACGATCTCCTCCACGCGGACCATCTCTTCTCCAGGCTGAAGAACAGGTCGGCACACATTGCACAACCAGCTTAGCTCATCTCCTTGTCAAATTTATACTACTCTGTTATGCTTCTCGCTATTTTGCATCACTCCAAACTCAGCGTTCTGGCTGAGCCATGGCTTCCCTGCAGGTGCAAGCTACTGCCGGTGATCGTCGAGGTGGACCGGATTCTGAGACCGGAGGGCAAGCTGATCGTCCGCGACGACATGGAGACGGTCGAGGAGGTTCAGAGGATCGCGAGATCTTTGCACTGGGAGGTCAGCATGACGGTGTCCGAGCAGGGGGAGGGGCTGCTCTGCGTCAACAAGACGATGTGGCGGCCCACGGAGGTCGAGGCACTGAGCTAGCAGAAGCTCATGAATTCTTTCTAGTAAGAACACACAGTGTGGCATTTTGCCCACACTGCAATAATTAAGAGATGTTGGCATGTACTAGACCTGAGGTTACCGAGTTTTGTAGTAGCACAAGGAAACAATTCAGAATATTTGTCTGTACTGAGTAACTCCAAAAATGGCGTTCAAACTTCCCAAGAAAACTTGTATGTTAATTGTTAAATGACTAAGAAAGGGGTAGACAACAAGGCCTGTGATAGCCCAACCTCCAATGAAACAACTTTGTACCCAGAATGAAATTTTTGTTCAGGCAGCAATGATATTTACTGATCATCAGCACAAGAACAGAACAATCATGAAAGCCAATGTGAGGAGCTCACTGTAAAAATACGTTTTTTTTGTAAATAATCCATATTTTATTTGAAATACCAGAAATATACCCGCGCAAATATTTTTTTTTACAGAAATGGCTTCCAGTCGTCGAACCGTTGGGCGACTAGAACCTATCGCCCAATGGCCGTGCAACGCACAAGCTGTTTGTGGGCCGTTGGGCGACAGATTCCAGTCACCCAATGGCTCAGCGACTAGAACCTATCACCTAACAGCTCGGCAACTGGAGCCTGTCGCCTAACGGCTCGGCGACTACATTTGGAGTCGTCCGGTTGTTCAGTGACTGCAAAATGGAAGGCAATGTCGATTGATCCATTTGTAAATTTCGTAGATTATGAATGGTAGATAATCTATCAGATTCGCAATAACAGTTTGCGATCGTCGTATGTTGTTGCAGTGCAAAAATTTTCGTGATTTTTTTGTAGAATGATTAAAATAATAATGATTGGTAAGTACAAAGGTAAGTGATATTGTGATGTAACCGGGAATTCATACACGGAGGAAAACTTATTTGTTAATGTTGTTGCAATTATTGCTACGTGAATAATTGAATATGAAAAGACGAGAAAATACGCTTGTCAGAATTAAAATATATTTCATAGTAAAGTTGGGAGTAATACGACGCATAGGATTTGGTTACATGTATAAGAAAGAGTATCATGCACTATGCAACAAACTAAACTACTCTTATGATACATATACGCCCTTTTGGAATGGAACTAAATTCGACATTCAGGTGACTAGTTAGTATGGGACGGCCCGACCTACTGCGTGGAACCCCAGCTGATGTGAGGGGCCTCCCCCTCGGCGATGGCCCTAGCGTGAGCAATGAGGCGTGTATCGACGGTGTTGCCGTGGCTGGTGGTGAAGAGCACCTAACCAAATAGCCACAACAAGTACGCCTCCAAGTGCCACGAGATCTACTACTCGTCTGCAGCCGGGTCCATCCGCTCCACCTGAATACAAGCAAAAAGTTATTAAGATTGTATAGCAGAAAGGAGAGCGCAGATGATCGAACGGAAAGGACATCAAACACGTACCCGGAACTGCGAGAGCCACCGCAATGACGGGTCGTGCGTCTGACCTAGCAGAAAGACGTCTTGTAGCCCTGTAGCCTCTATATGCTCTCATTTATCAGCTTTTCCTATAGCCTCAAAATGCCGTGACCGTTCTTCCTCTCCTCCATGTACCGCATCAGTCTCGTCACGAGAAACTTCCTTCTCTTGACCAACATGATGGGCGCCTGAGCTGCTCGCACCTACCGGATGATAGCTGTCGGCACGACCTTACACAACTTATATTGGGCATGGTTGCACAAGCATCACGTACTCGTATCCACGATGCCGACACCCTTATACAAATCCCTTCCATGCAACAGTGCATATCAATGTTCCCAACTTCCATCTAATGTCAGTGGGAGACTGACTCCAAAGCCCTTGTATGATGACACTGCGTATCTCAGGGTCCAAGGAGAAATTGCGGGTGAGCCAATATATCACATCTGCGATTCGAGCATTCTCGTTGTCAGGATGTACTAGAGTGGCTTACGCAAAACCGCTCAAGTCAACATCGTTCGAACCTTCACGAACGGTGCCGACACCATAATGCACTTTTAATGTAGTGGGTATTGACATTACTGATGTCTGCCTGCACATATTTTCAATGTTACAACTAGTCAAATCGTATTGCATATTTATGGAAGTACTGATGTACTGTAATTTATATTTCAACAGCCATTCACCTATCATAACCAACTACACTACCCTCATAGCATTAACTCCCTATCGGCAGATCATGCACTGACACCGCTCTTGTCTCACTGCTCGAGCTCTCTTCTACTGTAAATAATACCTAATTGGCTTCGACAATTTATATGACATATTGATTTAAATACCAATATACCAGTTGTAACGGTATACATGATTTTTCAATATCCTAACGACATTACATTCATTCGTAATTAATCATAAATGTTACGTATTATTGTTTTGTACAAAGCAAACTATTTAATTCGTACAAAAGTATTGACTGAAATTTGAATAACTATAAATTTCTATGGATGCTTAGTTTGTACATAACATTAACTAAATTTTCTACAACTACAGGTTTCTATAGCTGCTAATTTTCTATAACTACATTGACTAAATTTTCTAAACCAAAGTTGTAATATTCTTTTCTACAACTACAATTTTCTACCAATACTAATTATACACTAAATAAACTATTTACTTCATACAAAAAATATTGACTACAACATACAAAAAAAATTACCTAACGGAAGTAGCAGAACCTCTCCTTCCTCTCCCTCTCCCTCTCCCTCTCCTCTCCTCCTCCCTCTCCCTCTCCTCTCTTTTCCTTCCCTCTCCTCTTCTCTTCTTTCATTCCCTTCTCCCTTCTCTTCATTATGCAGCGTGGGTGGAAGAAATGTCAGGGGCTCGGCCGCGCGGCCGATTTATATGTGCCTCCAGTCGTCGAAAGGTTGGGCGATTGGATTTGCAGTAGCCTAACCGCTGGGCGACTGGAAGCAGGTTCACCCAACGACCCATGGATTGCTTGCGTGTCGCGCGGCTATTAGACGATAGGATTTTGTCGTCCAAAGGTTGGGCGACTAGAGGCCATTTCTATAAAAAAAAATATTTGCGTGGGTATATTTCTGTTATTTCAAATAAAATATGGATTATTTACAAAAAAATTCATAAAAATACCGATAGCAGCATCTTCGAAGATGCAACTGGCAACTCAGTTATGGCACACAAATGGACTTATGAACATGTTCCCTTCAATCCATGATCCACAACATTAGCAAAAAAATTGATGCATGCAAGATAGCAAAATGTACAATTAAAAAGAATTTGTAGGACCGATATAACAGAGACGGGATGAATGATGTCTTCAAATTCCCCCCCAAATATTTCCTTATTGTTCACTGCAATAGCTATGAGAAGCTATGAAGATCAAGAAGCCAAAAATCCAAAATTCTCGAAGCTGATGAAATTTTCTGCCCATGAATAGTGAAAACCACACTATTTTAATTTTGAAAACCATGCAACTTTTGATCCGTCGATTCAAAAGACTTGAAACTTGAACCAAAGTTAGGTCATAAACTTAGGAATCTATCTCAACCAAAACACCTAATAGAACTTGAGAGAATTGAGATATTTTGGTTCGTGAAGCTCTGTTGCAGCAAAACCGGGACAAAATCTAAAATTGAGCTAACTCTTAAATCAAACCTCCAATCACTTAAAATTTCATATGCACCTTCTCTAGAATGTCAGGAACATATTCCAATCAATGATCAAAAAAATTATCGCCAAATTCTGACCTTTTTCAGTTTGAAGGTAGATTGCACTAAAAACGGGTCAAAGACCACAAATGGTGAATATGACTTGCTCATGGGTGGATGATGGTCAAGATGACTCTAGATGAGTTCTCATATATCCCAGCAACCAAGAACACCAAAACAATCAAGGCAGAAACAGCTAGATCAAGAAATCACTCAGAAATGCCAAAAAGAGCAAAAAACCGGGTTTCTTCATAAACTTGCCAACCAAGTGACTAGATGGGTGGATATTGAGTTCATGAGGTTATATCCATCTCTTACACACCCTTGGCACAGTAAGATTAAGAAGAGAAAAGAGAAGAGCATAAAGAACACACAAAGCACTCAACTCTCAAAGCCTAACCCTAAATCAGAGAGCATAAGAGAGGAAGGTTAGATGGTTAATCACAAATCTCCATCCCAACTCCTTAAATAGATAGACTAGCCAGCCATATCTAACCTATAGTGGATACTATCCACTTGGTACAGTGGGGGAAACCCGATAACCCCACACACATGGGTTTCAATTCACTCACTACACTTATGCACATTTTTCAAAAGTATAAGTCCGAATCTGCTAAGTTCTAAGGTTTGATCCTTTTTTATCATATCAGCTTCTCTATGATCTAAACCGCCTTCCCAAGCGACGCACACGCGCCGCGGTTTTCTTCCAAAGCTGTTTTCAGTATTTTGGTCAAACTACCAAAATACTCTTCTTTGACTTGATCATCTCCTTCCATTGCAAACAATTACCACGCTTGCCACGTATAGGTACACCATTGGCTTGCCATGCGTAGGCAAGTCTCTCCTGTTCTGGTTTTATAGGACCACGCCTCACTTGGACCGACCAAGCCATATGGTGCAAACCTACCATTCGAACTTGTCTTCAATATTTCCTATTTTTCTCGTGTCATACTTGAGCTCACCATCTCACCTGACATCCTTAGTTATTTTGGATCTCGGCATCCTTAATTATTCTCACTGTTGACCATGATTGACTCCAAACAACTCTGCATATTCAAAGACAAATAAATCATTTTCGGGCACAAGTCCTTTACAACTGGACCCACATTAGCATTAACATGTTTTATACAACCTATAACCAATGACCTAGCTCACCAAATCATCCCATGATTCAGAATTCCTAAAATCATGCATTTCTGCAAGTTGTGCAGAAAAATCTGCAAATATGCAAATTCCAAATTTTCACTTTTTTAAAATGACAATGGTTTATCACAATAAAACTATGTACCTTCTCACACGGTCCTTCAGAATTCAAATTATTTCACCGTTCAAATTCTATCATCAGTACACTGTGATTTGTGAACAATACAACAGCCACAAATTCAATCTCCCATGCATTAAAATGGAAAGACCTGTCAAATGATTATCTGATGGAATTCGTACACCAACCAAGTCAGGATAGCAACAAAGATATTTCTGCTCTGTACTAAAAGATAACATCAAATAAATAAATAAATGAGGTTTTATAGGAGTATTTATTTCAATTTTGCGTAGAGAAGTCATAATTCGGCAAAACTCTGCGTCACACGATTATCAAAATTATGAAATAACTTCGACAGATAACAATATGTCAACAGACAGCTTGATCTTGGCTTTCGATCAAGCTTCTTATATGTCAACGAGACAATGACAATTAAGTGTCAGCAAGAGAGATGATCTACGACCTCCCATATGGGGTTATGAGCCATTTCTGAGAAAATGCGGAGTACAATTTAGATGTGTATTCCTGGGCCCAAAAGTTCAGTAACATGCATATTCTCAAACAGTTGACACAGAGCTGTAGCGAACTGCAAGATTTTCATTGATCGTCAGTCAAGTATAGTCTCTAATCAGAGACCATAAGAAGCAGCTCCAAGAATATAAGAGCATCTCCAATAGTTCCCAAAAAATCATTTGGTAAATCAATGAGTTTTCCAAGTCGCCAAAAAAAATAGGGAGCAAAATTGTTGGCTTTCTCCAACCGTTTGCAATATTTTGCTCCCAAAAAATCAAAAACTCAGCCCACACCAAGATTTCTCTGACTGGCCAATCTATGTAGAAAACTAACGGGTTTTGCCTTTGTTCACTGCACCAATTAGACAGTGCAAGTTTGCTTTCAAGAACTGGTTGTAATTAGTAATGACATGGCTGCACAGGCAGGATTTGGTCTGACACTATTTCCTTAAAGGTTGGTGCTATGAATCATCAATGGTGAATACAATTGCCTAAACAGAGTTGAGGCACTAATTACTAATCAAAGTCAGGTTAGTAACACTATTCGATCATGACCTTGGTTTGCTGTTCTGTTCAACTGATCAGCATTACAGTAATTGAAAATTCAGATGTTTTAGATTTAGCATATCAACATTATCCTTATCGGTACTAGTAAAATGAATGAGAACAACGTTTCTGTAGCGTTGGATCCTGAGGTCCATTAGACTTGTGACGGTACTTGCTATCACATTACTGATTGCATCCTTAATCTGACGACAATCCGACAACGGGAGATAAAAACCACACGCACAGACTTGGGACTTTTTCTGTGAGGCAACGCCCCAAAACCTCAACAACCTGAGGAAGCTACCTGTATTTAACTTCTGTTAGCAGCAAGATATGGTCAAGCGAAATTGCAGGATCTCCCAGATCACTCGCTGAATTTCCTCCTGACTCGGACAAAACGGAAAACAGCAGACAACTACTGCATTGCATTCCGGTCACTCTGGGGTTATTCTACGTACTCAATACTAACTAAAATAGCAGAAAACATAACCGTGCTCAAGATTGAGAATTGGAAGATATGAGTGCTCACAAATCATTTCTCCAAAGAGAATTGGAAGATTCGTCGTCGGATGATGACGACTATTTCATATTTTCATTAGGTTATGTGGCTTTGTAATAATTGTTTTCCCATTGAACTGAGCTAGAAACTAGAACTTCGTCACGCCCAACTTAAAATTGAAAATTGTATGAAAGAGCCACAGGTTATGAAACTGAAGAGGTCTGACAATTTTCCTTAGAAAAAAGGGGCAAAAGTATGTTAAACTCGGCATAATCTCGACGGTCAATCGGATGCGTGATGTCTGGTTGCCTACATCTGCATGGCCGTCAATTTGTTTAAGCAGACTTTTGTTATGCAGTAGTACTAGTAGTTGATAGCACAGCAAACATGCATCCGTGTTAACTGCTAACAACCCATGCTCATGTTGACCGAAACCTCCCATTCTCAGCATTACACTTCAGGTACATGATAGAAATGCCCAGGTGTAACAGAATTGCTTTGCAAATAGTCAATCTGAGAACCTGATGCTGTAGCAGGCAAAGCTACAGATAGGTTTGGCGAAGGCGGCACAAAAGCATTTCTTGGGAGAAATGAACACAAGGCATACATTGGCATGTGCATTCAGTTTGGACAGCATCCACACTGGTGACAACCCGAGACAGAAATTAAAAATCTGAGACAATCAGAAATTAACAATCTGACATAGAAATAGACAATATGAGACAATCAGAAATTAACAATCTGAGAAATTGCTCATACACACTGGTACAATCAGAGAGTCTGAAATTGCAAGATACACGAGTCAATTGTATGGAATACATAATGTATGGAATGGCAAGGCTACTGAAATCATGGTTTGAACAGTACAAATAAAACTACTTTGACAAACGACGGGCAATGATAGCTTCCTGCATAAGCTTGTAGTACTGCTGCTGCACCTCAGACAAGGAACTGATGTCCTTTGACATAATTTTGTCTTCCTCTTTCATTCTCTCCAACTCAATATTGGCCAGTTCAGCGTCAACCCTTTTTTGATCAGTATCAGCCTTTTTTTGTTCTAAAAGAAGGCGTTCTTTCTCTAGAGCGAGTGATGCATTGTACCTCTCCTCTTTCTTCCTCTCTTTCTCCATGTCAAAAGCCTCCTTCTTGGCCCACATTTGGTCCAAAGCCTCCATGCAAGCATCACCACCACCTCGCCTCAATGCTTCTTTGGCCTTCTTTTTACCTATTGGTCTCTTCAGTGCATCAGGGTCTATGGGTGTAATCTCAATGACTTCATTGTCTGCATAATCAGCAACGATAGGCCCAGAGTTAACCTTCTGTTTCTTTTTAGCAGCTTCCTTCTCCTTCTCCTTCTGCTCAGCCAATTCCTTTACCTTCGATTGCCACTTGTCTTCGCCCTTCAATTTGTTCCAGCAATGCATTAAAGTGAATGACTTGTTCTCTTTGTCTACTTCCTTAAACAAAGCTGATGCATCAGAAACCTACACATGGCATGTTAAAAAATGTGAGTGCATACACATTTGTATATGAAACTGGTGGTACTAAAATTGAAGACGTAACAAATACCTTATCTTGAATGGTACGCCCACTTTGATTTCTACGCTCAATTTGGTCGTAGCATCCACAAAACTTGTTGACTTGCTCCAAAATATGCAACCATCTGTGCATAATCGAACTCTCCGTTCGTTTCGATTCAAATGTCTTGTTCTTTTCATAGTAATCATAAATTCTACGCCAAAAGGTGGCACGAGTTTGATTAGTACCTTTCACAGGATCTTTGCTAGTGTTCAACCAAGCTGAGACAACAAGTTCGTCCTCCTTCACATTAAAATTTTTTTGCCTCTTCTGATTTGGCCTTGCAGCGCAATTACGTGCAATAGGAGCAGATGGTTGCACCTCGAATGCCTGCCCATCACTAGGATTCACCTCAGGTAACTGTGTCTCCTGTGTTTGTGGGATACTGAGGTCATCCAAAGAAATGTCATGCTCCATACCAGTCACCATGTTTGTCCAATACTCACATCCAGACATTGCAAACAGCCTACAAATAATGCGAAAAGCAGCAACAATGTAAGCAGGAAGATAAATAATGGAAGCTCATATTGCAGTACACCAAAATTAGAGGTATTGCAAATAGTCCTCTCTGGTTAGTCTGCCAACCTGTTCGATATCTTGCTAGCAAATAGGGAAGCACAAAGAAAAATCATGCCATTTGAAGCACTCAGATGCTACTGAAGTTACAGCAAAACATGATAGCTTAATGTACTAGGAGTATTACTCCAGCTTGGTGACCGAAAAAACATCAAAAGCTCTCTATATTATGACAACCATCAGGTTCTTGTTTCAAAAGAATCTAGGCATACAAATTTTATATATAACTTTGGCAATCTTGTTCTTCACCTTGCTACAAGTTATTCTTATTTTCTTGCCTGTCCATTGTTCTTCCTAGTCGAGTAGTGCTAATACTAGTACTAGACGGTGGCAATATAAACTCACGGATTTAAGTAGTTGAATGGTCATGCTTTGAGAGTAGCAACGAGTGAGTTAATGTGATTAAGATGAGTATGCATACAGTTGAAGTAATTAGGGGCATAAGTGGGCAAATAACCCTAAAAATTTCTCAACTTGTTTTCTTTGGACTGCAGTCAAAAGACCAAAACGACTTCTCTTCTTTAACTAGGAGTAAACAGAGCTACTGACAGAGCTACTTTGATCATGTATTTAGTGTCCAATTACTGTACCATTGCTACAAATAATCATGTTTTTTGTCAGCCCATACACTACACTTGCGAACATCACCAAATTTGTGTATTGGCTTATAGGTGAAATCCATTTTAATTGAGCTTCAAAGTTTGACAAAAATGCTGCCCTTCAGACCTACAGTTTCAAATTCCAACAACAGCGGCTGATGACTATTTTAACTAAGTGATTAGTGATTAATTTCTTTTCTATTGTCAGCAACAAATGTGTTTATCTAAAGTTCAAACTTGGTACTTTTGAACTACATCAAGGTTGCATATATGTTTGTAGATGAAATCTATTTAAACTAGGCTCCAAACTTTGAACTTGACCATAACACTATTCGAACTATCTGCATTGCAAAACCATATGCTAGAATCAAGAAAAGGTAGTATCCACACTGCACTACTAGCTAGACCAGTGCGAGAAGAAGAAATTGCAAGAGACGTGAGAAGAAAAGAGGAACGCTTTTTACGCCGGTGAGCTCCCGGGCAAGCTCCTCCACCTGCCTCAGTACCTCCAGCGCACAGGCATCCGGCGAAACGGGGTCTTCCTGGCTTCTACCCGGGCGGCGGCACCCAGAGCGCCTCCACCCGCAGCTCGCCACTACGGGCAGTCATGGCTGGGGGCGGCCACAGCCCTCCAGGTGCGGCTACATCATACCAGGAAGAAGCTAGGGCATAGATGAGGGGGCATGGATCGATTTTACCTCTTTGCTACGGTGCTGGAGGTAGAGATCGGCTTCCAATGGCTGCAAACCCTAGGGCATAGAAGGGGCGGCGGCTTCCTTTCTTTGGCGCGAGAAGGAAGACGGCGCAGGAAAAAAAACGCGCGTACTGGGATTCCAAGTCGCGGGGCGTGCGGATTTTTACGCGCTGCAGGACCGATTTTCCCAAGTCCGGATTTATTGGGAGTTAGGATTAGGAGTTGTTGGAGAGGGTTTTGTTCGTTTGCTTCCAAAAAATTAAGATTGGGAGTTTATTTAGCAAACTATTGGAGATGCTCTAATATCGTATTTTTTATAAGCAGCTATGAACTATGCGACATCAAATCAAATAATGAAACGGCAGCTATATTTGTTTCTCTAGCATAATAGGGAATCAGCAGAACCTTACCTCGCGGCATGTGTGCACGTGTGACTTGATATAGAAGCAGCAATCCGGCACGTGTGCAACCCGGGGCCTGCACCAGCTCCTCGACATTTTATCGAACACCCTGCGGGCGTCGTCCACGCGCCCCTCGGCGAACGGCCCATGGATCAGGATGGTGTAGCAGAAGGCGTCGTGGTACACGCCCCACCGCAGCGGCATATGCACGAACACCCCGCACGCGCCGGCGGCGAGGAGGCGGCCGGGGCGCGGAGCTCCCCCGCCGTGCCTGGAGAGCGCTGGCCGCGTTGCGGGATCGGACGTCGGAGGTGTCGGGGTACGGGGGAGCGGGATCGGGCGCGGATGGGACGGCCGCCGCCGCGGTGTAGGTGGAGAGGAGGGGCGCCGGCGGCGCCGGGGAGAGGTGGCGGTTGGTCCGAATCGAAATAATGGAAGCGGACTCGAGCAAGAGTTGGATGCGGACTCGGAGTCGCAGGCGCTATATCTTACACGCGCCCCGGGCTCTCCGAGCTCTCAGGGCTCCACTCCACCGCCGCGTTCTCAGAGCAAGAGAGAAAGCAAGGAACTGCCGCCGCCGCCGACTCCATGGCCATGGAGGAGATGGCACCGCCCGGCAACGCGAACAATCTCCCGCCGCCGCCGCAGCCACTGGAGCTGCCTCCCGGCGTTTACTTCAACCCGGGGCCCGAGGAGAGCGTGTGCAACTACCTCAACCGGTGCATCGCCCGCGAGGAGATGCCGGACACGAAGGGGATCATCTTCCGCGACAACGTCTACGGCGACTGCCCCGACGTGCTGCGGCAGAGGCACCCGCCGGGGAACACCCGCAACTTCGAGCACAAATGGTTCTTCTTCAGCAACTGCACGTTCCAGAGCGAGCGCGGGAAGCGCGCCAAGCGGGGCGTCGCCACCGGCGGCTACTGGCGGGTGGAGCCGACCAAGAAGGTGCTCCGCGTCGGAAAGGTTCGCGTCGGGTTCAGGCACAGCTTCGGGTTCTACCTCGGGAAGGACGAGAAGAGTCAGAAGACGCCGTGGCTTATGGAGGAGTACACCAGCTCCATGGACGACGGCACCGGCAAGAACGCTGTGCCCGTGTTCTGCAAGATCTACGTCTCACCGCGCGCGTCCGACGAGGAGAAGAGAGCCCTCTTTAAGGAGGAGGGCGTGCCGATCGGGCAAGATGGGAAGAAGAAGGTTGTCCGGGTGACGGTTCCGACGGTGTATTTTGATGCACTCGCGGCGCTGCTGCCGCCGTCGAGCGTTCGCGGTATTGGCCAGGCGCAGGGCGCGGCGGAAGCGCCTCCACCACCTGCCGCCCCTGGTCATTACCAGGAGCAGTTCTTGGAGGCCGCGCCGTCGTCGCCGTTCGTTCTTGATCATTACCATGGTCAGGTCGCGGCGGCCGCGCTGCAGCATGATCACAGCATGCCTACGAACCAATTCTTCACCTCGCTTGAGGAGACCGCGCCGCCGGATAATCGCAGCATGCTCGTAGACGAATTCTTGGAGGAGGTGCAGCAGCTGACGTACGGGGACGGTCAGGAATTCGCGGCGTTGGAGAATCACAGCATGCCCATGGACGAATTCTTCTCGATACTCGAGGAGGCGCCGTGGCAGCTGACGGACGGGGACAGTCACGGAGCACAGGGCGCTGTCGTCATGGCCTACCCCGAGGTTCAGGTCATGGGATATCCCGTTCCCGTCTGCCAAGAACTAGGGTCGCCGCAGCCAGACCCAAAGGGCGACTACGAAATGGAAGTCGACCAGGCCTGCGCCGCCGCCGCCGCCGGTGCCCAACAAGAACCACAGCCCACACCCTCGCAGCAAGAAAGCCCCAGTGCGGCGACGCCATTGCCCCCACCTCTGTACTCCGTGACCGAGCAAGTTGCCCCTGCCGCTGCGAAGCGTGGCCTACCGCCAGAGGTCGCCTTTGATGAGCACCCGGTAGGTGAAGAACCATCAGACGGCGACGACTTGAGCCAACTCTGGGAGAACAAGCAGTGGGAGGACTGCACCGGCGGCGACTTTCAGCTGGACCTCGGCTTTCAGCTGGATCTCGACGCCCTGCAGTGGGTGGGAGGAGAGCCTCTGCCGGACACGTCTGTGTTCGATCACTACTATGTCCCAACTCCATGGACGTCCCTACAGTCTAGTTCCACTGAGATAAGAGACGTATCAGCTACAGATGACGATGGGGTTGGAAGCTTTGCAGTCTAATTAGTCTGTAGCCATGTAGTGTAGTATTTTAATTAGCACTGATTCTTCGATTGTTTGAGGAGTAATTTTGTTGGTAGGGTTCTTATGGTTAGCCATTGGATGGGAAGTGTTGTGCTCAATCAATTTGTTGCAGTTGTCGGATTCTTGTATTCACCATTGGACGGGATCATGGGAAGTAATGTATATGACTAGCCTCATAGGCGCGGCGCCACGCCGCGCCAGCCACCGTGTGTACCGAAGTAAAAGAGGCGATAATCCGTGAGGAGTTTGTTTAAAAAAAATTTAAAAAAATCGAGGGCGCATGTGTATTTTCGAAAAAGTCAAAGGTCTTTTTCGTAAAAAAATTGAGGGTCTGTATGTAATAAATGAGAAAGTCGAAGGTCTTTTTCGTAAAAAACTGAAGGCCTGTACGTAATAAACAAGGACCCGTACGTAATTTAGAAAACATGGGGCGCTATCCTGCAAAGTGGAGGGGCTTAAAAAAACTGGCAGGGATCTATTCGCGAGGAAAAAGGACCTTTACGTAATTTTCGGAAAATACAGGGAAACTACTCCTCCGGCCGTACAGAAATTCCGAAGCCACCCGCCGGCCGGAGCGATCGCAGGGGTGACGTGGATGGCCTCTCGCGCGGGGAATCCTTCGGAGCGTAATACTGGTAAGATTTGTCCCAACCAGCTGATTAAAGTACTCTACGTTGAAATTCTCGCCCTATTACTCGGTCGGTTGCACTTTTTATTTGCTTTAGCTGCCTACTAATATATGTGCTTTTTTAAGAGAGGGTAACACACGCGTGTATATCCACTATATGGCACGTGAATATGTCCATTTTACGCCCCTTTCTCTCTTCTTCAACTTTATAACAAGTCTACTTAACTTTCTAAACTAAAAAATCAGGTATTTAACACAATAAAATTACAAAACTAAGTCAACTTACACCATAAGATGATTTTACTGGCGGTGACCTAACTCAATGTGGTTTTTGCCATGTTAACAACCATATCATTGGTTTTTTAAAGATGGGGATCCAAATAAGAGGAGAAAGGATGACATCAAGAAGAAAGAGAATGAGGAGAGAAAGAGAGGAGTAAGAAATAGATCGATGATATGGATGTAAACATCCTTGTGTTTGAAAAAGAAAGAGAATGAGAAGAGAGAGGAGTAAGAAAGAGATCAATGATATGGATGTAAACATCCTTGTGTTTGATAATTTTTAGTAAAATCCGATGACGTGGCTACTAATATGGCAAAACCCACATTAAGTGGGATCCACGCTATCAAAACCACCCTTCAAAACCACTTTAAGGTGTAAATTAAACCAGATTTGTAAGTGGTCTCCATGATCCTGGGATGGATCTCCAGGGACAGACTCACCTCGGAAGCAAGCATCGTCTGCTCGTAGTTGTAGCAGGCATCCATGTTGATATCCGTGTAGTCAACCAAGTCGAACCAGTTCTCCTCGTTCCACTCCCCTGTCAAAGAGAATTTGCTGACAAGGAAATTACCGGAGTCTTGGAAGAATCTCCCCACGGATGGCGCCAGCTGTCTATATTCTAATGTCGATTTTACATATGATTTGTTTAGATTCGAGGGAACTCTAGAAGATTTGGTGTATGATCATACAGAGTAGCGACACGTGAATTTTTATACATGTTCGAGTCTTCTCCTGAGAGCATAATAACACTACATCCTGTGTGGCTACTGTTCAAAATGATCTTTACAATTGAGAATAATGCGAAATGCCTAGCACTATCTTCTGATCCAATGTCCTTCGATCTCTTCCTCTCCGACGTCAATCTTTATATAGTCAACGAAACGGTGACTGTTGTCCTGTGCCAAAAGACGCCTCAACGCTTCTAATGATAACCGTCTAATGGAAGTTATTGTCAGAGAGACGTAGTGGCCCATTCGCCATGAAACGGTTGTTATCAGAGAGATCGTGTGTGGTTATTAAGAATAAATGCACGTTCTAACCACCTTGTTAGATGACCCTATGATGTAGTAGGATGTCGTTAGAGTAGTCGTAGGAAGATCCACGATCACTAGGTGGTTACAGGAAAACTTACAACCATACAGTTGTAGGAGTATTTACGACCATACGGTCGTAGGAGCATTTATGAACGTCCTAAGAAATCTCTCCTTTATTAATAAAAGGTATACCCGGAGGATGACGTAATAATTAAAGGATTATTATATCCTCGTCAATAATGATACGAAAGTATTTTTTGTAACAAATCTAGTAATATCATTTTCACATGATAAACCAAAATTCTTTGTGTATATTATCATTTACACATGACAAATCCAAAGTCTTGTGTATATTAGTAGTCAAAATTTTAAAATGTTGGCTGCACGTATTCTAAAGCGATATCAAACAAGAACGGAGGTAGTATTTTGGTCATTGGATACATTTTTATATATGATATACAAGTTAGAGATCTTCTGCGAGAGTCTAGGATGGTCTCTAGGATGGATTTAGCGGAAGTTGTTCACAGATCACCACTAACAAAAAGCAAAGTGTACAATAAAAAAGAGATTATTAATGAGTATATAAGAATATCCACTAAATAGACAAATCCTCATGTCGATGAAGAAAGGTCGAAAATCAAGAATTACATACATTCTGAATCAGCAATCAGCGAAAGGGTCTCTAGCCTAGCGGGTAGAGGCTTGAGTAGCACCCCTCAGGTCCTGGGTTCGACTCCCCCCGGGAGCGAATTTCAGGCTGGGGGAAAAAATCCCCTCGCTTGCCCCATAAGCCAAAGCACAGGTCTTAAGGCTGGCCCAGGTTGTTGGTAGCGCCAGGTTGTTGGTCTGTGGATCACCCTGGATTGGTCATTCTCACACTGGGCTGATGCCGCTGTGTCAGGGTGGGGCAAGGGTTCGGGGATTTCTCGATCTGCGTGAGAAGATCTTCTTCTTAAATTAAGCCCGGGGGGCTTTCTTCCCCCCTGCAGGTCGAGTTTTTTTTTGAATCAGCAATCAAAATAATCCATCACTAAAAATACAAATGTTCTAGATTATAATGGCTTAGAAGCGGCTCCGCTCGTTTCGGCTTCAGCTTCTGACTTCTGGCTTATTTTTCACTATTCATAAATTTCGTCTTTTTCTGAACTTTTGATTTTTTGTTGAGCTTTTTTGCCGATTCTTTTTTTCCCGTATTTGTTTGTATTATACGTAATGGGCTAACTTTTTTTATATATTTTTAATTTTTTTAAATTTAATTATGCTAAATAAGCTTCTGTCAGCTACAGTGTTTTTTCAACCAGCTACAGTGCTTTTCAGCCATAAGCCATCAAAAAAAAGCCCAAATGAGCACCACATCTTCTGAAAATCGCAGGGTTGTTTTTACAAAACAAAGAACTGAACCATCCAAATCAAGGTCTACCTCCGGTTTCCTCCAAGCGAACTAATTGAAGAGGCTTATGTCCTAGTCCTAGTAAAATATTTTCTATCCTTCATCACGGAAAGCATTTCCAAGCATGCACCAGCATACCCTAATCTTTTCAGCTTCACTTTCTGATTTCTAACTTATTTTTTACTATTCCTAAATTTCATCTTTTTCTTCCTTTTTAGCCTTTTTTAGCTTTTTTGCCAGTTCTTTTTTCCCGTATTTGTTTGTATTATTCTTGATGGGCTAACTAGTTTTTTCTATTTTTAAATTTAGTCATACCAAATAAGCCATTATCAGGTACAGTGTAATTTCAGCCGGCTACAATACAATTTCAGTTATAAACTAGTTTATTTCAGCCTAACTAAGCGGCAAAAATTTCCATACAATCTCGTCCTAGTTGTACCCTATGTCAAGAATGACACTGAAAATAGATAAAGCCATCGCATGGTCTCCACTATCACAAAGACCAGAAAGAAGGCAGCGTGACTTTAGGCGTGGTTGATATCCAGAATGGGTCATCGATCTAAAAATTTTGCATGCTTCACTGTACATTTTTAAGTTAGTATAACAACCAAGTAGATAATCAGACATATCTTCATCCAAAAGCATGATGCTTTCTTTCATTTTTAGCAACAGCCATTCCACTTCCTCTAGTCGACCCTGGTTACATAATCCCTTCAGTAGGGCCTTGTATGCGCTGATACCAGGGGCAGGATCAAGGTTCCAAAACCTAAAACCGGGAGAAATTCTGGTCGGCGGCCGGTAACGGTTATCAACCGGTTATCAGAAAAATTGGCGAAAAACCGGTCACAATTTGAAAATCAAAACTTGAATTTTGATAAGTTTTGAAACCGGTAACCAGAAAAAACTGACCATAATTCAAAAATCAAAAATTAATACCGGTCGATTTTTTCGGTTACCGGCCTCCACCGGTAGAAACGGTAACCGGCGGTTACCAGCTGGTAACAGCTGGGATTTTGAACCCTGTGCAGGATCATATTTGCATCTGTTCAAAAAGCTCCTGCAAATTGCTCACATCTACTGTCTTCCATATTTTGTCATCGTCAACTACCTCACTGTCATCATAGTTACATGTATGCTTTAGCAAGATAGAATACGTTGCACAATCTGGATTCAGCAGAAGACAAAGCATCTCCGCGTGCGCAGACAAGGCATTCTCCATCAGGCCAGCATCGCTATACGCCTTTATGAGAGCATTATATGTCACCACATCAGGAGAAATCCCTGCTTCATGCATTTTAGTGGTAGGTAGTTATGCTATGAGCAACTCCAGCAGGGCCCCTACTTGAGCCCTCAAACCTCATATTTAAGGGCTTGAGGCAAAAATAGAGGTCCAACAGGGCCTCTACTAGAGCCCTCAAATTTGAGGAGCCCCTCAAATCACCCTCCCACCCCTCATTCCTAGGGGCTCCCCCCCACCCCTCATTTTCCTGTTTTTTTCCCGCACCGTGAAACTTCTCCCGCTCTCAGCCAAAATTCCCCGCCGCCTTCCCACATCTCCACAAGCCGAACCGCCGCCCCCCTCCCGTGCGTGCCTCTTTCCCCGCCCGCCTCTTCCCCTCCCGTCCGCCGAATCCCCGCCTCCGCCGCCCGCTCGCCCCCCGCCTCGCCCGAATCCCCCGCCTCCGCCGCTCGCTCGCGCCCCGCCCGTCGCCGTACTTGGCTCTCCGCCGCCTCGCCCGTCGTCTCCGCTCTCTGCCGCCTCCGCTCTCCTTCACCCGTCGCCGACGCCTCCGCCCGTCGCCCGATTCCTCCGTTCTCCTCCGCCCGTCGCCGGCGCCTTCGCCCGTCGCCGACGCCTCGCCCGTCGCCCGACTCCTCCGCTCTCCGCCGCCTCCGCTCTCCTCCGCCCGTCGCCGGCGCCTCGCCCGTCGCCCGACTCCTCCGTTCTCTGCCGCCTCCGCTCTCCTCCGCCCGTCGCCGACGCCTCCCCCGTCGCCGGCGCCTCCGCCCGCCGCCGGCGCCTGGCCCGTCGCCCGACTCCTCCGCTCGCAGGTCCCATGTGTCAGTGTGTAGTGTAATGGATTTGAGGGCTTAGATTTGAGGGGTGTTGTTGGAGTAGATGCAAAAAAATTGGGCCCTCAAAAGTAGGGGGAGCCCTCAAATGAAAAGTAGGGGCCCTGTTTTGAGGGCTACTGCTGGAGTTGCTCTTACCTCCTCCTTCAAAGTAGTTTGCGCTGATGTTCAGTGTGTGTCCATTTGTCAGCCTTGGAACCTGAAGAGATCATTTGCCCATACATCTTTACAGCATCCACGGGTTCCATATATATAATATCGTATTTTTTATAACAGCATGGAAGAACCCAACTATGAACTATGCGACATCAAATCAAATAATGAAACGGCAGCTATATTTGTTTCTCTAGCATAATAGGGAATCACCAGAACCTTACCTCCCGGCATGTGTGCACGTGTGACTTGATATAGAAGCAGCAATCCGGCACGTGTGCTCCCGGGGCCTGCACCAGCTCCTCGACATTTTATCGAACACCCTGCGGGCGTCGTCCACGCGCCCCTCGGCGCACGGCCCATGGATCAGGATGGTGTAGCCGTGTAGGAGAAGTCGTCGTGGTACACTCCCCACCGGCGCGGCATCTGCACGAACACCCGGCACGCGGCGGCAAGGATGCCGCCCCTGCATAGCCCGAGCATGAGGGAATTGCAGGTGAAGGTGTCTGGCGCGAGCCCGTCCTCGCACAGTGCGGCCTTGGCGTCCGCGACGAGCGCGAGCTTGCAGTGCACGTTGATGAGCGTGTTGTACGTGCAGCGGTCAGGCCGCGCGACGCACTTGAGCATCGCGACGAACGAGGCGAGGAGGTGCCCGAGGTCGCGCGAGCTCCCCCCGCGCTTGGAAAGCGCGATGAGGGCCGCGTTGTGGGATCGAACATCTGAGGCGTCGGAGTACGTCGGCGGCGGCGCGAGGCGGCGCGTGGTGGGGCTTGTGGCGGAGAGGGGTGGGGTGTGTCGAACTCGCGTTTGGAAGTCACGTCACGTCACGTCCGAGTCCGAGTCCGAGTCCGAGGGAACGCGGCTTCGGAGGCGCCATATAAGCGCGCCATGGGCTCTCGTTGGAAGCAGTGCTCTACTGGAGCTGGACTCGACTTGGCCACCGAGAAGGCAAGAAAAGAAAGCAAGAAACCACCGCGAATCCGTGGCCATGGAGGAGATGCCTCCTCCCGGCGACATGAACCACGTCCCGCCGCAGCATGCGGTGGAGCTGCCTCCCAGCGACTACTTCAACCCGGGGCCGGAGGAGACCGTGTGCAACTACCTCAACCGGTACATCGCCGGCGACGAGATGCCAGACACGAAGGGGATCATCTTCCGCGAAAACGTCTACGGCGACAGCCCCGACGTGCTGCGGCAGAGGTACCCGCCGGGGAACACCCGCAATTTCGAGCACAAGTGGTTCTTCTTCAGCGAGTGCAAGCTCCAGAGGAAGCGCGCCGACCGCCGCGTCGCCACAGGCGGGTTCTGGCGGCTGGAGCAGATCAAGAAGGAGCTGCGCGTCGGCGGGGAGCTTGTCGGGTTCAGGCACAGCTTCAGGTTCTACCTCGCGAATGGGAACAGGACGCCGTGGCTCATGGAGGAGTACACCAGCTGCATGGACGACGGCACCGGCAAGGCCGCGGCGCCGGTTCTCTGCAAGATCTACGTCTCGCCGCGCGCGTCCGACGAGGAGAAGGCGGCCATCTTTGATCCGTAGGCTTGTAGTATTTCATTAGCATTGATTCTTTCATTGTTTGGGGAGTAATTTGGTAGGATTCTTGCACTAAACATTGGACAGGGAGTGTTTTATTCAATTAATTTGTTGCGGTTAGTGTATTCTTTGGGGGATTCTTGCAATAAACATTGGATGAGAAGGAGTCTTGTGTACAATTTGTTCCAATCAGGTGATTAATTACTCTGTGTTTAGCTTCTTTCATCAATCTAGACAGGATTTTGTGAATGTTTTGCTCTGATCTTGTAATTGTACATAGGGTCAGTTTGCGGTTGCGGTGCTGTGTTGTTTGAGAATATTTACTATTTTATTAAGATTTTGCTATTATGTCTTCTAAAAATTATGCTTCCAACTAACTATTACTCCCTTTGTCACAAAAAAATTGACACTTTACAATGCGTTCAGTCAAAACATTTAAATTTTGACTAAAGATATTGCTTAAGACATTTGGTTTGGATATATGAAAATGATTCAAGTGATCTATCTAAAAAATATTTTCATAATATTTCACTTTTACAATTTCGAATATATAATAAGAGAATTTAGTAGTCAAAAGAGCGTCTAGTCGACTTTAAAAATTAAAATCCGTCACTTATTTGTGATCGGGGTATATTTAAAATTAGAAAATAAATATATAAGTGATTTTCAAAGTTCATCGCAGTACCAAACGGAGTTGTATAGTGTTACTGCATGTTATTGTCAATTCTTCATTAGGTAATCACTCCACTTTCGTAGGAATGAGTTTGCTATTTGGATGAAGAATCCTAGGGGGAAAAACGAACCACACTTCACTCGGCATGTAGAACAGATTGCTCGTGTATATCTCTATGCGCAAACTTTCTTTCATGGATCATACAAAATTGCTAAAGACAGTCACTATCTGGCAAAAGATATCCGAATTTTTGTTTGTACGCATAGCATTGCTCCTTAATTTGCAAGATGCCTCTGAAATCTTCAGCTAATTAGTAGAACAGATTGCCCTGGCCTCTAATCCTAAAAGGCATTCCGAAGTTTTGGTACACCCTAATCTCCCCGCAAAAGCTCGCCGTCACCACCACCAACCCCCACGCATTGCCACTATCCGCGTTGCCGCCGGCCCTACCACCACCGTAAGTCCCCTGCTGCCGAGCCTAGTTGGCCGGAGTGCATTAACGGCGTGCCGGAGCTGCTCAGCTCGCCGCTTCTTGCCTCCGGCTTGGTGGCGCGGCTCGCCATGCTGCACAACTCGTCGCTGGATGACACGCCCTGCTTGCAGTCCTGCGACGGCGGGATGCAGGACGCGCTGCCGTCGGCGGTGGCGCCTGGCAGGGACGGCGAGTGCGGTCACGGGACGGCGGCAGAGACGTCCTTGCAGTAGAAGCTCTCGTAGGAGCGGGTGGTGCACCACGTCTTGCATTGATGCCGATGCCGACGGCCGGGGCTGGTCCTCCAGAGGTAGAAATGCGAGCTCGGGCACACGGCGTACCGGCCGTCGGAGGTGTAGGCCGCCGAGATCTGGCTGCTCGCGTTCTTGAATCCTACATATTTATTTTTGTTCAGTGGTCTTTAGCTGCGAAAAATTTCTGAAGCAGAGCTTCGGTCTGTGACCAGCGGGGGAAGCGGGGGCAGGGGGCCCGACGACCCGTCCTGCGCCGCGGAGCACAGCGGAGCGCTGGCCTCCACGACTTGCCAGACGCGCACCACGCCATCCTCGCCGGCACTCGCCAGCAGCCGCCGTCCGCCGTCCCTCGTGCGCATGGATCTTCTGGCACATTAGAGCCATGTGAGCTCCTTACACGACTTGCCGTAGTGGTGCACCTTGAGCCGCTCGGACGCCGAGGACGACGACGCAGTGGCGGCATTGGCGGGCGCCGACTTGCCGTTGCTGTCCTTGACTCCTTGTCGTGGATGAAGCCGATGGGGACGGACTTGATGTTCTTGAGCCAGCCGCCCTTCTTCTCGCCGGCTGGCTTGTCTCCCTTGGGCGGCGCCGTGGCGCGGACTGGCTCTGGTGCTGGCTCTGGCAGCGGTGCATGAGGTGCTTCATGATGGGGGTGTTGCCTATAAACTTCTCGAACTCCTCTTCCTCTAGCCCCAACTGCACGCCGGTCTGGGTGTTCGACGGGCTGTCATTGGCGACGACGGCGACCTCCTTGCCGTTGTCCTGTTTCTTCGTCCCGCAGTCGCTCTCGACATCACCGTCCTTGCCGCCGTCGCCTTTGCCGCATTTATCCGCCGGTGGCGCTGCCGTCAGGGGCACGGGGGGCATATCACGTGTAGCCACAGCTTGAACCTTCTCGATGGGCGAGCTTTCTCATGCAGCGTGCCGAATCGGGAAGGAGCGAGCACGACGCAAAGTCGGCGACGGTGGTTTTCCCGAGCCCGGCGCGCTGTCTCGCACGGCGAGGATGCTGTCTGACCGGCGCCGCGTGATGGCCTTCGCCGGCTGCTGTGTCAGCACGTCGTGCGTGGCAGCCACTGCCTTCTTCGTCGTCATCGGAGGGAGGTCGGCGTCGATGTGCAGGCCGGACGGCACGCCGTCGAGGCAGTGGAAGAAGGCCTCCCTGCCACCACCGTGCTCCTTGTCGTCGTCGCTCATCTCGACGCCGTGTTCTTGGTGGCGGCAAATGTGCGTACCATACCATCGTGCTTCGCGCGCGCAGAGAGAGAGAGAGAGAGAGAGAGATAGTGTTGCAAGTTTAGGGTGATGGTTTGAGCTGCAAGGAAGAGAGGGAAGGCAACGTGTAGGGGAGGGATGGATCATGGATGTATTGGAACTTGAACAATGCCCTTTTCAGATGGGTTTGGTAGTCGCCACGTGCATGTGCACCCTCATAGGTCTGTTTGATATAGCTTTTTTGGCTGAAGTTTTTAAATTTTAATTGTTTACTACAGAGATTACGAAGAGAGATACTCGCTTGCGATTTTCGTCGATACAGTGTTGGGCTTTTAACGTGTACTACAATTAACTTGTAGATCATGTCTTGAGAAAATACTCAAGTTTGAAAGTTAGGTACTGTAACAAAAGCCAAAAATCGCTTTTAGAAGCCGTAAAGAACAGGGCCATAATCTCAAGCAGTAGCACTAGACTAGATGTGGCAAAAAAAAATTATCACTTTATCATTGCTTTGCTTTAATTTCCATTTCTTTCTTTAACAGCAAACTAAAGTTGCTAAACAAGGCTTCAAACTTAGGCATATGGCAAGGGATGGAACATTTTATTGGCCATGTGGAATGGTTGTACCAGCGATATACATTAAGAAGTAGAACATAGGAAGGATTCATATTTGCTCATGGAAAGGATCCAACAAGAAGTCACCCTAGGAGGACTACTAATGAACTACTAATGGTTTATTGCAGCATAAAAATACTCCACCTAGACTAACTCTTTTCTAGCTAGCTACCTCTTCTAGAGTGGCTTGCTGTCTAACCTGGAGAGAGTTGAGCTTCTTATTTATCTCTCCAAACTTCTCCTTTAGGCGCTTTATCTGAATCCAAGAAAAGAAGATAAATTAGCTGATTGATCTTAAGGTAGGAATGTGGTATGCATTTTAAATTTCTAAATAAAATAAGTACCCGCTTCAATTCAATCTCCAGCTCTCGCTTCCTCTGCCCAAGTGAGTGGCGCAGTTGAGTGACATCGAAGATGCTGTCAAGATCATCTTCGAAAGCTGATTCAAGGTCTTCCCTCAGAAGCGCTGGTAATTTGTCGACAATTGGCATGAGGAGAAAGCAATTGAACTGCAATTTTATGATGAGCCGAATTAAGCAACAACAACAACCAAAAAAAACTCGACCACCATTTAGAGAGTACAGGATTCACTGCAGTCAGACCTTTAGTTCAGTAGTAACAAGAAAGTGCTCTTTGATCCCATGAAAAATCTGGTGAACCAGCGCATACACAAGCCTTTCTGATGAGGGCGCCAATCTTCTGTTCCAGAGTGAGCTATCCAAGAGATCAACCAGCCTAGTCTCTGACACAGGAGCGGGTGAATTTGCGTCTGAAGAATGAATAGATTTCAAGTCTCCTTTTGATCTATCGTGTTTGCCATCATTCAACCCAGAGGATTGATCATGCAGCCCAGTTGAGTGGGCTGTATGTGTGCTCACAGATGATTGTTCCGGTGCAACAAATGAATCGAGGAAGTGGCGCAATCCAGCACGGTTCTATATTCAATGAAGCAAATAATTAGGTATGCCAATAAAAAAGTAGATCCTAACTAAGAAGTAGATATTTGTACCTTGTTATGAAGGGACCAAGTGACATAACGAGTGGTGCTCTCCAAATCTTCCATACATCTGCATTATACAATTGAACAAGCAAATAAACAATGTCAGCAGATAAAAACAATACGTACGGTTGCATCTGTGGGAGTATACAGGATGTGATCTAGCAGTGAGGATTGGGGGGGGGGGGATATGAACAATAATTAACAAAGAACTTTTATCAGAAAATATTTAGTTTAACAACACCATAAATTCTATTTCACATATTTACATGAGGAAAACCTCTGAAATCACTTATTGCAATGTTACTTATTGCAATGTATGCTCTGGAACACACAGAATTTAACGCCAACAGATCAAACAGAGGCAATAGATGTGATGGGGATATCGGATATTTTGTATCCCATCCCCTTCATTTGCATTTCATTGTTCAACGCTACTCTTAACAACTTGAATGAATAAATTTCTAAAAAATAACTACAAAAAAAACAGTTGGGCGAGTGACTCAGGCATTCTAGTGTTTGCCAACATCACTACGATCACATGCTCGATAAGACACGAAGTCAAGAATCTATTACAGTAATAAAGCGCATGTTGACTGGGACCCAATACACCATAACATCAAAGGGTATTCTGTCGGGCCACAGAGATTATCGGTTTTGCCTTTGGCTTGACTAATTATATATTCATAAGCTTCACTGAAGGAAATTTACATTGTTTCACTATTTGATGCGAGTAACTGGGTTGGAAAAGCAACTTTAACATATTATAGATATGGCTTCACCAGAGTGCGCATAGCCAATAAATTGGAAGTAATTTAAAGGTATTGGAATTAAGAAGGTTATTACCTTTCACGGCATGATTGCTCAGTAGATTCGGCAAACTTATTGAATGCAGCTTGGACACGCTTCACAAGTACATCATGGCTGCTAAAGTGCTCCCCATCTTTCTGTTGGAGTTCTATCAGAGTATTACAAAAGAAAAAAAACAGAAATACATGAATTGAATAACTTGAGGATAAATTAGTACCTCCAGCAGAAAAACAGATATTGGAATCAATCTCTTCAGTATGTACAACAGCCTAAAACCCAACTGCACAAAACAAAAGGGATAGATTTTAGTCACAGGAACGTATTAAGCAGATGAAAGACCACCCATTATCCAACCACAAACAGAGTAATTCTACTAAATTTATTTTTATACATCCTGATACACTTTCAGTTATTTCACACGTTTTATGTGGAAATGTGTGACACACACTAGTCCCAATCCAAAAAAAATGATGCACCAAGCAAACATGGTTGATGATTTCACTGAAACCATAATCACACACAAACATCTAATAGGCGTAGCATAAGCCTGGAACGGGCAGACATTGTAACATCCCAATTTTTTAGAATGTTAAGTTTGCTTGACGGAATTTTCAAAAGAAATTTGAAGCAAATTTCAGCTGAATCTCAAATTTTCAAAGAAATTTTCAAACTCCCAATCTTCCTTGAGCTTGGCCCAGCCCCTCTCATGTTTGACTTTGTGATGAGGCTTCGTTCAGAGTTTTGAGCCCATTCGGGCTCAGCTTCTTGGTCGTTCTACATTACCTACTAGTTCATGATTTGAGCAGTTCAGCTTAGTAGTTCATGCTACAGGTTTCTCTTCTAGTGATCAGGATCCTACCTTATTTGTTCATACATCTCAGCATGGCTGAACTCCACTTTTGCTTTATGTGGATGACATACTAATCACTAGAGATGACATAGAGTATGTTGCTTTTGTTAAGCAACGTCTTGCTGAGCAATATATGATGTCTAATCTGGGATCTCTTAGCTATTTCCTGGGGATTAAGGTCACTTGTATAGACAATGGTTACTATCTCTCTGTGTATAAATACATTCAGGATCTCATTGCTCGCTCAAAATTGACTGATACACGGACTGTTGTTACTCTTATGGAACTTCATCTCCAAATTCGTCCTACTTATGGCATATTGCTTGATGATCCTTCTCGCTATCATCATATTGTTGACAGTCTTATTTATCTTACAATTACAAGACCGGATATTGCTCATGTTGTTCACGTGCTCAGTCAATATGTCAATGCTCCCACTTCGATGCACTATGGTCATCTGCTTCGTGTTTTGCGTTACTTGAGGGGAACTGCTTCTCGTTGACTCTTCTATGCGCGGTTAAGTCAGCTTCAGCTTCACACCTACTTTGACTCGACCTGGGCGAGTGATCCAATTGACCATTGATTTATCAGTAGTTACTACATCTTTCTTGTGACATCTCTGATAGCATGGAAGTCTAAAATTAGACTACAGTGTCACGCTCTAGTACTAAGGCTGAGCTACAGGCTCTTGCTACTACTACATCAGAGATCATTTGGCTTCGTTGGCTGCTAGCTGATCTTGATGTCTCATGTGATGCTCCTACACCTTTTCTCTGTGACAACACTAGTGCCATACATATTGCTAATGATCCAGTGAAGCATGAGTTGACTACACACATTGGTGTAAATGTATCATTTACACGGTCTCACTGCCGGCGGTCAACTATTGCTCCTCAATATGTGCCTTCTGAGCTCCAAGTTGCTGACTTCTTCACCAAGCCCCAAACTCGAGAGCATCATCATCTACATCTACTCAAACTACATGTTTCTGATCTTCTGATCTACCTTGAGTTTGAGGGGGGTGTTAAGTATATGCTAAGTGTATATATCTAGCCCAACATGTACCTGACCCAAAGGGCCCAATAGGGTTAGGGTTGCCCTGTATATATACTCAAACTCCTGTTCTGATTGAATAGAGGTGTGATATTGGTGAGGAGTCCTTGTCTACTAACACATGTAGATCATTAATATGCCCACCTGGAAGGCAAACTCACCAACCTGATGAAGGAAAGGCTCAAATGTGTCACGTGCTTTTGCCACAGCAATTACGCAAGCAGTCCTAATAAAACAATGTTAAAAGATTAATAAATATACTATATAAGTATGATTAGTATTTCTGACGTGTGGAAAGAGACTACCTGGAGTAATTAGTCCCATCGTGAATATCTTCAACACCACATGCATTGACAATTTCCTCCCTAGTAATTGGAGGGCACTTGATACTTCCAACTACCAAACGAAATTCAGCCATTGCCCGATGGTATTGTGCACCGCCATATAGACGCATTCCAGCATTCTGCGAAAAAAATAACATGGTATGCATTTTCATGAGACATAAAAGCATATCAAACACTCTGTAGATAGTTATAAGGTATAAAAAATACAGCCATCAGCAAAGTACAGCAGTATATTGTGTGTCATATGTGTTACATGAAGGCCTGAGCTGACAAGACAAAATACGGTTACTGTTTACTTTTCCTCTGCAAAAAAAACACTTGTATGCATTTTAGGGTTGGTAAAAAGTTATGAGGTCAAGTGACTCCACAGCAACCCATAGCAGTCTGTCACTGCTAATAGTTTTGAGGTTCATCAGGAACCTCTTAGTTATGAAGGCGTTTCTGACACAATCTATTCAAGAGTTTAGTCATAGTAAAAATCCTTTAATTCTTGCTAGCAGGCATGGTAAGCTCAAAACAAGACAATCTAGAGAAATAGTAGAGCATTTTCAAAACAAAAAAGGGGGAAAAAAGAACTTACTGGCATCATCTTGTTTGGGAGCTGGAAATTCTCACTTCCAGGAAATGTTCCTCCATTGATCCTCTCATTAATTAAAGTTTCACCTACAGCCCAACAGTTTCAATAAATTATTAAAAAAACAGCATGTAACAAGAACCTCACATTCTCTGGAAATGAACTGCAGAAGATAAAACACTCACCAAATTTATCAGGAGGTGCAACCACCATGCCTTTCAATAGCGAAGATAACTGAAACAAGGAAATATTAAATCAATCTTCAGGTTTATTTTAAGTAGCTTTTGTTCCTGAGCATTAGATTCAGTGAATAAATTCAGCACCATCTGTCTCATGCACATACATTGAAAAAAAAGTTTACTTCATTACATGAATAGATACTTGATACTATCATAATTTGTACACAGCAACCTACAAGAAGTAAAATATATATTTTTTTAAATAACATATAAAGATTGTTTATTGGCATGATGTACTACAATGCATGAACATTGCTTCATTTAAAATAACGTAATATCCACCAGCAATATTACGTTTCAGAGTAGTAAGCACCTTTGTCAAAAATGAATCATGGAAGAGGCGAGCTCTCTCCTTCAGTTTTGCTTCGTCCAAATCACTGTCCAGATACAGAACGCCATTAGCAGGATATATCAGTGAAGGCAATTGGAATTGATATATTGATTAAGAGGCCAATAGGCAGGGTACATATATAGGCAAGGAATACCCTAGGTTGGTTTATAGAATCATAACCACCGTGGGATCTCCTTGCCTAAGATTACATCAATCTACAAATAGCCATAATGGGCCAATAGCCCATGCGCCTGTGCAGCTGTCTAACACCCCCCTGCAGTCGTAGCGTCACCGCAGACGTTCAGACTGGACCGGAATTCCTGAAAAACCGTCGAAGGCAGACCCTTGGTGAAGATGTCAGCATACTGGGATGACGTCGGCACGTGAAGGACACGGACAGCACCAATGGCAACACGCTCTCGAACAAAATGACGATCAATCTCAATATGTTTGGTGCGTTGGTGCTGCACCGGGTTGGAGGACATGTAGACGGCGCTGATGTTGTCACAATACACCAAGGTAGCTTTGCTGGGTGGGGAGTGGAGCTCACATAAGAGTTGGCGCAGCCAGGATGCCTCAGCCACGGCATTAGCCACACCGCGATACTCGGCTTCGGCGCTGGACCTGGATACAGTGTTCTGGCGCTTGGAGGACCAGGAGACGAGGCTGTTCCCGAAAAACACAGCATAGCCTGAGGTGGACTTGCGAGTGTCCGGGCAGCCGGCCCAGTCAGCGTCAGAGTAGGCAACCAGATCTAACTGTGCTGAAGGTCGAAGGAGCAGCCCAAGATGAAGAGTGCCACGAAGATACCGCAGGATACGCTTCAAAGCGGCAAGATGAGGCTCCCGAGGATCGTGCATGTGAAGGCAGACTTGCTGGACGGCGTAGGAGATGTCCGGGCGTGTGAAGGTGAGATACTGAAGAGCACCAGCCAAACTCCGGAAATCTGTGGCGTCGCTGACGGGGGTGCCATCCTGCGCTGAAACCTTGGAACAAGTATCCACGGGGGTGGAGCAGGGCTTACACTCAGTCATGCCCGCGCGGGCGAGAATCTCCTGCATATACTGTCGCTGCGAGAGAAAAAGGCCATCAGACCGCCGCTGAGCCTGCATCCCGAGGAAGTGATGGAGATCACCCAAGTCCTTCATCGAAAACTCCTGCTGCAGGGCAGTGATGGTGCGATGGAGGAGCGTGGTCGACGAAGCGGTGAGGACGATGTCATCCACATAGAGCAGCAGGTAGATGAGCTCAGCGCCACGGTGGAACACGAAGAGCGAGGTGTCAGACTTGGCTTCCACGAACCCGAGAGACACCAAGTAAGCTGCAAAACGGCTGTACCATGCTCGAGGCCATGATTGTCACGGCGTCGCCTAGGCGTCGCCTAGGCGACGCCAAGTCGTCCTGGCGCCGGGGAGGAGACGCCGGGGAGGATCGCCTCGCCTTGCCCGAACCCTAGCTTCACCGCCAACCCAGGTACGCCGTCCGCCCCTTCCTCTCTGGCCGCGCCGCCTTCCTCTCTGGCCGCGCCGCCTTCCTCCCTCCACCCGCGCCGCCTCCCTCTCTCCCGCCGCGCCGCCTTCCTCCCTCCCACCGCCGTCTCCCTCCCGTGCTCCGGCCACCTCCCTCCAGCGTGCTCCCGCCGCCGAGGGGAGGGGAGGCGACGGGGGGAGGCGGCGGCAGGGGGAGGCGTTGGGGAGGGGAGCCACCGAGGGGAGGGGAGGGAGGCGTTGGGGAGAGAGCAGATCGGCGCCGGGGAGGGGAGGGAGGCGTCGGGGAGAGAGCAGATCGGCGCCGGGGAGGGAGACGGGAGACGCGACGCGAGAGAGGGAGTCGCGAGAGAGGAGACGCGACGCGAGAGAGAGGCGGAAGACGCGAGACGGAGACGCAAGAGTCGGCGGAAGACGCGAGAGTTATATAAAACATACCTCCGTCGTCGCCGTTTCCATCGCCTAGGCGTCGCCTAGGCGTCCAGGCGCCTCTTACTCGCCGTGGTCGCCGACTCCGCCGTGACAACCATGCTCGAGGCGCCTGCTTGAGACCGTAGAGGGAACAGTTCAGACGGCAGACGTAGTCCGGATGAGAGGAATCTTCGAACCCGGAGGGCTGAACGCAATAAACTGTCTCAGCAAGGTTGCCATGGAGGAAGACATTCTTCACATCAAGCTGTCGAATAGGCCAGTTGCGGGAGAGGGCTAGTGAGAGCACAGTCCGGACGGTAGCTGGTTTGACGACGGGGCTGAAGGTTTCTGAAAAATCAATGCCGGGGCGCTGTGTGAAGCCGCGGAGGACCCAGCGAGCTTTGTAGCGCTCCAACGAACCGTCAGCCTGAAACTTGTGTTTGAAGATCCACTTGCCAGTCACCAAATTCGCGCCAGGAGGGCGCGGAACAAGATCCCAAGTGTTGTTCTGGAGGAGGGCAGCATGCTCATCCAGCATGGCAGCGCGCCAGTTCGGGTCGGCAAGAGCAGCCCGGTATGTCCTCGGAACAGGAGACAGCAGCGCGGTGTGGAACACAGCAGGTTGCCGGAAGCCGTGTTTCGCCCTGGTGGTCATAGAGTGTTGATTGACCACGGGGGGAATGGCAACCGCGCCCTTTGGAAGGGGCGTAGGGGCTGCGGGAGGCGCCGGAGACACGGCTGGAGGCGCCGGGAGTACAGGGTGAGGGCGCCGGCCATACACCTGGGTGATGACGCGAGCCAGCGGCGGGAGCTGGGCAGCCGGTGCAGGGTGATGAATAAGTCCCTGTACTGTGGTCTTTGTGGGGTTGTGGTAGTTTTTGTTTTTTGACTGCTTTAGGACAGCATCTGCTTTTAGGACAGCATCTGCTTTTTCTTTAGGACAGCATCTGCTTTTAGGACAGCATCTGCTTTTGGGACAGCATCTGCTTTAGGACAGCATATTGACCGCTTTAGGACAGCATCTAGGATAGTATCTTAGCATATGCTTGGCTGGTTCTCAGCCTATAAATATGTATCTCCAACCCCTCAGGTTGGTATGGCATTGTGTGAGCAATAAACAAGAAAACTTGCCCCATCTCCTAGTGTCATCCTCTCCATGAGAGTAAGGATTTTGCTATCACCAAGAGCAAGAG
Organism: Dendrocalamus latiflorus; assembly: GCA_017311315.1. Lineage (NCBI taxonomy): Eukaryota > Viridiplantae > Streptophyta > Magnoliopsida > Poales > Poaceae > Dendrocalamus > Dendrocalamus latiflorus. The sequence continues at coordinate 23,956,101 of CM029645.1, read as the reverse complement.
TCCAGCGAGTAACAAGTGGTATCAGAGCCTTAGTATCCTGTAGCCTGAGCATCTCCTGCTCATCTCCTTCTCCGGCCTCGCAGCAGCCCCAGCCAGTAGCAGCAGCAGCTCCGGCTGTCCCCGCTCACTCCTCTCCGGAGACGGGCAGCAGCTCGTCAGAAGCAGCCCTCTCTCCACGCAACAGCCCCCCAGTAGCGCGCCATGTCCGCAGGGCAGTCTCAGCGCTCGGTCGCCTCGAGCATACGGCGTCAGCAGACGGCCGAGCTCGTCGCGGCAGAGCAGCGCGAGCGAGCGGCGGCAGAGACCGCTGCGGCGGCGGAAAGGGCGTCAAGGCTGGCAGCGGCGGAGCTGGCAGCAGCCAGGGCGGAGGTGGAAGCAGCGGCGGCGGCAGATGCAGCGCGTGCGGCAGCAGCAGAGGTCAAGGCTCTGCGCGGCAGCAACAGCAGCTCCGGCTCTGTTGATGACAGCGCCGACGCGGACCCTCAGCTGCTGGAGAGGGAGGCAGCGCAAGGGCGAACGGCGCAATGGGCAGCCGCGCACGCCCACGAGCGCGACGGCAGCCCAGACAGGCGCGGACGCGCCGGCGGCGCTCCTGAAGGAGGCGCACACGGCGGTGGCGCTCCTGGAGGAGGCACGCACGGCGGCGGCGTACGGGTCGACGGAGAGCGCGGCCTTCACAGGCAACGCGGCTCTCTCTCCCCGGTTCGGTACCGTGGTCACCACGAGTACCAGGCTGTCGTCAGGGACGTCGGCCCCGGCGGCGGGTGGCCTACCCTCACCAAGACCAACTACGTCGAGTGGGCTGCGGTGATGAGGGTGAAGCTCCAGGTGCGGCACATGTGGGATGCAGTCCGGTACGGCGACGTCGACTACGACCAGGATCGACGGGCGCTGGATGCTCTCATCGCCGCAGTCCCGCCCGAGATGCAGTTCTCGCTTACCAACAAGCGGACTGCCAAAGAGGCTTGGGACGCCATCGCTGCAGCACGCATCGGCAGCGACCGCGCCCGCAAGTCTACACTGCAGGCACTACGCACGGAGTGGGAGCACCTGGCCTTCAAGCCAGGTGAGGACGTTGATGACTTTGCTCTCCGTCTCAACACTCTGTTGCACAAGTTGGTGCAGTTCGGCGACGACACCTACGGCGAAGAGAGAGCTGTGGAGAAGCTCTTCCGCTGCGTCCCCGAGAAGTACAAGCAGATGGCTCGCTCGATCGGGTCTCTGCTGGACCTCTCCACGATGACCATCGAGGAGGCGTTGGGTCGCCTCAAGGTCGTCGACATCGATGAGCCACAGCGCCCCTCGGGACCCGTCACCATTGGCGGGAAGCTCCTCCTCACTCGGGAGCAGTGGGATGCCGGCCAAGGTGACAAGAAGAAGGGGGAGCCTTCTTCCACGACAGGCGGCCGCAAGAGTGGCAAGCGCGGCAAGCCGCGCAAAGGCGCCCAGGGCGGCGATGCTGGCAAGCAAAAGCCGGCACGAGACGACTCTTGCCACAACTGCGGCAAGCTTGGTCATTGGGCCAAGGAGTGTCGACAGCCACGACGCGGCCAGGCCCACGTCGCGCAAGCGGAGGAGGAGGAGCAGCCGGTCCTGTTCATTGCTCATGCGAGCATCGAACTACCTCCAGCGGCACCGGCCGCAGTGGCTCTCCTCCACCTTGACGAGCCAAAAGCACACGCCCTCCTCGGCGACAGCTCCGGCAATGACAAGACCGACGGGTGGTGCCTCGACACCGGCGCCACCCACCACATGACCGGGCGGCGGGAGTTCTTCTCCGAGCTCGACTCAGGCGTTCGAGGCACCGTCAAGTTCGGCGACGCCTCCGCCGTGGAGACTGGCGAGCACCGGCTGCTCACCGGCGTCTACTACATCCCCGATCTGCGGAACTCCATCATCAGCTTGGGACAGCTGGATGAGAACGGCTCGCGTGTCGAGATCGAGCACGGGGTGCTGCGGATTTGGGATCTTCGACCCCACCTCCTTGCCAAGGTAACCAGAGGCGCAAATCGACTCTACACTCTTCACGTGCAGGTGGCACAACCCCTCTGTCTCGCAGCTCGTCGGGACGACGAGGCGTGGCAGTGGCACGAGCGCTTTGGGCACCTTCACTTCGAGGCCCTGAAGCGGCTCAGTGCCACGGAAATGGTGCGAGGCCTGCCGTGCCTTGACCATGTGGAGCAGCTCTGCGACGTCTGCGTGTTGACGAAGCAGAGGCGACTCCCCTTTCCCCAGCAGGCGAGTTTCCGAGCCAAGGAGAGGCTCGAGCTCGTGCATGGGGACTTGTGTGGCCCGGTGACACCGGCCACACCGGGAGGACGACGCTACTTCCTGCTGCTCGTCGACGACCTCTCCCGCTACATGTGGGTGATGGTCCTCGGCAGCAAGGGAGAGGCTGCGGACGCCATCAGGCGCACGCAGGCTGCTGCGGAGGCGGAGTGCGGCCGCAAGCTGCGCGTGCTGCGCACAGACAACGGCGGCGAATTCACGGCGGCTGAATTCGCGTCGTACTGCGCTGATGAGGGCATTCAGCGCCACTACTCCGCGCCGTACAGCCCGCAGCAGAACGGCGTCGTCGAGCGGCGCAACCAGACGGTTGTGGGGATGGCTCGGGCCCTCCTCAAGCAGAGGGGGATGCCGGCTGTCTTCTGGGGAGAGGCGGTGGTGACGGCCGTCTACATCCTCAACCGCTCGCCTACCAAGGCGCTCGACGGCAGGACGCCGTACGAGGCTTGGCATGGGCGCAAGCCGGCGGTCTCCCACTTGCGGGTCTTCGGCTCCCTCGCGTTCGCCAAGGAGCTTGGCCACATCGGTAAGCTCGACGACAGGAGCACTCCGGGAGTGTTCATCGGCTACGCGGAGGGCTCGAAGGCCTACCGCATCCTCGACCCTGACACACAGCGAGTCCGCATCTCGCGTGACGTTGTGTTCGACGAAGGGTGAGGCTGGACGTGGGATAAGGCGGTGGACGACGGTTCGACTTCGACTCTCAGGGACTTTGTTGTCGACTACGTCCACTTCGAGAGAGCCGGGGGAGCTAGCAGCTCGTCTTCACCGAGCTCGTCCACCTCGACACCTTGCTCGCCACCAGCTCCGGCGAGTGCTCCACCACCTTCGGCACCGGCTACGCCCCACTCTTCACCACCGGCCACTCCACGCTCTCCCGCACCGGCTCACCACTCTCCTGCACCGGCGGCCACACCACCGGAATCGGCCCCAACAGCTTCGGTCCACGACGAGCAGCGCACGGTGGAGTTCGCTACTCCGCTGTCTCACGACGAGGATCGCGTCGACGCCTACCACGACGACGAGCCTCTGCGCTATCGTACCATGGACAACATCCTCGGCGAGCTGCCCGTCCCTGGACTGGCGCAGCACGACTTCGAGGCGGAGCTGCACTTGGCGTGCGACGACGGCGAGCCCCGCTCCTTCGCTGAGGCGGAGGGAGACGCGGCGTGGCGTGTCGCGATGAAGCAGGAGATGGACGCTGTCGAGCAGAACCGGACGTGGGAGCTGGCGGATCTTCCTGCCGGTCACCGCGCGATCACCCTTAAGTGGGTGTTCAAGCTGAAGCGGGATGAAGCCGGCGCCATCGTCAAGCACAAGGCTCGCTTGGTGGCACGAGGCTTCGTGCAGCAGGAGGGGGTCGACTTCGATGACGCCTTCGCACCCGTCGCGCGCATGGAGTCCGTTCGTCTTCTCCTCGCACTTGCAGCTCAGGAGGATTGGCGCGTCCATCACATGGACGTCAAGTCCGCCTTCCTCAACGGCGACTTGAAGGAGGAGGTCTACGTCCGTCAGCCGTCGGGATTCGTCATCCCCGGCAAGGAGGGCAAGGTTCTCCGCCTGCGCAAGGCCCTCTACGGCTTGCGGCAGGCACCACGAGCCTGGAACGCTAAGCTGGACTCCACCCTCAAGCAAATGGGGTTCCAGCAGAGCGCACACGAGGTTGCAGTCTACCGGCGAGGCAAAGGCGGCAACGCCCTGCTGGTGGGCGTCTACGTCGACGACTTGGTGATCACTGGCATCAAGGATGCGGAGGTTGCGGCATTCAAGGAAGAGATGAAGGCCACCTTCCAGATGAGTGACCTGGGGCCTCTCTCCTTCTACTTAGGGATCGAGGTGCACCAGGATGATTCCGGGATCACGCTTCGACAGACCGCCTACGCCAAGCGCGTCGTTGAGCTAGCTGGGCTCACCGACTGCAACCCAGCTCTCACTCCAATGGAGGAGAGGCTGAAGCTGAGCCGCGACAGCACGACGGAGGAGGTGGACGCTACGCAGTACCGGCGTCTTGTGGGGAGCCTTCGCTACCTCGCCCACACACGACCGGACTTGGCATTCTCCGTCGGCTACGTTAGTCGGTTCATGCAACGACCGACGACGGAGCATCAGCAGGCTGTGAAGAGGATCATCCGCTACGTTGCGGGGACTCTTGACCACGGCCTCCATTACCCGAGGTGTCCCGGCGCGGCACACTTCGTCGGGTACAGCGACAGCGACCACGCGGGCGACATCGACACCAGCAAGAGCACAAGCGGGATTCTCTTCTTCCTCGGCAAGTGTCTCGTTCGCTGGCAGTCAGTCAAGCAGCAGGTGGTGGCCCTGTCCAGCTGTGAGGCCGAGTACATAGCGGCTTCCACCGCTTCGACTCAGGCACTCTGGCTCGCTCGACTGCTTGGTGATCTCCTCGGCAGGGACACTGAAGCAGTGGAGCTCAGGGTGGACAGCAAGTCCGCTCTAGCCCTAGCAAAGAACCCCGTTTTTCATGAACGGAGCAAGCACATCCGGGTGAAGTACCATTTCATCCGAGACTGCTTGGATGAAGGAAGCATCAAGGCAAGCTACATCAACACCACGGATCAGCTTGCGGATCTGCTCACCAAGCCTCTTGGAAGGATCAAGTTCCTTGAGCTCTGCTCCAAGATCAGGATGGTTCAACCCTCCCACAAGACGACGCACAAGACTTAGGGGGAGAATGATGAATAAGTCCCTGTACTGTGGTCTTTGTGGGGTTGTGGTAGTTTTTGTTTTTTGACTGCTTTAGGACAGCATCTGCTTTTAGGACAGCATCTGCTTTTGCTTTAGGACAGCATCTGCTTTTAGGACAGCATCTGCTTTTAGGACAGCATCTGCTTTTGGGACAGCATCTGCTTTAGGACAGCATATTGACCGCCTTAGGACAGCATCTAGGATAGTATCTTAGCATATGCTTGGCTGGTTCTCAGCCTATAAATATGTATCTCCAACCCCTCAGGTTGGTATGGCATTGTGTGAGCAATAAACAAGAAAACTTGCCCCATCTCCTAGTGTCATCCTCTCCATGAGAGTAAGGATTTTGCTATCACCAAGAGCAAGAGTCCAGCGAGTAACACAGGGGACGCCGGGGCAGCCGCGCGGGGAGGTGCAGGAGTGACCGGCAACGCGGGTGAGGGCGCCAAAGGAGCTGGGCGACGCCGGCTAAACACCTTGGTGATAGCAGGGTGCGGCGGGAGCTGGACAGCCGCACGTGGCTGTGCGAGCGAGGGAGCGGGTGACGCCGCAAGAAGAGCGCCAGAGGGCACTGCCGCACGTGGCAGTGCGGGTGGCTGCAGCGTGGAGTCTGCAGGAGGCGTCGAAGAAGCCGGTGAAGTTCCTGCAGTAGGTAATAATAGCCGCGTCGGGCCTATGGGCACCGGAGCGGGGTTAGTGAAGGTATCCAAGAACTCAAACTCCGAGGGAGAGGGTGTGGTGGGCTGCTCGGCAAAAGGAAACGAAGACTCATCGAAGATCACATGCCGAGAGATGATGATCTTGTTGGAGTCGGTGTCAAGGCAGCGGTATCCTTTATGATGAGCAGAGTAGCCAAGGAAAACACACGAAGTGGAGCGCAGAGCGAGTTTGTGGACAGCTGTGGCAGATAGGTTGGGATAGCAGCGACAACCGAAGACGCGCAGGTGATCGTACGCTGGAGGAGAGCCAAATAAGGCTTCATGTGGCGTATGGGAGCGTAGCGTCTTGGTTGGTAGGATGTTAAGAAGCATGGTGGCGGTGTTCAGAGCCTCTACCCAGTAGCGAGGTGGAAGACAGGCCTGAAAAAGAAGATATCGAACAACATTGTTAAGGGAGCGAATGGCCCGCTCAGCCTTCCCATTCTGAGCTGACGTGTAAGGACACGACATACGAAGGTGAGTGCCGTGAGTGAGGAAGAAGGTGCGGGCGCTGGAGTTGTCAAACTCGCGCCCATTGTCGCATTGGACAAACTTGATGGTGCATCCAAACTGTGTGGAAACAAGAGCGAAGAAATTAGACAGGGTGGTGAACGTGTCAGACTTGAGCCGTAAAGGGAATGTCCACATGTAGTGAGAGCAATCATCGAGAAGAACCAAATAATATTTGAAACCGGATACACTAGGAACTGGCGAGGTCCATAAATCACAATGTATAAGATCAAAAATAAATGAGGCACGGGATGCTGACACAGGAAAAGGAAGACGTATATGACGTCCTAGTTGACAAGCATGACATATAGATTGTCTAATTTCTTTATTGCAAGCCATAAGTTTGGATAGAGACTCGACTCCAGGATGACCGAGACGACGGTGCCATAGGGTGGATGCAGAGGACGCAGTGGCGAGGTGTGCAGCAGGGAGAGATGGTGCGCCAGATGGGCGAAGAGGGTACAACGGCCCGGAGCTATTGCACCTGGTGATCACTCTCTGGGACTGCAGATCCTTCACAGAACAACCAGCGAGGTCAAATTCGACGGAACAATTATTGTCGGAAGAGAATTGGCGTACGGAAATTAAATTCTTAATAAGCCCAGGTGAAACAAGGACATTATTAAGGCATAAAGAACCGGGAAGATGAGCTGTGCCAGAGGAGGTGACGGGCATTAAGGCTCCGTTACCAACAATAATTGAAGGTGGAATAGGATACCGCGAGGAAGAGGTGGAGGAGTGTACCGGCGTCGGAGGTCATATGCGAGGTGGCGCCGGTGTTGAAGATCCAATCGTGTTGCTGAGGTGGGGTCAGCGACACGGTGTTGAAGGAGGAAGCAAGTCCCTGCGCATCCCAGGACGGTGTGCCGGCGGTGGGGTAGTAGTAGCCGGGAGGAGCAGCCCACGACCCCTGGGCGCCGGGAGGAGCAGGCCACTGTGCCTGGGCGCCGGCCACAAAGGCCTACGGCTGAGGTACAGGAGTTGGCAGTGGAGAACGGGGCACCGGAATTGGAGCCAGGGGAGGACGATTCCCAGGCCACATGCTGATGGAGCCTGACCACGACCTGTAGAAGCTGGGCCACGGGCCACCGGTCGGAGCCTGCTGGTGCTGTGCAGAGGGCGCTGAACCAGGGGCGAGTGTGCCAGACTGCCGCCCCTTGCCTTTGCCGCCGCGTGAGCCATGTTTGTCGCCCTTGCCGGAGTTCCTAGAGTTGCTGTCGGTGCCAGAGGAGCCACTGTAAGGCGGCTGAGGGGGTGCGACCGGCTTGCTGGGTTGCTGATGAAGACCCGCAGATCCGGCGGCACCAGAGGCGACGAGGGCGGTGGGCGAAGGTGTCGAGCGATGGGCCAGATTGAGCTCCTCAAGGAGGAGGTCAGTACGAGCCTCCAGGAAGGTGGGGAACGGACGCCCACGCTGAAGATGCATGCCGATGGAGGCGAATCGCTCGTTGAGGCCGCGGATGATGTTGAGGACGAGTGTACGATCGGTGACGACCTCCCCCAAGTCGCCCAGGGCATCAGCCATGGATTTGAACTTGCGGCAGTAGTCGGTGATGGAGAGATCGCCCTGGGCGAAGTTGCGAAAGGCGGCGTCAAGGTAGAGGGCTCGCTGCTCGCGATTGCCAAGGAACTGCTGTTCCAGGGCAAGCCAGATGGAGCGGGCAGTGGGGTGGCCTTCCCGGACAATCTCCTCAAGATCGGGAGAGATGGTGCCGTTGAGCCACGTCATGACGACACAGTCCATGCGCTCCTAGTCGGGGAAGATGTGATTAGCGGCATCGGTGAGGACATGGCGCTGGAGGGAGAACTTCCCAAGGACCAGAAGCATCTGGTGGCGCCAGCGGGAGTAGTTGTTGGTCTCCATGTCGAGGACGGCGGGGACGAGGCTGCGTATGTTCTGGACCCCGACGGCCTGCGCATGGAGGTTGATGATGGCGGCGGCTTCGTGAGACAGGAGGGCGTCCCGAAGGGGCTGACCGCCGTCGTTGCTGACAGAGGAAGCGGCGTCATCTTCCGGGGGTTGGACAGCGGCTTCGGCCGCTTCCCGCTCGCGGGCGGCGCAGGCCAGCGCGTCATGGGCGCGGGCGGCGGCGGCGGCGGCGTCGCGCTCCTGAGCGGCAGCCGCGGCCTCCTGCTCAGCTGCCTGAGCGCGCTGAAGAGCGGCGTCCCGAGCGGCCTCCTGCTTGCGGCGGAGGTCCTCTGCTTTGCGCTCTGCTGCGCGCGCGGCGGCGGCAGCCTGTGCGGCAGCGACGTCATCGGCAGAGGGAGCGGAGGGGAGAGAGCCGGGCATGGTCGCAGGGGAGGGAGGCGCAGCCGGATGGGAGCGGGGGGGAGGCGCAGCCAGGAGGGCGCGCGTGCGTGGTGCGTAGCCACAGGGGTGCGCGAGGAAGGGCAGCGGAAGAAGAAGAAGACCTAGGCGTCTGATACCATGAAGGCAATTGGAATTGATAGATTGATTAAGAGGCCAATAGGCAGGGTACATATATAGGCAAGGAATACCCTAGGTTGGTTTATAGAATCATAACCACCGTGGGATCTCCTTGCCTAAGATTACATCAATCTATAAATAGCCATAATGGGCCAATAGCCCATGCGCCTGTGCAGCTGTCTAACAATCAGGCATCTTGAATAAAAGCATGCCTACAAAGCACATACGGGCAGGAAGAACATAGCTTTTGAGCTTTCTTTCCTTTATAAGCTTTGAACTTCAAAAAAAACTATCTTACTATAGGGACACAGAAACCAGTAGTTTTAGGGAGAAATAAATCCAGATTCTACGGCCATTTAAGGGCACTGTAAACTATAGACATAATTGCTGACAGTCAACTAAGGAATCACCTGATTTCTTGAGTGACTTCACGCAACTTCCTTGTTGCACCGCGTTGTTCCTTATCAAGAAGTGGAATAATCAACGGAACACTCTCGATGTACCTTGCCCATATTAATTTGCATTACTCCAGAGAAGAAATACAAAGAATGATGAAAAACTCTATATGCTCCGGCTCTGCAAATAATATACAAGAATACCTCTTCTGCAGCAATTCTTCCAAAAATAGTCTTAAGTTACTCAATCCTATTCTATTTTTCTCCTCCCTTGTAAGTGACCTTCCTAACTTATCTTCGAGAGATGCAACATCTTCCAACTCTCTCAATGAGATTGCCTGCAGAATGACAGAATAAATTAGATGCCTTCAAGGATACAGTTCTAACACAAAAGTTACTGGATTACTTAAAAGTGCAGACAAGAGAAAAAGCAAACCGAAATTGGCAAACAGGTGCTGGCAGAGAAGAATCCTGGCAAAAAGGTGCTCCTTAACACGAGGTGTTCTATAAAATTTCTTCTTTGCTGCTAGGTTTACAACATTTCATTTGTTCTTACGAAACACTAATCATCAATCCAATAGTGGTGCACCAAAATAGTTTCACAGCCAGATCCTGAGCAGACTTTATTTACATTCATGAACTCCGCAAGGTGCAGTATTGCAGTAGAATCCTATTTACTAGTGATCGCAGAGAAGTATACAGAAATATGGGAGTCTACTTTAACGCACTTTATGGAGATTGGGAAGTTTTGAAACAACCATGTATTACATGGAAACTACTCACAATTAAGTGAATAAAGAAGAGAAGGGGCAATTGCACAACTTTTACATAAAACTTGACTTCCTATAAACATTTTGAAAACTACAATTCCTTCTGACATGATTGTACATATTTGTAGTTTGCTTGAGATCCTGTGCAAGGGAAATATCAAATAATACATATAGATGAATGACACATTTCCAGCATGATTGATCTTCATCCAGTTGACAGTGTGGTCACATACTTGATAGAATCAAATGACCAGTAGGCCTGCCCATGCATAAGGAGAAAACTCACAGGCAACTTAAAACTAGAGTTCAAACATGCCAGCAATAATAAACTCACAGAATAAGTTCATTGGAGGGCAAACAGCTAAAGAATTTGAGTGATACTGGCATGTGTTACCTTCTTAAACTCTTCGTTTGATCTGAAGACAGCTTCATGGCAAAAACCAACTCTCCCAGAAGGCACTGATGTGAAAAAGGGGGAATCTCCCAATAGGGAACCATCTAGCACACAAGTTGGTGGATGAAGAAACACTTCAACATCAGAGGCACGTGCAAATTGTGGGATTTTAGTGTCAAGTTTTGTGGAGACTAGAACAGTCCTTGCAAGATCAGGATCAACCTGCAGTATCAAAATGGAAACGCAAAACATAGCTTACAGGCACCGCCTTATCGGTTAACAAAGGATTGTGTTGACTGAACACTCTTATTGAAACTTAGAACTTGAGAATTGAGATAGTTTATCTTTTGTTTATACATAGTAACCCAGTAAATGAAGTACAACTAGTGTGGAATCATGCAAGGATGGTGTTGAGATAGTTTATCTTTTGTTTATACATAGTAACCCAGTAAATGAAGTACAACTAGTGTGGAATCATGCAAGGATGGTGTAGAGGACCTTTCTATATGAAAAGATAGTTTAAAAGAACAAACCTGCATCACCACTCTCCTTGTAGTTGCATTACTCCAATCACTACAATCTTCAAGGCACAGTATTATGGTTTCTTTATGCTGGATTTTCGCATGAACAAGGGCCTCAACAGCACAAGCCTGGCTCTGCAGGTCACAAGATTACCAAAGGATGTTGCTTTGTTATATATTAGTGTTACAAGGAGTTCCTAGGATCGCAGTAACTGCAGATTCAGTGGAACCAAAGGAACTTAAAAGGCTACGAAAAACTAGCGCTAACTGATAGAGAGAAGAAAAAACAAAAGAATACCTGCAAAACTCGGTTTTTATGGCCGGGAGCTGGAAGGATGAGGCCTGGAGTGTCGATAATTGTGAGATTGGGGCAATGCTTGTATTCTATCCTTATTATAATTTCCTTCTCTGAAAATTGGCAAGGATCATTCTCCAGCCTCGTGTTTTCAGCTTCAATATATGCCTGAAAGTAGTTAATTCTTATAAAATGATATTGTCATGCAAGGTTCAGTCAGTAAACATGTAATGCAACAATAGTCCAATCTTCTCTAGATTTCAAGTTGACAAGTACCAACAAAATGAAACATTTGTTTCCTACAAAATTAACAGCACAATACAAACAAACTGAATGCTTCACATTGATAAGTGATAACCACAGTGATTGGGCAAAATCATGTATCAAGTTGATGCATAGACAGTCCAGTTTTTATACACCTCCCATTTATAGCGAAGCAGCCAACTGGTTCCTATAGGTTATAACAGTATAACCCTTATTGATTCACAACGTTAGCTACTTACATGCTAGTCGAAATCTCAACATGCACAATAGATAGTTAAGAGTTCGCAATTAACTAACCTACTACAGTTGCAGACATGATAAATGCAGAAGGCCAGAAGGGGTAATCACAGACACACACACACGAGGTATGCGCATACATACACCTCATGCTCCCCTTCTCCTCAACTCTTTTTAAACAATTCTTCTTGCAATTGTTATTTTCGCAATTAAACCCCTTCCTCAGTGCCCCCACAACCTCGAGCAGTCACATGACACCGGCAATTACACAACCACATCGGGTGCATTACAAAGACGCCATCGGGATACATAGAAGTATGAACACATGACACCGCGGCATATCCACAAACACATGGGCGCATCGATGAAGGTACCTGAATGTCGGCGAGCGGCAATGGGCGCCCGGCGTCGTCGTCGGTGTCCCCCTCGCCCTCGCCGAAGCCCGAGCCGGCGAGGAGGCGGCAGTGAGGGACGTGGCAGCGCGGGTTGAAGCGGAGGTGGAGCGCGACGGGGCGGCGCGTCTTGGTGCCGCCGCCGACGTGGTTGAACTGGAAGCCCATCAGCGCCTCGACCAGCGCGCTCTTGCCGTCCGTCTGGTGGCCGACCACCACCACCGCCGGCGCCGGCGCTGCCGCGCCGCCCAGCTCGGCCGCCAGGCCCTGCAGCTCGTTGTACGCCTCGTAGAGGAGCGCCCGCGCCTCCTCCTCCTCCTCCACCGGCGAGAGCGGCTCCGGCGGCGTCGCCATTGGTGGATGGTTTTCGAGGGGGTTTTGGTTTGGGGGAGACGTGGAGAATGGTGGGGGAGGTTTGAAGCGTGCGGGGTGGGAGGGTGGCTCGTGCGTTATCTCCGTTTTTTCTCTTTTTTCCTCTGGCTTCTCTCTTCAATCGTCCTTTCGTTTTGATAATTGGTCGGCTCTCCTAAGTTTAAATTTGATTTATGTATATATTTTCTATAGTAATTAGTTTTTAAATAATATATTTTTTAAGATAAAGTTAATAGAAAAATTATAATAAAAAGTATATTGACTTCAGTTGTACCGATCAAAATCACATACGACTATTTTCCCTTACATACTATTTTTCGCAAATAGCCAGAATTCAAATATTTAAGCCATCAGCCCAAAAAACTCATAACACCTTTGCTACTTGAAAAATAGTAGTTCTTTTGGACCGTTGGGTTATGGTTTTTGCATTCTAATTATTCATGAGAGATAATATAAAGAGGAAAACGTCACATGCGATTTTAGCTAGTATAATTGGACTCTGTACAATATGTACTTTAATAAATTTATTGATTATATCTTAAAAACACATCGTTTAAAAACTAGTTACTAAAAAAAACAAAAGCAGATAGTCCTATCGACCCAGCCAAAATCAACGAGATTTTGGGATGAACTAAAATGTATCTTGCGAACATTTTGGTAGTAAACAACACGGTATACACGATAAATCAAATCAACGCTATTTGCGAACTAAAATGTATTAACTTTTCTTGTCATCCAATGTGCGGTGTATCGACCTTAAATTGCTGGTTGATATAGCCCCATAACTATTTCTTTTTCTTATCTAAGGCCTAACCGCTGCAGGTCTTCAAGCGCTAGATGTGCACACTTAGCAACCTATTCTTCTCGACATCATTATGCAACAAACCACGCGCTCATATGACGAGCTGAATACTGTGAAGTTATGCGACTGATGAACTGGAATTTCGTAGGCAGCTATATCTTAGTGATAATACATTCATTTATATTTTTAAAAAACTAATTTAAAAGTATTTTATCAATTAATATTATGACAAATTATATTGAAACGGAAAATTATTAGTCATCATTTACATTATTTAGCCAAATACCATTTATATTATACATATTCCACAACACAAATTAGAAAGGTAAAAATTGTACTAATTAACAAGATAAATAATATTTGCAAAAAGAAAAAGAAAAATAAACTATTTCGACACCTATTGAGGTAAATGGCCAACTAATATAGAGCTTATTTGTATTAATTTCTACTTGTAGAAGGCAGAAGACAATATAAATATTTGGCTTTCCAAAATGGCTTCTTCACCATCTCGCTCCCGTCTCATTTCAGGGATAAAGCAAGAGGACACGGGCGTATCACGCACTTATTCCTTTTGCTTCCGTTTCACGCATGTATCTCTCACTCAGTTTCTCCGCCATTCATATATTCTTCTAAAAACCATTTCTTTAGATATTAATATTTATTTTCAACCAAAAACTATCTGCCACAGCCAATATGAATAGGCTCGTAATTATCTTCCAAATACAACATATGAAATGGTATAGCAAAGCACTTAACCGCACAACACGATTAATCGGGCCAAATGCCCCTTTTTTTTCTACAACACTGATATTTATCCCATGTGGTAGTGTTCAAATGACTTGTTGTATTTTGCCTTTAAAAGGACCTTTGCATAGCGAGGGAACAATTACACTCCTACAAAAACGTACCAAGGGAATAACTAAAAGATCGAATATGGCAATAGAGGGAAAATAAATGGTGCCTTCTAATTTTTTTCTCAAGTATTCAACACTCCTTCACTCCAATAGTTACAAAAGTATGAAGATTGAAATGAGAAATCAACACCAAACAAGCATCTAAAATTTTGACGAAAAATCAGAAAAATCGAAAGTTCCTTTGCTATAACTGCGGTACAACCGAAAATCAGAAATACCTTTGTTATAACTGTGGTACTACCTTTCCTCGATAAACAGTGAAATCAGCCCAAGTTCAAAATCTAAAATTGATGCAACTTTTGATTTGTAGATCCAATGACATGAAATTTTGCAGAAATCTTGTTTAGATTATCAAGAACCTATTTCAACAAACAATTATGAAAATCATGGTCAAAGTTGAAATCTTTTTCAGTTTGTAGGAAAGGTGCACTGAAACCGAACCAAAATCAAAATCAATGTATACAACTTGCTTGTGGAATGATGATGACCACCAAGGATTTAGAGCCAAAACCAAGCCAAAAACCCTCGGATCAAGAAATGGACCAAAGAGGCCAAAGTCAAGTAAAATCGGATTTTCTCGTGAATCTTGCTATTAAAATGGCTAAATGGATAGAGATGTATTTCCAAGAATCATCTCCATCTTTTACATGTCCTTGGCACAACAATATCGCAAGAAGGATAGAAAGAGATATCAAAACCAACCAAAAGTCAAGCACATAATAAAAAACCAAGAGGGACTTAAAAGTTACATAAAGATTGATGTATTACTTACTTGAGAAGGTTGATTTTATAGCTATTTCACCTTGTAGGACAAAGAGCATTCAAGGTACCCACTCTTAAACCCTAACCCTAAAATTAAAGAAGGGAACACAAGAGATAGGTTGGATGGTTAACCATATGTCTCCATTCCAACCCTCTTTTACAAGTGGGCAACCAGCCACCTATTACTCTTAGCGGATCCTATCCATTATTACAATGAGAGAAACCTGTTAACTCCCACATATGGGTTTTACACACACATATTCACTTATGCACGCTTTTTAAAGCGCATAAGTATACATACGCTAAATCCATAGCCTTGATCCATCTTGATCAATCTCCACCTTGACCTAAACCAATCTTCAACACATCGCCCATGCACCGCAATTTTGATCCAAGATGATTTTCGGTATTTGGTTCCCTCCGTTGACCCGGTCTTCATCTCCCATTGCAAACAATTGTCATGCTTGCTATGTGTAGGTGCACCACTAGCTTGCCACACATCGTCAAGTCTCTCCAGTCCCGGTTCCACCAAACTATGATTCATTTGGCTCGTGCAAGCCATATGGCACTATCCTATGAAAACATTAGGCCCCTAAAAATGGTTTTAGTAATTATTGAATTTATGTGAATATGGGACTACCGTGTTTGATAAGTGTTTAAAAGGTTAAGTCCTTAAGTGGATGACAAGACGCATGCTAAGGATCAATGTGAAGATTAAAAGTGGCTCAAGGCAAAGGTATACTTAGACTAGGACCCTCTTTTTATTTTTACCGGTCTTAGAAAAAATGGTGGAAGATCGGATTATAGACTAAATATTGTACCATAAAGATGGATCATGGAAAATAGCTTGATAGCATAATTCTTGTGCCATTTGGATCAAATTAAGATCATGCATTCTTTGAAAAAAAATCAATTTTAAAAGACAAATCCATGCTTTGTCTGGAAAAACGGAAGTACCAGAGTTTTAACGGTGGAACTATTTCTGCGGTAGTTCCGTAGTCCTGAGCAGTACTTCCAGTGCCTGGAAGCTCCGAAAAATCGGGCGGAACCTTTTTCCAAGAGAGCACCCCCAGATGTGCTCGGTGCTTTGTCCGAACAACCGGAAATACCGGCGTGTAAAACATGGTACTTCCGCCTGCCGGAAGCTCCAGTTATCCGAACGGAGCCTTTTTTTTCAAAGAGCACCCTTCGAGTGATTTTTAGAGTTTGCGGAATCCGGAAGTACCGGAGTTTCAATGCTAGAACTACCGTTCGAGCGGTAGTTCCGTAGTCCGAAGCGGTACTTTCGGAGCACGGAAGCTCTGGAAGCAAGGGCAGAACCTTTTTTCCAGAGAGCGCCAACTTTTGGTTTCGGCTTAAGCAGTAGTACCGCGCTGACTTCCCGGAACTACCGCAAAATGGAAGTACCGGATTTATAATGGCGGTAGTTCCACGCCGACTTTAAACGGCTAGTTCAGAAGCTCTGACATAGCCGTTACTGTCGCGTCAGAGCCGGAGCGGAAGTATTGGTCTTTGGCCTGCGGTACTTCCGCTCGCCCTGAATTTTTCTGGAATTTCTATCTAACGGCTATTTTTGGTTGGTGAGGGTATAAATACCCGTACCGCTGCTCAAGGACAGAAAGAAGAGACCCTATTGAACATTTTTGAGCATTGAGCATTCACTCCACACCTCATTTACTCCTTGTGCATTCATTTGAGGTGGTTGAGCCAAAAAGTGCATCGCATCCAATAGATTGATCCTTTGACACTTAATTGTGGTCAAGTGAAGCTTGAAATATTTTACTCTTGGTGTTTGCCGACACTTGGACAACTTGGTGGAGATTGCCCGGTGATTTTCTTAAGAAGCTTGTGAGTAGACCCGGCGTGTGTGAATGTTAGAGCTAACCTACCCCGAGCGGGGAAGAGCTACCATTAGTGAATTGAGGTGGAAGGTTTAATTTGTGGAGGCGGTCCAATTCGTTTGGGCTAACCTCAACGTGGACTGGGGGAAACCGGCAAGTTTTCGAACACCACGGTAAAACATCGAGTGTACTTGTTTCTCTCTTGTCTCCTTTTAGCACTTGTTTATTTTACTCTTGTGATCATTTATTTGTGCTAGTGCTAATATAGATTCTCAACTTGACTAGAATTGTGTAGGTTTCAAGTGCATTATACTCTTGTCACTTTAAAATTGCCAAGAATTAATTAAAGGGCAAGAAAATTTAAAAAACTCCTATTCGCCCCTCTAGTCGGTTATCCTTGATCCTACATCCTGCCATTCGAACTCGCCTTCAACATTTCTTGCCTTTCTCGTGCCATGCTTGATATCACCGTTTCACCCAGAACGATCGAGAATGCTGGAGGTAGATGACACCTATCGTAATATGGATTAGAATCAGGTAGTATCGTAGTGAGATCACAAATTCAACTTGTAGAATCGTTAGGATCATAGTGGGATCATGATCCTACAACAAACTATATTACCATATAAAATTTAATATTACCTATTGCTAATTTAAGTTATATTAGTTTAATTTGCTTTGTTTTTGTTGTTTATATGTTGTTCGAAGGTAAAAAAATATTATCTTTGACTTATTGCACTTTTAAGTTATTAGTTTATTAGAAAATAATTAAATAAGTTTTAAAAAATCAACCTTAATTCAATATAACATAAATAAGTGTACTTAAATTACAAATTTAAATTAAAAATTCTACTATAGACTTGTATATTTAGAAATATAATTAATTTTTATATAAAATATATACGTTTTAAAAATTTAATAGAATCGTGATTCTGTGATCGGATCCTACGATTTAATCTTATTAGATAAAAAAAGATTATAATTGGGACGGTGATTTTGACAATCTTTGTCGCAACCAAAAGGTCATAATCTTTATCGAAATCCTAACCTAGGCTTGGCAGTGGCAGCTGGCACGAAACAAAATCACCGAGATCACATGTGACGTGGGTGTGCTCACATGTCCATTTGCTGGTCTCTGTTTGCCCTTGGCATGTCACTCACCGCATGCAAATGTGTCTCCTAAAATATTCGCATTCGTCACACTCTCGCACCAAGATTCCGCGATGTACGGAGGCAGCTTCGTCTGGCTAGACCTGGTGCATTGCACCACCCAAAATGGAGCATGATGCCATGAAGACATGCTAGTTGCGCTAGGTGATTACGACAAATACGTGCTCGAAAATAAAAGAGGTTTATTGGCATCATCGAACCAATTATAGTTCGGTACACAGGGCTCAAATCATATGCACTTTAGGCAATTTAGGCTTAGTTTGGTTCTGAAATAGGATTGATCCAATCATCCAATGAAATTGCGTCAAAAATATGCGAGCATCTCGTATACACAACCAGGTTCAGAGAACCACTTTTGAGTTGTTTTTACTAAAAAAAATATATCCGATTTACGTTTTGAAATTATGTATTCGAGTTTATTCAAATCTTAAGGCTTGGAATATGACCAGTTAGTAATTAAACATATGTTCCATGATAAATTGTGAATAAAGGGTGGCTAGATAGGATTCAACAAATTGAACCCTAGATGAGCTCTGGTTTAGCTGTAACATGTGATTTTCTAAATCATAGCAGCAACAGCAACAACAATAACAACAACAAAACCATATAGCACATAGATTTTTTTTGCCTAGTCTACGATTTCTAATTTTGCTATTGAAAAAAATAGGGTATTAAAAAAAGGAAAAATGTAGATGCAAAAAGAGGGCATGGTCCATATATCAATATCGTTCCATTCCGGACGGTATATATTGTACCGGTATCTAAACTGGTATAAAGTACTCCTACGTACCGTACAGGTCTCAATACCTACTTAATACTGATCATACCTACCATACTGATAGAATTGATAGTACTACTATGTATTTGGAATAATATTACAAATAACATTTATTGTACATATAATTAAATAAATATATACTTATAAATATATATACTTGTATTATTATATGGCATGGTCTCTTGGAAATTGGATTAATTGTTTTTTTTAAAAATTCTTCTTAACTAGGCCTGTAATTGATTAGAAAAAAATTAGGGCTGTAATTTGAGGGTTTTGTTAAACATCATTTGGATGTTTTCTTTCTAACTATCATCTAGATTAGGGCCTGTTTGGTTCATGACCAGAAGTTGCCTAGCCACAAGTTAGGCGTGCCACAGTTTTTAGGTAGCTGTTTGGTTCACTGACGTAACTGTGGCATGCCACACTTTCTTAGCACCCGGTCCCACACGTCATAGACTCAGTTTCTTGCCAAACTTTGCCACAAGTGTGGCTTCGATTTTGTTAGCCACACTTTCTGTGGCAGCCACATATTGCCTAAGCTTAGGCATGGCAAGGTTAGGCACCAACCAAACAGGCCCTTAGAACCATTGGATTAGAGATCCAATGACCATAAATTCTCCCCCCTTGAATTCTACTCCCTCTCTTTGAAAAAAATTACCCTTTCAAAAATAAAGAGCCCATTGATCTCTAATCTAAAAATCATAAATTTAGATAATAATTAGAAAGAAAATATCTAGATGATGTCTAGATACTCCCGTAATTTGATTTCTACTGACTAGTAGCCGAATGGGGCTATTCGCAGCTACTTGGCTTCTTTGGGTTCGATCACGTGACACCCTATGGCCGTAAGCCTCACCATCTACAATCTCACAACTCCTTTATAAAAGCATTATAATAACCTGGAGTTCTGTTCAATCGAAAGAACTGGTCAACAATCACAATTGACAGAGCAAGTCTACGCACAATTCATCACGTTAGTGCATGTGCTTTTCACTAGAGAAGAAAAAAAGAGTTTCTTTTACAGAGTAAAAATGGAGTTTTCATGAGCAGAGCAGCATCTGACCTTTCACTTCCTTTCGACATCCCCTTATTTCCACTCCACCCGGGAGTGCAAACCACCACGGAAGCAGCACTGCAGCAGCGGAGACGGGAGGTAGCGGCGCTGCGCCAAGCGGATCGACCCACCCGACCTCTCCTCCTCTGACGCCTGGCCCCCTCGCCGCCGTTCGCTGCCCGCCGCCTGCGACGGCGGGGGCTGCCCAGGGTTAGTTCGAGACCGTGCTCGCCCACAAAGTCGCGGGATCTTGAGGTGACTACCCCCTGCCCCAGTCTCTTTGCCGCTTCCAATGTTTCTCGATTTGGCATTGCATGTCTCTCTTCCCTTCTTTGATTTCGCGCCAAATCCGCTTCCTTGCCTCGTCCTGATGTGCGTACGCGCGCGCGGCCGTGAATGGCGTGGTCAGCCGGCCGGCTCTTGCGGTGAGATGCGGGACTGTGTGACTTGGCGAATCTTTTGGTTAGAATTTGGGATTGGGAGTATCAGATCTTTAGATGATCTGATCTGCACTGGAGGTTGGAGGTGAATGGTGCAAGTTTTTGTTGAAGATCTTGCGAGTTGGGCAAAAAGTTTGGATTTTTAGATGCAGATCTCTGTTGAGCAGGAGATTTTTCAGGCCAGGATTTGCTGCTACTTGAGTCTGCTGACTTGAATCTCTGGAATTAGTGCAAATGCGTGAACATCATGTGCTTGATTGGGAGCCGCAGGACTAATCGATTGGAGTTTGGAGTCAAGTTAGTTCTAGCTTACAGTGGTGTGTCCAAGTTTGGTTTCGTAATATCTAACTAAAACGCTTAGCAAGAACATTGTATTTTTTGGTGTTTGGGTATGAGTAAGATCTAGCTCAGTCAGTACTCAATACAGGTTTGTTGACGGGCTTGTTCAATCGTTTTACAGTAACAGATTTCCTCTAGAAGCTAAAATCCAAGATTATCTGGGCTTTGTATTTTTCTTTTTCTTAGAATGTAGAGGTGGTGACAATGTAAAACATATGGCTTGCAACTTGCAGTTTGCATTTGAAAGTATGGTCGAGTCTTGTGTAGTAGGCTAGTCGCAACATAGTAGCAAGTGTTGTCTTGCATTTCAACTCTTTTCTAGCATTGCATAGTAGCAACACAATACGGTAGAACAGACGCATTATGAACATAATATTCATGTCTTCATTCATCTAACAAACTGATGTATGGGTTCTTCTTTGATCTTCATTGAGCAGGTCTTTTGAGTTAATGCGCAGCATATAGAGCTTTGTCTGTGTTCATTTGCTTATGAGATCAGTAAACTGCTATGGATATATGAAGCTCAGTTGAAGAAGCCCACGTTGTTTCATATTGGTGAATGATCAATATTTTGTCTGTTTCAGATCTTAGTATCCCTAGAGATGGAAGGAAGAGAGGCAGGCTTATGGTAAACCCTGGTGAATTTTCGTGGGAGGTCAGCAAGTGGTGGCCTGATTAAGACTGCTGCAAAACTTTGTGCTTCATCTCTAATTAGTGATGACGAGAATGAAGTTCCCAAAACGTTATGTCATAGTATTGCTGACTTTCATCTGCACAAACGTTTGTTACATTGAGCGTGTGGGATTCTCAATTGCTTACACCGTAGCAGCTGATGCCATCGGCGTGAATCAAGCAAACAAGGGCATGATACTCTCCATGTTCTATTATGGTTATGTTTTGTCACAGATTCCTGGTGGATGGGCAGCACAGAGAATAGGAGGTAGACGTGTTCTGCTACTGTCATTTGTGTTGTGGTCTTTGATATGCGGTTTAATTCCACTGGACCCCAACAGAGTAGTCATTCTAGTCCTTTCTCGCCTTTTTGTCGGTGTAGCACAAGGATTCATATTTCCTGCCATACACACCGTTCTGGCACAATGGGTGCCACCACAGGAGCGTTCTCGCTCAGTGTCTCTAACAACCTCAGGGATGTACCTCGGTGCAGCCTGTGGCATGCTGTTGTTTCCAAGTATAGTGAAGCAGATGGGACTCCAATCAGTTTTCTTTATTGAAGCAGTACTGGGAGTAGCATGGTCTGTAATATGGTTAAAGTTTTCCAGTGATCCACCTCGCACTGACCTTCCAAAAGTGGCATCTCGAGAGAAGATTAAGGCTCAAGCAGGAGGGGTTGTTGCACCTCGCACTGTAAAGATCCCATGGCGAAGAATTATATTCAGTCTACCAGTTTGGGCAATTGTTGTGAACAACTTCACCTTCCACTATGCCTTGTATGTTCTTATGAACTGGCTGCCTACCTATTTCGAATTAGGCCTTCAGCTTAGCCTCCAGGATATGGGATCTTCAAAGATGCTTCCCTATTTCAACATGTTCATATTTTCCAATATCGGTGGAGTGGTTGCTGATCACTTGATTACAAGAAGGATCTTATCTGTTACCAAGACAAGGAAACTCCTGAACACCATCGGGTTTGTTGTGTCAGCAGTTGCACTTATGGCCCTTCCTTTATTCAGGACGCCCTCAGGGACTGTGATCTGTTCATCAATATCTCTTGGTTTTCTGGCTCTAGGAAGAGCAGGGTTTGCTGTGAATCACATGGATATTGCTCCAAAATTTGCCGGTATAGTGATGGGGGTTTCAAATACAGCTGGGACATTGGCTGGGATAGTTGGTGTTGGCCTCACCGGAAATATTCTGGAGGGGGCAAAGGCTTCTAACATGGATCTGACAAGCTCAGAAATCTGGAAAACAGTCTTCTTTGTTCCAGGATACCTTTGTATTTTTAGTTCCGTCATTTTTTTGATCTTCTCAACTGGTGAAAAGATTTTCGAATAGAGGAGGATTATTTTTGCCTGTTCTTTTCTTCTCATTCACGGTGAGGCAGGCAGGGTAGCAACACAGGAATCTTACATGTATCTGTTCATCATTTATTAAATTTCAGAGTTCAGACTGCATCCTACACGTGTTAAAAAACAATGTCAGAAAGAATCACGCATTTTTGTAGTAAATTATGGTACTCGGGCTGGTCGGATGGCCTCTTTACCAAGTATAACATTATGCACTTTGTTGTCCTAATACATGTTGCCCATTTAATTCTTTTTGTTTGACTTGTCCTATTTCTTGGACATCCTTGAAGGGGATGATCTCTCCTTGCAAAGAATTTATCGCCGGGTTATGATTCTTAACTCATGATTCTTAAATGAACTTATTGGTGTCATCACGCAGGAGATAAATTGAGTTGTCCATCATAGCGTGATATCAACAATGTCTTGCACACCCAGTAATTGTCAAGCTGAATATTAGGTTTTATGTTGTCTTTCAGAGAAGAAAAGGAATACTGGTTTGTATGCTTACACTATAGTCAAGTAGAATGAAGAAATGGGACTGTTTGTTTGGATTGTCGTCTGGTTTAATTACCGAAGAAGAACAAATTACAAGGAAGAAGGAATAATGAACCATTTGATAGATTGCAAGAGCAGATAAATACAAGGAGTCTCATGTACAGCTAGGTCTCAGGGAGCTAGGAGGCTGCTTCTGTGGTTTAATGATGCAGATACAATGTATGCTATCAGAGTGAAACAGTAACTAGGCTTCTAGTATCTCCTGGCAGTCTGGCATGGTATGCAACCAGTTTTAGAGCTCACTTGTTAGTGTTAAAAAAAGAGGCAACCTGTTTAAGGAGAAGCGCAGTTGCAATGGCAGAGGGCTACAGTAGCCTACAACTCTCTCATCCTCACCCTTGCATCGTAGCGTTTGCAAGAGTAGAATCTCGTGCTCCTGTTTTTGATCCAACCGCACGTATCCATAATGGCACCGAAGATGATGCCCCTTCTTTTCATCTTATATTTTTATGAGTTTCTTTTAATAAATAAATATGACGATTTTTTCTATCGATTTTTTAAAACGATTTATTAGGATAGTATTTTCAAAACACCTTATTGACTTATCGATATTTGATTCATTCGCACAAACACTCATGCTAGGGCTAAAATCCATCAGCTGCAGCAAAAAAAGAACCCACGATGTGTTTCCATTTAAATGCCACATCCAACATGAAAAAACAGGTTATATAAAAGATTTTGGGTTTGTTGTTCCAACTTGTACGATATTCTAAACCTTATCTTAGGCACAAAAGGTACAAGAGAGTCTACAATATTGACTTTGTTCTTTTGGCTGTGACTGATGATTTTTATTTGTACTTTTTGAGACAGCAGCGGACGACAGAGACGTCGACGTAGATAACACATATAGTTTTGAGCTCAACAAATCGTTTGGAAAAACGACTTCAAGAAACCGTTCCGTAGGATTCGGCTTCCAAAAACCGAAGCCAAAAAATCACAAGGAAAGAACAAAAAAAAACAAAGCCGTTATGTTGTTCCAACTTGAAAGATATTCTGCTGTGAGCATACGCGCTTTGACACAAACGCAGTGGCCAGTCCGGAATATGTTTTAAAAATATATTACACAAACCTAAGAGCCTGTTCTTTTTCTCCGAAGCTGGCGGCTTTTGGCTTTTGCTACAGTATCTAACTTTTAAACGGAGTATTTTCTCAAGACGGGGTCTACAAATTTAACGATCTACACGGTAAAAGCCCAACATTTGTACAAGCAAAAATTACAAGTGAGTATCTGTCTCACCATAATCTGTACCGTAAACAGCCAAAATTCAAAAATTTCAGCCAAAAGCCATAAGCCGCAGCCAAACAGGCCCTTTGACACAATGCAGCGTTGCACGGGCTACCGTATTTGTTATTTTGTGTTAATTTAAAATCACTGTATGTTTATGTAGAAACAGTTTTTAGAGTTGTAATCGAGTACTCCTTCTGTTCGAGAGTACTTAAATTTGTAGCCGTCCGATGCAGGAAATCCGCATATCTCTGTTGTTTAACGGGTCGGGTTGTAATCTTTTTTTTTGTTCCGGCCCATTAGTTATGTGTGGCCCATTAACGTGGTTTTATGTTTCTGGCCTATGAAAGCTGCTGACCTGGTTTTTCTCGGCCCCTGCTGAGATGAATTCATAGAACTTTGGACGTATCTAGCATTGTATGTCTTCCAAATTTTAAATATAGCATTCTGCGTATAAAAATTCTGTTTCTGACCTCCGCTCCGACTGCGCGACTCCGGAGGCTCGACACGTGGGCAGTCGTGCGGTCCAGCACGTACGACCGAGCTACAATCGAGTCGTGCGGTCCTAGACCGCACGTCTTGACTGTAGCGAAAGTGAACGTGCCCTGCCGATCCGCATGTTTGCAACACGGAAAAGTGAGCCTCCAATGTGCAATCACGTGGCTGCAAATACATGCATATTTAGAACCATCAGAAATATGTCACGTGATTTGAAAAATCTGCACGTCAAAGGATTTTGGAGAGATGATACATTCATTTCTATCTCAATGTTTAGAGCAAGTCCAATAATAGAGCCAAATGTTTGGCTATAAGTCAAGTTATAAGAGCCAAGTTATACAGTAATTTGTCTACAAAATATTTTTTATTATTATGTGGTACCATGTCTCACATTCTCTTTCCTATTCCTCCTCACATACATTTATTATCTTGGTCCACCACTGTATAGGCTCCCGTGCCCAGCTTGTTGCTTGCATGAGAGCCAAGCTCTCATCTCTCTCCTCTCTTCTTTCCTCCACATCAGCAAAAATGCTGACTAGCTTGGCTATAAGACCATTATTGTACTTGCTCTTATACGTACGGTTTTCTTGGTTTTTGCAGTAATTAAAGCCTACTGTTGGTAGCAGTGAGGATTCATGCTCATGGGTGCCTCACCTCACGTACCGCAAGCCATGCTCCGTTGGTAGCAGTGAGGACGTGCGGTCTAGTAGCGCACGTTCAGTTTGCTACAGTAAAGACGTACGGTCTCGGACCGCACGACTCAACTATAGCTCGGTCGTTCGGTGCCGAACCACACGACTGCCCACGTGTCAAGCCTCCAGAGTCGCGCGGTCGGAACGGGGGCCAGAAACGGAATTTTTATGCGCAGGATGCTATATTTGGAATTTAGAGGAATTTAGAAGACATACAGTGCTAGATACGTCCAAAATTCGAATTCACATGAGTCAGTACAAAACAGATACTTACCACCTTTATGAAGTATCTATACACAATGCATCTTGTATAAAATATGAAAAAGGAAAACACATTCATTATGTACCCAGTATGACAAACACAAAATGCACTCTAATTTATGGATTGAGATAGGCACATAACAAAAGCTTCTTTTTTAAATAGTAGCCTGTTGTGCAGACAAGCAGTGGAGGCGTTGTGTCGGACAAAACAAGACAACCCTGTTCACGGCCTTCAATATTCATCACTACCTGGTTAGGCTCCAATTGACACGTAGGTAATGGTAAATATACATGTTCGTCGTACCGAAATCACATACTTTGAGAACAGTAAAAACAAGTAGAAGGTGATGTAAAAAATGATTTGAAAAATGTAGGAGAACTTCCAATGGACTGCACAAGCACAAACCGACCTGCAAAGGTCAAGAGGATATGACCATGAATTTTTTCGCACCAAGAAATGAAAACACAGAAACAGTTATAGTTTTGGTTTTTACAAGATGAAACACACCAGTTAACGAAAACAAAATTTTGAACTTGAGAAAGTTTGGCCAGAGTATAATGGCTGATGACCGGATTGACGACGACAACATTTCATTTCATCAATAACAGTGTAGCATCGTCGATGGTAATCAGAGAGAGAGAAATAATTGCAACGCCTAATCAAAAGGTTTTTTTATGACTTACTTATTTCTTTATCTGTAATCACAGCAAAGACAAAAAAAAAACACAGAAAAAACAAAACAAAAAGAGAAAAAGAACTCACGGTTGCAATGAGTTCTGGCTGATCGATTGCACTAATTTTGTAAACTTGAATCTCTCTCTCTCTCTCCTCAGCGATCACTCGGCAATCTCTCTCCCCACAGCGTGACGTCGCTTTGGCCTCTCGGGTGCGTGAACCTCGGCCACGTCTCCACAACGCGCCCACGGAAATCTGCGGTGCACGCGTACGAGAGAACGGAAGACGACGAGACGCCGCCGATTGCGCTTCAGGATAAAGAGATCGCAACACGCCGCCGCTCCACAAATTGTTTCTCTCTCTCCATTCAGACCTGTTTAGGACTGCTCTGCTCCAGTTTTTTCAGTTCTGCTCCACCAACTTCACCATAGAGCAGCTCCACTGTGGAGTTCCTGGAGCAGGTGGTTCTGTTTGGCACGTAGTCTAACTCCAGCTCCAGGAATGTGAGATTTCCCTGAGAAAGGTCCAATGTGCCACTGAATGATGTTTTGTGTATGTTTTGATGTGTGCGGAGCATATGTAACTAAATATTTTTTATTGCCAATTGAAATATGATGTAAAATATTATAATCGCAATTAATTTATTCGAGAAAACCAAAAAACAAATATTTTGGTCTAATAATTCCATCCTTCAGTCATTGAATGGACAGATGCATTTAGCTCCTTTCACTACCTCACAATTCATCTAATCTTTTTTCAGATAAGAACAGTCACTGCACATTAACCTAAAGCAAATGGTGATGGTATCCTCCTTGAATCTTGCTAGTTGCTACTCCGGGGAATTTATTCCAGTGACAGAAAAAAATGGTTTACTACAAGAAGCCAAGAATCAACATGGAAAATCACCCAACTTTAATTAATTAAGTAAAAAAGAGTCAATATATAGTACTGCAGTCATCACCAAGTTTGGCGATCTGGATCAATCATTTAGCCATGGAAAGACTAATATAATTCTTGGTACAACACATATTGGACAATTCATGACAAGAGTTGTATTCTAACATTCCCCACTCTACTAACTTCTACTGAAAGACTAGCAAACGTGAGCCATCAGGCGCAGAGGTCACACAAGATGTTCTCGAAAGCTCATCAGCAGCATTACGCAGTTTTTGCCTTTGATAATGCCTTCTTCCGCTGGGCGAGCATAAAGTGAACATGTGCGGACCTCCTGCAGTCGTCCAAATGAAACAACAAAATCTTGTCAGACCCTGCTTGCTTATGGTGTCAATCACTAAAATGGAGGACAATTGCAATTGTAATGCCAATCACTAAATGAAGGACAATTGAGAGGTGAGAGGGGTACCTGGAACATATACAGCTATGGAAAGAGCAGATGTATAGTATGTTAACAAGATGACAATAATATCAACAATAGGGCTCAAATTCGATTCCTCTAACAAGATCACACTTAGTTATGGACTATGATCATCACAGAGCAAACATGGCCACAAGCATGCAAGCATACCAGATCATCCTTTTTCTTCTTCGCCGGTGCTGCACGCTTCCTACCTGCGGCTTCTTCGCCGGCCATGGCATGGCTGGCAGTGGCCTGGGCGGCTGCAGGCTGGCCAGCAGTGGCCACAGCTTGGCCTGCGGGCCTGGCCGCTGGCCGCCCGCCCCAGCATCTTCGGATCTGTCCATCCCAGGCGCGGGTGGGGGCGGAGAAGAGGGGCGGCGCGGGTGGGGGCGGAGAAGAGGGGTGGCGCGGGTGGGGGCGGAGAAGACGCGGCGCGCTGGTGGGGGGCGGAGAAGAGGGGCGGCGCGGGTGGGGCGGAGAAGAGGCGGCGCGCTGGTGGGGTGGGGGCGGAGAAGACCGGCGGCGCGCTGGTGGGGTGGGGGGGGGGGGGGCGGAGAAGACCGGCGGTGCGCGGGTGGGAGGAAGGAGAAGGGGCGGCGCGCTGGTGGGGTAGGGGGGTGCGGAGAAGACCGGCGGCGCGCGGGTGGGAGGAAGGAGAAGGGGCGGCGCGGGTGGGGGGGGGGGGGGGGGGCGGAAGGGGGCCGAGTCGCGCGGGGGGTGGGGGAGAAGGAAAAGATCGAATCGGTACGGAGGGGAACTGTGTAATGACAATGGTGGGTAATTTCTTCACAACTCCATGAGGAGGTACAAAAGTCCAAATCCTGGAGTACCTCTTGAGGAGCTCCACAAAAAACGTGGAGTTGGCCTCTAACTCCACTTTTTTCTCGGAGTGGAGTTTTAGGAGCTGGAGGTGTTTGGCAAGACAAAGCTAGAGCAGAGCTGCAAAATCTGGAGTGGAGCAGTCCCAAACAGGCCCTAACTAGCCTCGCCGATGGTTACAACTTCCACCGACCAAAGCATACACGCAACCGCATTATCCATTGGCTAGCTCTCGTATGCATGCAAACACCACTTCCATCGTATCTCCAAAACAGTGCCCTACTAATAGTTTTTTCGCTCTCCAATCTCAAATATACTTTTTTATGGGTATATGAAGATACCTACATCAAACGTTGCGAATCTCAAAGCAAATCAACAGGTATTGATATGGGTGCCTAGGCACCAAGGTGCATGAAACACTCGTCCTATATATACATATATATACACACACACACACCCACATCAAACGTTGCGAATCTCAAAGCAAATCAACGGGTATTGATATGGGTGCCTAGGCATCAAGGTGCATGAAACACACACACACACACACACACACACACACACACATATATATATATACCCATGAAAAAGTATATTTGAGATGTCAAACTCCGAAAAAAATTAAATTCAACTTCAGTTTAATTAGTTTGAACTATTTTTGTGGTATATACTCATTGTAGTCGCATTGAACTCAAAAGTAGTTCAAACTAGTTTGAACTGAGCTCAAAACTTACTTACCATAAATATATCAAGGGTATAAAATATTTCCATACCCAAACTCAAACAAATTATCAATCATACACGTGTATCGGACGGTTCTTGATGTGGGTGCCTAGGCACCCAGGTGCTTTATGTAATTTTTCTATATATATATATATGTATATATATATGTATATATATATATGTATATGTGTAAATATATATGTATATGTATATATATATGTATATGTAAATATATATGTATATATATATATATGTATATATATATGTATATGTATATATATATATATGTATATGTAAATATATATGTATATATATGTTATTTTGCCTACATATACATACATACATACATATACATACATACATACATACATACATACATACATACATACATACATACATACATACATACATACATATATATATATATATATATATATATATATATATATATATATATATATATATCAATCATGGATAGAAAGTCTTAATCATGGAGCCTGGGTACCATGGTGCCCCTGTTATTTATACTTATATACACACACGCGCGCGCGCAGCCCCTGTAACTACTATTCAATTTTTACTTAAAACTCTAATACAACTCGTCCAACTCGGTCTGAGTCATTTTACTTCAACTAGGCTTTTGGCCCACTAATTTTCAAGGGACCTGAAACCCTTCCTAACACAGGTTTTTCACACTTCCAACTTTTCAACTCATCACGTGTCGAAGCCTCCAGAACCGCACCTCCCGTAACTTCTCCACGCATCATCCATTTTTTATCTCTATGTGCTCCAGCGTGAGCCCAGCCACCTCGTGACATCCTCGATCGCCTGGACCTCAGATTTCCCCCTCCTAGTCCCGGTCTTCCTCGTCACCGATCATGACCGTCTCCATGCCCAATCTGCATATGCAAAGACCAAAGAACGTTTTTTCGGCATAAGTTTTTTCTAACTTGACCAATATTAGTCCACGCACACACGCCACACACCTCGAATAACAATACTAAGTAATGTTGTCAATTATTCATTATCATAAAAAATTCTAGACCTAACCACATGGTCTAACAAATAAAATTCCTGGAACAATTTGCTTAAGGTAACCTCAATTTAAGAACAATTGTACTCGACTTAACTTTTGTCAGGTTTGAGTGTGATGCTATTTTTTTTACTCAAGTACAGGGAGGTGAATCATCCACAAACCTGTTGCATCAGGTTAGAGGGATACACCCCAATCACTCTCTCCATCTTACAGGTACGAGGGAAAAAAAGGTTTCACATACACACTAACTTATCGGCCATTGCATGTTTATGGATGTTGATGGGCACCATGGATGAACTCCACATACATGCATTTGTTGGGAAACTTGTAGTCCAATCAGGACTTGCAAACCTTTGATCAGTTCACTCTATGATCATTCAAAGTCTATACAAATTTCAAAGCAAAGATGTATTTTCAAAGGAGTTTAATTTAACTTTTATATAGTTCACATGCACCACATTGCTTCTTGTGGATACATGCAGGGTCCCCAATTTACTGTTGTTACACCACCAGATTGGCAGATTCGGGATGGAACCAACTTGGCAGCAGAGAATGGCATCACTTTGCCCTTCCCAACCACTTAGGGCCTGTTTGGTTGCCTGCATGAGCTGATGCAGGCTGCATGAGTGTGGCCAGGCTGAGGAGGGAAGCTCCTCAGCCGCGTTCCTCCTTAGCTGGCTCCAGTTATTTTTTTGCATCCGCTCGTGCAGGCTCTCTCCTCTCCGCAGCCAACCAAACACCATCTCACTGCATGCGCTCAGGGGCGGAGGTACGTAGCTGACCGTGGGTGCGGCCGCACCCACGTGAAAATCGGAAATCAGTGCTAACCTCTAAACTTTCACCTCTTTTGCACCCCCAAGCCCATAGTCATGCACCCAGGCCCATCTAACAAAGTACAGTAGCCACTGCGCCACTAGGAAAATTGGAGAAAGGAATCGACCGCTTCATCTTCGCTGCTCCGTCCGTTCGCCTTCTGCCGCGCTTGACGCCCAATGCCCGACTCTTTGCCTCCCGTTTGCTGCGCCTCCCGGCTCCGCCCTGCTCCTACAGTCTACTGTCTACAGCAACAAGCAGTGAGGCAGAGCGCCGAAAAAAACTACTGCCTACTGCTGCCTTGCTGACCGGCCGCCGGCGCCTCGGTGGGCAGTGGGCTGCACCGCTGCAGGCCTGCATCCACTGACGGACCGACTGGCAAGCCGCAAGCGCCCACTCGTCTGATTGGCTCCAGACTCCAGTCTCCATCACGTTAATCAGAAAGGAAAAGCAAGGTAAGGAGAAAAAGATTAGCTCTTCTATTTTAATTCCAATCAAGTTAATTAAGTGGCTAAACTAGGTTTTGATTTTAGGAGTTCTGGTTATTTGTCCAGATTGTAAGGTTACGGTCTTAACTAGGATATTAATATTATTTATATTTATGACAGCAAGCAACTAAATTTTAGTATTTTTGCAAATCATAGATATGTCATGGAAAGGTATTATAAGAGAAAAGCACATCAGCTAGATGGTGCCACCAATGCAAGGAACTCTGGTCCAGCTGAACTTAATTGGGAAGAGGAGATAAAGTTTGATCCAGGTTTGCGGAGAAAGAAGAATTGAAGAAAGTTACCAATGATGCCGTGGTTCATCGGTTTATGAACATGGAAGGAAAAGGACGTAGATTTGATCTCTAAAAGGTAATGCAAGTATTTTCAATGGACCATTCTATAATTTCTTTGCTTAAATATTGAATTGTTTATTCTTCTTTCTTTAGGCCAATGAGGATCTTGAGGTCATGTCGTTGGGTTATAAATTTTGCCAATATCGACATCCTTTTGTTTACAATTATGGTATTCTATCACTATATATATTTTGGTAAATGGTAAGAACCAATACTGCTACTTCATTGTTTAATTATTGATGCTGTGCTGATTGCTCAATTAAGTTATATTATTTCTTAAACATTGTACGTATGTATACATACACATGGCATGAAGGAAGTGCCGTACCCCCCTCAATTTTTCTCTAGCTCCGCCTCTGCATGCGCTGGTGCGAGCCACCCGTATGCAGGCAACCAAACATACCCTTAGTTGTTATGTCTGATCTGGTAGGTTTTTTTGCTTCCACTCGGAATTTATTTATTTCTTTTCTTCAATTGATGTAATAATTTATTGTTTTTTTTTGCTTCTGGAGGAGCCTTAGTAAAGATGAAAGAAAGAGCCACTAAACTTGAATTGCGAAAACATGAAGTCGCACAGTAACTGAGACTAGAACACATGCAATCTGCGAAAAGAAAGCCACGCAAGAAACGGAGAAAATGAAGGCAGAATATATTACTAGTACGGACTGTAGAGAGCATCGTGCATGCATGGCTCGAGCTCTGTGGTGCACATCAGATCACGAGCATGACAAGGAGACTATTGCACAGACGACTGAAATTTTTTTATCTTTCAGTCACCTAAAGTTGCACTTTGAATTACCTGAAGTTGCACATGTTTTTTTTAGAGGGGGGCTGCAATTTTAGTTGATTGAGAGTGCAATTTCAGGTCACCTGAAGTTACACTCTGAATCACCTAAAGTTGCAGCTGTTTTTTTGAAAGGGGGCTGCAATTTTAGTTCATTGATAGTGCAATTTCAGGCGACTGAAACATAAAAAAATTTCAGTCGCCTGTGCAATAGCAAAACTGCTAAATTATTTGTCCGACACCGCATAGCATGCAATGGCGGACCTATACGACATTGATTTTATTCATCCATAATTTATTCCTCGTCGACAGCGTGGGCGCGCCACGTACGTACGTACGTACTGGTGACTCCTCAGGTCGCCGCCGCCGCCAACGCCGCCGCGTGATTGCCGCAGTCGTTGATGACGACTTTGGACTGGGTGTGCGGGCCTATCCACTGGTCCACGTAGAACATGTGCTGGTCCGAGACGCGGCCGGAGACGGTGACCCTGACCCAGCTGCAGTACCAGTCGGGGTAGGGCCCCCTGCCGTCGGACTTGACGACCAGTAGGCACGGGTGCATGCACCAGTTGTCGACGTCGAACGTGTCCAGCTTGCCCCGCTCGAACTTGCCGGTGAAGTCGCCGGAGCCTTGGATCACTGTGTACCACAGTACCAGCCGGAGTGGTCCTGGCGGTACAGCTCGAAGGTGATATGCGAGTCCGTGCCGGCGTACTTCACGTCCGCCGTCTGGACCTCGAAATGGTAATGGCAGTTGCCGCCGGCGACGCCGACGGTGTCGTTGTGGACGCCGGTGTCGCTGCGGGCCAACTACGTATACACACACACACACACCAGTGGGTAGGTTGAATAAGACAGTTACGGTAGTTATATCGACCAGTCATTCATTCATCTCCAGGCGGCCAGAACTACGCAAGCTTAGCCACGGGCTTGCGCGTACAGGCCGGCACTACGTACCTCGATGCCGCGGCCATGTGCTTGCAGTACAGCAAAGGAGAGGACGAGGACGACGGCGAGTTTACTCATGGCTCCGGCCTCCGATCGATCGACGGAGTCGCTAGCTAGTGCTGCAGCTGCAGCGTCTCGTTGGCCTGATGGCGTGGGTTGGGCGTGTGCTACCAGCTGGGTCTGGACCTGTATTTAAGGGCTGGCCGGAGCTAGCATCCCACCAGCACCCTGAGACTTCATTTGATTTTTTTTTGAGGCATGCAGGAAGGCCCTGGAAGGGACTGTGCTGAAAAACCCGGAGGTAAGGAGAGATTTTTTCACTGCCCAGGTAACCGTGTTCACCACAGGAGGAAAAACAGCAAAAGATGTGGTCCTTAAACGAACAGCTCATCACCCACTCAATGAAAGACATGGCTAAAAGGGAGGCGTGTCCAGCGAAAATGGCTTCAATGTTGCAAATTTATAAAAGTTTTGTATAAAAGCTTTTAAAATCTTACCATATATAGGGGACTAGGGAGGGCATATTCTATGTCTTTGCTAAATTTCAGTATCTGCAAAAGTATTTGGTTTTTTCGTATATCACAAATGCAATTGAATTCGGTCTTAAAATTTTCCTTTATAGTACTACACATCCTTCCTTATGTTCGGTATTTTTCTTGAGAATTTATGGGGACTGACTGTGGCGCCCCACGCTTTATTATCCTCCGGATAACCGCATGGGACAAACGGGTTACTATTTGCCTGATCAGTAGAACATCGCTCCGGCAAATGGTAAACCTTTACCAGAGTTGTGCATCGGAACAATAACATAGATACTGTAGATTTTATTACAGCAATGGCCACATGGCCTACAGTCTGGTATTACAAAAGTACCACTATTAGCAAAAGTAAGACTAATACCCCAGGGCTTCTCTGCCCGCTCCACTGGGCCTCCTACTCGTCCCAGCTGAAGTATACGGGGTCCACCTCGCCTGGCTCCTCGTAATCGCCATCCTCCTCTCCGGTCGACTAGGCGCCACCTGCTTCCCCTTCATCCGGCTCGTAAGCTTCCTCGAGCGGATTAGGGTCTAACAAAGGAGGTTAATAGCAAGGGTGAGTACCACAGTACTCAGCAAGCATAATAGCAATAAATGCACTTATATGATCTCATGTCCTTAAGTCCAGATTCTAACTTCTAAATTCTGAAATTAATCTTACGAAAATATCCAGTCTTGCATTTTTAATTCTCAAATAATTTCTATTTTTCACCCAGTAAGGTACGATCCCTAGTGATCACCGTAGTTCACACTCCAGTGAACTGGCATGAATTCATGATTTTATGAGCACTGCGCAGGTTTGTACCACTGTACCCAAAGCTGCTCTGAACCTTCTTAACTAGGTTCTTCCACACTGCCTTGGGCATGGAATCCAGTTCAGATTTCAGAACCTTTCTCCGATTATGTTATTCCATCTACCAGCCCATCTATTATCCATCGGTGTACCAAGTCGCTCACTTGGGCTCCACCGACTTCCAATAGTGTTTGGTTGGACCGGCTCCCGGCCCAACACTCTACCTAACGCATATAGCGTCTGGGACTTACTCACTTCTAGACTTGCGTTACTGGTCCTGAGCTTCATCCATCTCTTTACTCACATATAAATACTTACCCTATGTGGTGGACTGGTTAACGTAACGGGATACTAATCTCTGCCCGTTCTAGATGGGGAAATGGTTAGTACGATAAGCACGGTTCCCTATCCAAGTGAAAATGGGGTAAGTCCTTATATTATATCCCTATGTAAAGAGGTCCGCCTAGCCTCTCTGCATCCTTTCCCTGAACCCCTTTACCCACCGTATACCTCTCTGCTTGTGGGCCTACTGCTCTTCTCAGCAGTACCACAACTGATCACCTGATCTTTTACTTACTTTCTCTCTTTCTTTTTCTCCTCTTTTCTTTTCTCAGCTTACTCATCATAACATCATCACATCTTCATTTAACTAGGATTGTTACTCTTGCTGGAAATACACATATTTTTAACATAACTAAGTGCATGATCGAAGATGAGCTTGCCTGAGACGTAGGGTAAATCAGAACTGCCAAAAATCGAATCTGCTCCTGCGATTTGCTCTCGCTCGACTTCTGCAGAATTTAATGCTAAACTTAAAAATAAATATTTATGGCTACTAATTTTAGAAAGGGATTAAATAGAGAAATAATTCCCCTCCCACTCTAAAATCTATCTCTAATTGCGCGGCCTCTCTAATCATATTTACGGAGCTTTCAATTATGTTTATTTTCTAACTAATTATAGAAAGTGCTACATAGAAATACTAGAGATAGTTGCTAAAAATCAGCCTCCTCACATTTTACCGGGCCTTCCGGCCTTAAGCGCACGCGCGTCAGCCCATTGGCTTCGGCCTACCGTGGCTCCTCGCCTCCTCCTTTTTCTTCTCCCACCGACGCCTCTCTACATCCCCTCCTTTCTGCCGCCGCCTCACTGCTTCCACATCCACCGACGCCATCCCTCTCGACGCCTTTACCCCGCGCCTCCTCTCTGCCTCATCACGGCTCTCCGTCGCCTCACCTCACCGCGCCTCCTCTCCCTAAAGGCTCCCTCTCTCTCTACTCCTCGGTTCCCCTCTCTCTCTAGCCGGTTATGGCGCCGCTGCTCCGGCTCGGATCCGGATGGATCGGGTCCAGACTAGAGGTTTGGTTGAGGATCTACTTCTACCGGTTCTTCCTCCGGTGGATTTGGGGCTAGACACACCGGCTCTCATGGCGATCGGCCTCCTCGGCTTCCGGCTAGGGGGTCGGATGGTGGCGAACAAACACTAAGACAAACATGGTGCTAGCTTTCTTCTCTACTCATTTTGCATGCACTTTATTTACTATTTCAGTCTTTTATTGCAGATTTTATTCTACTAAAATCGGTGGTTATCCTAGGGTTCTGGGTAGCAGAACTAGACGTAGAGGGAAAGCTCTTTCTCTAGCTACCCTCACTCTAGGGCGCGCTCAGCTCTGAGGTGGCTGTTGGTATCCTGGTGGTGGTTTCTTTCTCTGTGTGGTTTGGCTCGGATTCTCCCAAAGAAGAAAGAAATGGCAACAAGGAAAGGTAGGAACCTACTTGTTGGGTTGTCGGGCTGAAGAAAGGAGAGTTGAAGGTTGATGGGGACCGCAGGGGTGATTTCACTCTGTCGCTGTTGGGGACGAAGGTGCGGCTTACCGCTTTTGCCGAGGTGGAAGTCCCTGCCTCGTAGTGGTCCCCTTTGACTTGCTCCTTGTTCCCTTGTCTTCGCTGGCTCGTGCTTGTCCTTGCGGCGGTGCTTCTTCTTCTTCGGCTTCTTCTCCCCGTTTACTACCGCGAGCTCTGATCCACCTTCTGGCCTCTGGCCGAAGGTGCTACACTATTGGTCAGATTGGGGAATGAACTCTGGG
Organism: Dendrocalamus latiflorus; assembly: GCA_017311315.1. Lineage (NCBI taxonomy): Eukaryota > Viridiplantae > Streptophyta > Magnoliopsida > Poales > Poaceae > Dendrocalamus > Dendrocalamus latiflorus. Next base: position 23,919,062 of record CM029645.1, on the reverse strand, counting down.
GGTGGTTCTCGGATGTGGACAGTTTGCTGTTTGGTTGTGCTTATCCCTGTGGTGGCTTGCGGTGCAGAGTATTGGGGCTGGTTTTGAGAGCGCTGGGGAGATATTTCTCAGCCTCCCTCTGCTGGTGCTGGCTGCAGCTGGCTGTCCTTGCGCTTATCCACTTCTGAGTCTCTTCCTCCTGTGCCGAAGGACCTCTGGTCCAAGGAGGGGTTTGAACACTGCTACTTTGGGTTGGGCTGGAAACTGATGTGGGCTTGGGCTTGTGGGCTGAAATGCATGACTTTTACTTGTGGGCTAAAAGTTTATATGTTGGGCTATGGGCTGAAATGCATGGGCTGAAAATGCATGAGGGCGTTGGGCTAAGGTAAGGGTCGTGGGCTTTAATTTTTTCTAAAGTTGCCGAATGATGACGCCCACAGAGACGAGAGGTGCCGACCGGCCCGGGACGGTCTGGGGAGTCTCTAAGACGTTCTTGCAATTGGCCCTGGCAGCCCAAGGGCACTGACAGCAATTTTTATTTAATTTATTTATTCTCCCATGGATTGTTAATTATCTAATCTTTTATTTTCATAAGAAAATATACCGATTTCAATACTAACGAAGATTCTTATTGCAGGCGAAAGAGAAAAGACGTACGACAGCTTCTAGGTCGAAGAGCTCGCCGGTAGAGTTTTATTTCTAATTTTGTAAAAATAAGCTTGTAATGAAAGTAATGTAATTTACTATGGTAAATGCGATGCAAGAAATGTAATTTAGTTTTGTAATCTTAATTGTAATAATATTTGATGCAATGCAAGAATTAAATTTAATTTCCTGCTAATTACTTACTTAGTTAGGGTATTAGATTTAGTGTTCTTTCACTGACACATGATTTTCACGTATTCATGCGGTCAATCAGCGCATCGTCTGCTCTATGAAAACCCCTATCTGTAACGGTGGAACCTCTCTCTCTCTTAAAAAAAAGAAAAGAAAGAAAGGGCCCCTATCTTGGAAAAGCAGCGAGACACCGACAAATATATTGAATAGTCTTTGTCACGCAGAGTGCCTATTCGAAAGTACTGTAGCTTTGACTGTGATTTTTAACTTTTGATTTGTTGCGAGACAAATTGATGGGGTAAGAGACACTCATGTTGAGAAGCATCTCCATTCAAAACGGCTCCTGTAGTGATTCTTATAAAAGACTTATAGAAATCATATTAAGAATCCGCTTTATTCAAAAGCCGACTTTTAAAAGTCAAAAGCTGTTTGAAATATGATCATATTTAAAAGCGGATTTGCCTTTGAGTTATAAGGGCAGACACTACTGCGCAAAAAGTCATCACAGATGGTTCAAAAAATTCATCACAGATGGTTTTGTGAGCCATCTAAGTTTATAGGTCAGCAATAATACGAGGTCATCACAGACGGCTTATAAACTGTTTGTAAAGCAGTATATCACAGACTTTTCTAGTAAAACCGTCTGTGATATATGGTTTATCACAGACGATTTCAACTACAAATCGTCTGTGATATATTAATATCACAGGGGTTTCAAATACAAACCTTCTGTGATATTAATATATCACATTCATTCATTTCTATGACGGAGAAGATAGTTGTTTCAACCAGCAATACCTTGTCCATTCATTTTATAGCATAACTTTGGGCCATATTTGCTCAGTGACGTGACATGACGGCCCAGCTTTGCGCAGTGAGAAGACTGCGGGCGCGAACTTTGCGCAGTGACATGACCGCACGGTCCAGCTTTCAGCAGCGACGTGACCGCATTGGCCAGCTTTCTGCAGCGACATGATCGCACGAACCAGTTTTCTGCAATAACATGACCGCACGGTCCAGTTTTCGGCAGTGACATGACCACACGGGCCAGCTTTCCTTAGTGACATGACATGAAGACACAACTTTTTGCAGAGACATGATAGCATGGCCCAGCTTTGCGCAGTGAGAAGATCGAACGTGCCAGTTTTCCTTAGTGACATGACATGATGACACAGCTTTTCGCAGTGACATGACAGCATGGCCCAGCTTTGCAGCGTGACAAGACCGAACGCACCAGCTTTGTGCAGCGACATGACCGCACGTGGCAGTTTTCCGCAGCGACAAGACCTCATGGCCCAGCTTTACCAGCTTTGCACACTATAAAATGAGATCGAGGAGATTTCTCAGAGAACACTGCGCAACCAAACCCCACACTACATCGCGTTTCCTTCACCACACCAAGATGGACAAAAGGCAGAAAAATAATGCGACAAGATGATGAAACAATGGGAAGAGACCCGCGACCTAGCACCAATGTTCAAGAAGGCGCTAGGCGCGCGGCGAGGTGGGGCCTAGCGCCTAGGGGGCCTAGGCGGGGCCTAGGCGGTCGAATTAAAAATAAGGATAGTAGGCGAAAATAAACAATCGTGTATATATATTTGTTGTTTAGATGAAGAAAATTGTTATCTTGAGCAACAATGATCAGTGTTACCAGGATTCCGGTGTCCGATTCAGCAAATTTTAGAAATTAAGATTCTAGGATTTGCCTAATATATATATTTAGGGAGGTCTAGATTAAAAGAAATCCATTGAGAAAAAGTCTATTCGTAATTTTTAAAAACCTGAGGACTAAATAAAAAAATTAACCCAACTACCCAGCTGACCCCGCCACCTATCTAACCAGACCGCCTAACCCTAACCCCAACCCGACGCCTCCCACAGCCCCTCCGCGCTGCTTCCTCCGCGGCTCCGCGCCGCCCCATCCGTGCGCTTCCTCTGCGCCGCCCCTTCCGCGTCACCCCCTCCGTGCGCCTCCCCCGCCACCTGACGTCTCCCTCACCGGCGGCCACGGGAGCGGCGGCGGTGGGATTTGGCGCGGGGAGTCCGGATCCGACGGCGGGATCTGGCGCGGGGAGTTCGGATCCGGCAGCGGCGTCCACGGGACGGCGGACGGGCGGGGGGAAGATGTCCTCTCTGTCGGAGGGGAGGCGAGGCAGAGAAGATGGCGGACGACCGGAAGGAAGATGGTGATGCGGCATCCGGCGAGTCGACGGTGGCGGCGATGGCCTCGTGTGTGGTAACTCTTTTCCCCTCGGTTTATATACTCTCTCCTCTATTCCTTAGCGTCATCGCCATCATGCGGCCACCGCACCCGCCTGGCCATCCGCCGCGCCTGGCCTCGCCTTGGTCCCGCCTCGCCGCCCAGCCACCTGACTAGGGGCCAAGGCCGGGCGGCACCCTGCCACCCAACGCCTATGCGGCACCTAAGCGACCGCCCAGGCCGCATTCTTGAACAGTGCCTAGCACGGTCAGCTGCCGCCTGCGATGAAAAAGTAAAGACTGCTGCTGCCCGGGCAGAGTAAGCTCAGCGTGCTATGAGGTCAGCTCCCCGCAATGATGGGCCCCATAGCAACAACCCCATCCCGAACGTTCCTACCGAGCGTTCGCTGCAACTCCCACCTGAGGGGAGACACCCCCCTTTGTTGGTGTGGGGACACGTGCAAGTTCTTCAAGTCTAAACACCGTCTCAGCCTAGGTATGCGTTACTGGGGTTGCGTAAACTACTCCAGTGACTACCCCGATCGCCGTCTAGACACTGCAACCTATCGACAACCGGTAAAGATCAGGTGCACCATTTTCCACCTACCTTTTCTCCTTCACAGCACGCATTAACAACCTCCCCGCTGTATTTACAGTTCCCGGAACCCCTATGTGGCTACCACAAATGGATCGATCTTGAGATCCACCCAGAGGACCAGTGGGCCCTCGACTTCGAGGAGTGGAATGTCGTGAGGTCATCGGAGATCCGAGAGGAGGAGCACCGTAAGAACGAGCAAACCCTGCGTATACAACACGAAACGAAAGCTCATTTCGAGACGTGTACGCGTAGGGAGTGGGAGGCTCTCAAAAGGGAGCGCGAGAGAAAGAGGGAAATAGCGACCAAGGTAAAAGAGGCCGTCGAGGAGTTCAACGCTGAGCTGGCAAGGAAGGGAAAATGGCCTCGGTCCACACAGTAGGTCGTACGAGCAGTTGGGTGGGTTAGTCGCACATGATGCTATATGTTATGCATGTAATCAAAAAGTATGCGGCATATTACTCACAACTGTATTATGAAGTCTATTTAAATTCAGACAAGCTTATTATCTCGTCTTTTCACATTCAATTATTCACATAGCAAGTCATCTAACAATATTAACATATTGGTTTTCTCCGTATACGAATTCTTAGTAACATCACAATATCACTTACCATTGTATTTTCCTATCATTTTAAGGTCAATCGTTCTTAAAAAAATTTTCAAACTTTGTTAGGCACCTACAACATATAATGACCATAAACTTTTATTACAAATCCAGCATATTATTTTCTAGTTATAATCTATAAAATTGATAAAATGTACAAAATTCACGGGAGACTGAAACCAGTCGCCTTTTGGGTTGGTGACTGCACATCAAGTCGCCCTTAGGATGGGCGACTGGAACCTATTTATATATAAAAATATTACCATAGGCATATTTCTATAATTTTAAATAAAAAATAGATTATTCGTTCAAAAAATTCAAGTCTGCACAACAGTTCATGCCATGGCGCTTGCCGGCCGGCCAAACACAAGCAAGACGTTGGCACCAAAAAGAATGCTAGATTGACCAGCGCGCACGCATACACACACATACAAAAGCAGAGAGGCTTGGTGCCCGGGCACCATGGTGCCCCATTTCAATGTCCTATATATATGTATGTATACATGTATATATATGTATATGTATATATGTATATATATGTGTATATATATGTATATATATGTATGTATATGTATGTATATACGTATATGTATGTGTATATATATGTATATGTATATGTATATATACACACACATATGCTCGCGCGCGCAGTGCCTGATCAGAACATTCTAATCTCTGAACTTCCCTGGTACGACTTCATGCGTGCACCTTGTCCTCCGGCTCCAGATGCTTCATAAAAGAGCGTTGGATTTTGATATGTAATCGTATAATGTTGAGTTGGTAGGCACAGCACAACCTGTTCCGTTCAATGTTGCAGTTGATTTGCTTCGGTTGAGATGTGATGGACGCATTTGTAGGTTGTTTTGACTGCAGAATACAATACTACATGTTAACTGAATACTCCCTCCGTTTCTAGATAGATGCCATTTTAGAATGCGTCCAATCAAAATTTTAAAACTTCAAGCACTAATATACGTGAAAGTATTGTTTCGTTAAAAGTATTTTTTTATATCATTATATTTTACATGATTTTACACTACCATGTAATTGAAATAAAGTAATGGTAAATATGTGTATAAGAGACCGTGTGGATCAATATCCAAAACATCATCCATTTAGGTCCTGTAATTTCGTACGCTAACTTGATGCTTGGCGAAGCATAGAGAAAGCAAACATTTTTCTTCGAAACTAAAGAAAGCAAACATTTTAGATCTGATGTTTCTGGACTAAGGAGATGGCCCTAGTTGCTGCTGCAGATGTACTAATTGTTGAAGTATAAATTAATTATCCGTTTTTTCACATCAGTTTAGGTTTTTAGGTAAACTAGTTGGTGCATGCAACTCAATATGGTATCAAGGCTAAGAGGTCTTGAGTTCAAGACCTGATTGCGTAATAAAAATAATAATTACAGACCACTTCTATTTCACGTCTTAAGCTTGAGGAACCATCCTATACGTGATGATTGAAGGAAAAATGAATTGTCCGTCTTGTTGAAGTATAAGTGAATTGTTTATTTTTTTTCATCAGTTTAAATTTCTGGATGAACTAATTAGTGTATGCAACTCAATACTACTATTGTGGACAGCTACAGAATATGGGGTACGGGGTTAGAAACTTTTTCATAACAGAGCATTGCAAGTATGAGGTTCGAATCCAGAACCAAACATGCTGCAGGCCCATTACAAGCACGAGTCTTGAATTCCAAGAAGAAAACAAACTTATCAGGCCGTGTAACATGGTGATGTGCAAAGCCCAAGACCCAGCAAAACGGGCTTTTTCGCGGGCAGCCCTCGTTGGGCCCGAGATATTCAGGCCGTCCTTATACGAGAAAATTGATATTATGTCATTCTCTAGATGGCAATTGTTAAAATGTCATCCAATATATGATTAGCTCTATGATTTACCATTTTAGGGGTTTTAGCTATTTCTTTTTCATTTTTTATTTTTTCCCCCCAAAATTACATAGAAAATGTCCATAATACCCTCCTTTTAGCTATTTCTTTCGAGTCTCTTTGTCTCCGTTCGATTCATTCCAGCAGACTCAAAATCGGTTCTCTCAGTCTCTCCGCCGCCGCCGCCGCCGCGGCGCCCACGCGCACGGATGGGGCCGCCGCCGCCGCTTCCCGCACGGCCTGTTCTGCGTGGCGATGCCGAACGCCGACCCGGCGGCGCTGCAGGCCGGGCTGAACTGGGCGTGCGGCCCCGGCCACTCCGACTGCACGGTGATTCAGCCCGGAGCGCCGTGCTACAAGCAGAACAACATCGTGGCGCTGGCGTCCTACGCCTACAACGACTACTACCACCGGAACGCGAACACCGGCGCTACCTGCAGCTTCAATGGCACTGCCATGACCACTTCCACTGGTCCCAGTAAGCAGCCTGCGCTTGTCAGTGTACCGAGACAGAGAGTGTTCAGTTCATGGGCTATTGGGCTCTGATTATTTCGTGTGAATTTTAATTTCAAGCTCGGGGCAGTGCGTCTTTGCGGGAAGGTGAGCATAATATTTTCTTGGACAATCTCAACTTCAGTATGCTCTATTGATTCTCTGACAAAGTTCAGAACATGCTGACATGTAACACTCTCTTGGCTTGCAGCTCCATGGCAGGAGGCTCGAACTCCAGCACCACGCCGGCGGCGAACGCTTCATGGCAGCGAAGCCCTCCGGCGGCGGTGGCGGAGAGACTGAGAGAATCGATTTTGAGTCTGCTGGAATGAATTGATCGGAGATAAAGAGACTCGAAAGAAATGGCTAAAAGGAGGGTATTATGGACATTTCCTATGCATTTTTGGGGGGAAATGAAAAATAAAAAAGAAATGGCTAAAACCCCTAAAATGGCAAATCATAGAGCTAATCATGTATTGGATAACATTTTAATAATTGCCATCTAGAGAGTGACATTTTATCGAAGCCACTCCAAAGGAGTGGCATAATATCAATTTTCTCTCCTTATACGTAGTACGTATAACAAGCCATATCACGATTCAATCAAGAAGCTAAACAGCGTTGCTTTACGGCACAGCTATGCATCCACAGTACAATGCGCGCAGGTGTAGAGACGAAGCAGCGCAAGAGGAACGGACCAAGGAATGAAAAGCCCCTAACAATTCAAAATGAATTTTCTAAAATTTTTGCTGCATTTTTGGGTGAATTCTTGGAGACTTTCCCTTTTTGGAAAGCCCCCTTTTTCCGTTTTCCCTTTTTGGCGTTGCCGCCTTCCCTTCTCCTTTGGCGCCCCGCCCCCTTCCCGTTTTCCCCTCCCTTCGGCGCCTCCCTCCGCTCCCTCCCCACTGGCGCTTAGCCCCATCCCCGCCTTCCTCCTCGCGCACGCGTTGGCGCCCGCGCCCGCCGCTTCGGACCGCCTGCGCCACCCCGCCGTCCTCCGGTCCGAAGGCCGCCCCGCCCGCGCGATGCGTTGTCGCCTCCCCGTCACTTGGTCCCACCTAACAGCCCCTCTCCCTCGTCCCTCTTCCTCCGCCAGTCGCCGCTGCCTCTGCCTCTGCCTCTGCCGCAACTCAACCCCCGTCCATCGCCATTACTGCCACTCAGAGGCCGGACGCCAACCCACGTCGCGAAGGAGACGCTCTAGCAACTCCCCTCGTCCTCTGTTGACTCCCGGCGCCGCGCCCGTTCTTTCTCCCTCGGATTCCTCCTCCCCCGCTTGGGTATAAAACCCCCTCTCCCTCTCCCGCATGTTCTCTTGGTTCCCCAACTCCCCCACCACTCCCATTCGCCTCCCACCGCTCCCGAGCCTCTCCCAGAGGCACCGATTGGAGTCCCGCCGCCCGTAACTCCGCCATTGCCATCCTGTGAGCCGGCGACACCCCGGAGCCAATCTCCCTCTCCCTTCCTCCATTTCTCAATTACTTTCGCCCATAGCTTCTCCTCGTTGTACTAATCATTTTGGTGCATTCCCCTGGCCAGGTGATCGCCCGTGCAACCTCGCCGTTGAAGCTTCCTCCCGGCCGCCGCACCCTCCCCGTGGCCAGCTCACCCCAAGGATCCCGAGCTTCGACCACCGCCGCCATTGTGAGCCCCTTGGTCCCCTGCCCGTGAAACCGCTCCCAATTCGACCCCTATCGGCTCCGGTGACCCCCTCCACCGTCGGAGAACCGAAACCTCCCCATCTTTCCCCTACCTTTTCCTTGAGCTTCCTTACACTCCAACACCCTAAAATGGACTCACCGTGGTGAGTTCTCCCCGCTGACACCCTCCTTTACCGCCGGCGAGCCCCCTAGCGCCCAGGCCGCCACCGCCACCGCATTCCTGCCCCGGGGGCACTGTAGCAGCGGGAGGAGGAAGAAGACCCCCTCCCCCGTGACGTGGCCCCTCCTCCGTCGCCCGATCCACCCGTCGCCTTGTAATGTCGGCCACCCGATGGCGACATCCCACGACCGTCGGATCTTCGTAAACTCCTCCCCTCCTGTCCGTCCGATCAAGCCATACCGCTTCGCCCGCCTCCCTTAGATCCCAGCCGTCCGATCTTCCCCCTCCACCTTGATCTGGGTTGCCCGCACTCGCCGCCCCACTGCCGTCCGCTCCGCCACACGGCAGCCATCCAAGCCGCCCGGGCGCGCTCGCCCTGGGCCGCTCCCCTCGGCCCACTCTCTCCCCGCGCGCGCGCATGGGCCACTTGGGCCGCGCGGTTCGAACGGCCGAGCGGGCCAGGCCGCACTGTAGCAAAGAGGCCGGGCCTTTACTGTTCAAAGTATTTTCCCCGATTTATTAATTTTCAAAATCCAGAAAAATCCAAATAAATTCAAGAAAATCACAGAAAATCCCAAAAATGCCCAAATTTCACCACTTTGCTCCATTTGATGTCCTGAACCCATTTTTGACCTCCATTTCCCCAAATTCATCCCAATTAAATTCCAAAAATTCCCCATTTGAGAATTTATGCATTTTACTCCTTTTTAAATAGTTTATTTTCCCTCGCTTGATTAGTCTCAAGCTGGATTTAATTATTTTATGTGTTTGCGCTAGTCTCAGAGAACCTGGAAGCCCAGGTTGTAACAGCCCAGATTTTTGTTAAAATAAAATAAATAAAGAAATAAATAAAAATCAATTAAAATTAAAATTTAATCTAAAATAAGTGTTTTGTTGCCTAAAGTTTAAATTTGGATTTGCTCTGAATTTCTGCTTTTGAAAAGCTGGATTTAAAAAGCATTTTCAGAAAAACCTAAAATTATTATTAAATAAAATGATATTTTGATTTTATATGAAAATCCTAGTTCAAATTAATTATTTGGAGTTATTTGGCTTTTATTTGGTTTCCTGGATTTTCTGGAGTTCAAAAATGTATTTTTGAAATTAAAAAGTATTTTAAAGTATGAAAATTAAATACCAACATTAGTTGGAAATATTTTTATTAAGTCCAAAATGTCACCAGGAGCTTCTGTGAATTTTCCTGGAATTTTTGGAAGTTATTTGGTATTTTTCTGAGGCTTATTGAATTTTCTGGGATTTTCTGAAAATCCTAAATCAAAAATCAAAAATGAAATCCCCAACCCACCCCTCCGACCGCCACGTGGACGGCCGGATTGCGCCCACGTCACCCCGCCGCCTCATCCCGCCTTCCCCCTCCGGATGCCCGCCACGTCGCCCCCACTCTCATCCACCCGTCCGCCCCTCTCTCTCTCTTACATCCCGGCCCCACCTGTCGGCGCCCCTCTTCCCTCCCTCCGCTTCTCTCTGCCCCGCGGGCCCCGCGCGTCAGCCGCCCGCGCCTCCTGCTCTCACCGACAGCCGGCCCCGCCTGTCAGGGCCTTCTCCCTCCTCGCGCCGTCTCCTTCATCCCGCCCGGCCGCGCGATCTCCGCCGCCATCTCCGCCGCCCCTCGCCCGCGGGATCCCTTTCCTTCTCCCACGCGCGTCGTGCCCCGCACGCCGACCCACCTCGCCATCCCCGCGCCGTGTCCCCCCTAATTCCGCCGTAAACGCCGCCGCCCCGCGCCATCTCCGGCGAGAGATTCCCGCCGGCCCGTTGCCCTCCGCCCCCTATAAAAGCCTCCCCCGGCCGCCCCTCAACCCGCACATCCTCCCCCTCTGCTCCCCATCCCCTCCCGGCCACTCCATCGCCGCCGCACCGCGAGACCCGAGCTCGCCGCCGCCTCAGCTCGCCGCCAGCTCACCGCCGTTCGCCTCCGGTAAGCACGCAGCCACCGCCATGCTCCCCGTCACCCCCTCGTCCCCCTCCGCCCCTCGCCGACGGCCGTCGCCCGCCGGAGCGCCGGCGAAGCCCGCTCCCCCGTGCGCCCTCCGGCCAGCCTCCCACGTTGGCGTCGCCGTGCCTACGTGGCCGGTGACATGGCGCCACGCCAGCGCCACCTCGCCCTGACCGAGCTCCGTCAGCGCCACCCGCCTCCCCCCTGCCACCTCAGCCGCCTTCTCCCTCCCTGGACCTAGTCCATGGACCAGGGGCCCACACGTCAGCGTGACTCCCCCTGAGCTGACGTCATGCTGGCGCAGTTAATCCGAATTTCCCGTTGAAAAATAATTCGTCCAAAAAGAAAATCTCTGCTGACGCAATAATTCTGATTTTCCTTTAGAAAAATAATTCTAAAAATCCAGTTTTTCCTTTTTCCCTGATTTTAAACTTCCCGGAGCCCGTTCTTCTTCGTTCTAACTCCGATTTGGCCCATTCAAATTCCTAAATTCATCAAAAATTCCCCTCTATCCATTTCTAGCCTCAATTCAAATATTTGAAGTCAATTTGAATTTAATTTGAATTTATTTGAATTTGGTGGGTTATTTTCACGTGTAGACTTCGACGATTCAGGAAATTTCTTCGACGAAGATTCAAGCCAAGTTGAAGAGCAAGGCAAGTCACACTCCTTGATCATGTTGATCCCAGTTTTCAAAATAAAATTATGTTGATTCAAATTATATTGCATGCATATGTTTATTCAACGTATTTCAATTCAGTTTTAAATTTAGTTATTGCCTACTTGTTAATTCCTCCATTGTTATTGAATCCCTTATACCTTGTCACCCTAGATTCAAACTCTAGTTAATACATTAGTGTTGGCTAGAGAGTTTAATCAAATGCTTAGCCCTGCTTAATCGTATAATTTTGTTTTGGGATATCTTTCGCATAAAATGATGACCCTTTTTACATAAAATGATATGAGCTCTTGACTTTGGTGAGTCAAGGAGGATTATGAAATATTTTGAAAACAAATATAAAACTGGTTTAGACTTAGGCAATTGGTTAGAGTGGTGGGTGCAGGCATGCCCTGTTGGTTGGAGCCGCAGTGGTTGATTGTCGTGCACGGGGGTATGTGGTTGGGCCTGAGTCAAATTAAGGACCGGTCTGTGAGCTACTGTTGCAAAGCCCTAATCGTACTACCACATGGCTGGTATGGGACAGCCCTGGCTGAATAATTTATGAAGTCCCAACCTGAGTCAAGTCGTAGGTTGAAAGTGAGCGTGGTTGGTGCCATGTGAAGTCTCACTTGGGCGAGCGTGGTTAAGCCATGAGAAGTCTCGTCTAGGCTCAAGAGGGGGTCCCGGTCTGGTGGATTCCTTACTGGGGTGAAACCTTAGAGTTGGCTTGACCAGGTTGAAGGCTTTGTATTGTAAAGGCCTTGTCACGACTCCTTGCCGCACATCTAAGGAAGTGTGTAATCGCGTGGCACAAAAGGATGATCGTGTCTTGTGGGTAAAGCTGTACAACCTCTGCAGAGTGTATAACCTATCCTGGATAGCCGTGCCCACGGTCATGGGCATGCTGAGTAAAAGTTTTTCATGGATTAGACTTTGTCTTTCAAAAATGTTTTCGAAAACCTTGTGGATGGATGGAATCCACGAGAGATGAAAACCTTACGGATGGATGGAATCCGTGAGAGTTTGAAATCTGGTGAATGGATGGAATTCATCAGAGTTGCGCAGTGAAAGCGTGTGGATGGATGGAGTCCATACGTGATCTTTTGGAAAAGATGGTCCGGGTGGGATGCCCGTGGATAGGTTGGTGTTTGGTCGGAGCCTGCACTGACGGTAATATTTTCAATTACAAGTACTGTTTTACTTATTGTATCAAGTTCAGCAATTTCAATCTATCTATTGTATTTCTTAAATGCTGTTTTATGCAAACTAACCCTATGAGCCTTCCATTGAAGCCTTTATCATTATATTGCATTTCTCCGTGTGACTTGCGGAGTACAAGTTTGTACTCATTGTTGCTATCTCCACACAGAGGAAGACGACATCGACTACGGTGAAGACCAGAACGAGTAGGCCACGTCTTGCAGTTGTTTGCCTGTGGGCAGGCTTGGGCTTCGTCTTTTCAGCTTCGCTTCCGCAGTTCTTTTGCAGTTATTTTTGCCAACGTGCGATGATGTAAACGCTGGCCATAAGGCCGTACTCTTTAAATAAATGTCATTATGCTTGGTATTTATCTTTGTTGTCCACTGTGTGCACTAGCTGATCCTGGACTAGTGCGATTTACACAGAGGATCCTGGAGTCGTTGCTCCGGGTTCCGACAGAGATGGTATCAGAGCCTTAATGACTCCAAGACGTGACCGTAGGTAGAATAGATTGGTCAGACCATAAGGACTTATTTTTATTAATCAGTAGTTTCAAAAGTTTTGCTTAAACCTTACCTTTCAAATCTTTGCTTATCCTTATCTCAATCCTTTCTCGTCTTTATGTCATTTTTGAAAACCTATTTCTGCATCTTCCCTTGTTCCAAACAACTATAGATGGCAACCGCTGAAATTCTTCGACCCTGTCGCCACTTCAATCTTCGCCTTGAAGGAACTCGTGTTGTATCTCGGCCGCCACGAAGGATGACTCCAAGACGACCCTTAGCCCTTTAGGATAAGTTGTTAGACTAGTTAATAAAACATTGTTATGGGCTGTCAGTTTTCTCTTTTGTTTGCAGCCATAACTATTAATTAATAAAAGGGTTTTGTTGAGTTTTGTTGGGTTGTGCAAAATATCCCCTATTTCCCCTTTGCCTTGAGTCTCCTCTCTCCTAATTCTTAAAGCACCCAGCAGATGGTTAACACAAGGAGCAACAACAACGACAATGTCCACGACAACAACCCTACTAGCAACCAGGCTGCACAAGTCCCTCCGCCACCTCCGGTTAATGGACCAGATTGGGCTCAAATGATGGCCAATCAGAATCAGCTTATCCAACTACTAGTGCAGACCATTAACAACCCTGCACAACCTGCTCCACTAGTGCCAGCACAAGCTCCCCAGCCAAGCCTGGCTGAATTTATGAGGTTGCGTCCCCCGACCTTCTCCATCAGTGCTGACCCCATGGATGCAGATGACTGGCTTAGAGTCATAGGCAAGAAGCTGGACATCATCCAATGCAGTGACCGGGAAAAAGTCTTATTCGCTTCTCATCAGTTGAACGGACCAGCGTCAGAATGGTGGGACACTTACACCGCTGCTCATGCCAACGCACAAGCCATAACATGGGATGAGTTTGTGCGGAGTTTCCGCAAAACTCATATTCCAACCGGCACCATCACTCTCAAGAAAAGGGAATTCCGAACTCTGCGCCAAGGAAGCTGCACCGTGAATGAGTATCTACGGAAATTCAACCAATTGGCACGTTACGCGCCAGAGGACATCGCTACTGATGAAGCTAAGCAGGAAAGATTCCTTGAAGGACTCAATGATGACCTGTCGGTTCAACTTCTCTCCAATGACTACACTGACTTCCACCAGCTTGTCAGTAAGGCGATTCGCCAAGAGTCCAAGCACCAAGAAATGAAGAATCGGAAGAGGCGAATGAACACCCAGCACATGAACACCAGAAGCTTACCCAGGATCAGAAGGACTCCACCACATGCCAACAGATTTCAGTCTTCATCTTCAGCCGAAGAACAAGTCCAGACCAACACTTTCCCCGACACTGAAGACAACAAAGCCTTGGCAATTGGCTTCCCAAAGGACTCCAACCCTGCAGCCGGAGTCACCTGTTTCAACTGTCATGAGACCGGGCATTACGCCAACAACTGCCCCAAGAAGCAACAGGTAGTGAAGAATGGAACACCAGGAGCACCAACTGCCAACCACCTTCAAGCAGGAAGAAAAAGGCCCCAGAAGTTCGTGAAAGGACGACTGAATCAGATCTCGGCACAAACCATGCAGGGTAAGATCCAAACCCATTTCTTTGCTAGCCCGTGCGAATCTCGGGGACGAGATTCTTTTTAAGGGGGGTAGATTGTAACAGCCCAGGTTTTTGTTAAAATAAAATAAATAAAGAAATAAATAAAAATCAATTAAAATTAAAATTTAATCTAAAATAAGTGTTTTGTTGCCTAAAGTTTAAATTTGAATTTGCTCTGAATTTCTGCTTTTGAAAAGCTGGATTTAAAAAGCATTTTCAGAAAAACCTAAAATTATTATTAAATAAAATGATATTTTGATTTTATATGAAAATCCTAGTTCAAATTAATTATTTGGAGTTATTTGGCTTTTATTTGGTTTCCTGGATTTTCTGGAGTTCAAAAATGTATTTTTGAAATTAAAAAGTATTTTAAAGTATGAAAATTAAATACCAACATTAGTTGGAAATATTTTTATTAAGTCCAAAATGTCACCAGGAGCTTCTGTGAATTTTCCTGGAATTTTTGGAAGTTATTTGGTATTTTTCTGAGGCTTATTGAATTTTCTGGGATTTTCTGAAAATCCTAAATCAAAAATCAAAAATGAAATCTCCAACCCACCCCTCCGACCGCCACGTGGACGGCCGGATTGCGCCCACGTCACCCCGCCGCCTCATCCCGCCTTCCCCCTCCGGATGCCAGCCACGTCGCCCCCACTCTCATCCACCCGTCCGCCCCTCTCTCTCTCTCTTACATCCCGGCCCCACCTGTCGGCGCCCCTCTTCCCTCCCTCCGCTTCTCTCTGCCCCGCGGGCCCCGCGCGTCAGCCGCCCGCGCCTCCTGCTCTCACCGACAGCCGGCCCCGCCTGTCAGGGCCTTCTCCCTCCTCGCGCCGTCTCCTTCATCCCGCCCGGCCGCGCGATCTCCGCCGCCATCTCCGCCGCCCCTCGCCCGCGGGATCCCTTTCCTTCTCCCACGCGCGTCGTGCCCCGCACGCCGACCCACCTCGCCATCCCCGCGCCGTGTCCCCCCTAATTCCGCCGTAAACGCCGCCGCCCCGCGCCATCTCCGGAGAGAGATTCCCGCCGGCCCGTTGCCCTCCGCCCCCTATAAAAGCCTCCCCCGGCCGCCCCTCAACCCGCACATCCTCCCCCTCTGCTCCCCATCCCCTCCCGGCCACTCCATCGCCGCCGCACCGCGAGACCCGAGCTCGCCGCCGCCTCAGCTCGCCGCCAGCTCACCGCCGTTCGCCTCCGGTAAGCACGCAGCCACCGCCATGCTCCCCGTCACCCCCTCGTCCCCCTCCGCCCCTCGCCGACGGCCGTCGCCCGCCGGAGCGCCGGCGAAGCCCGCTCCCCCGTGCGCCCTCCGGCCAGCCTCCCACGTTGGCGTCGCCGTGCCTACGTGGCCGGTGACATGGCGCCACGCCAGCGCCACCTCGCCCTGACCGAGCTCCGTCAGTGCCACCCGCCTCCCCCCTGCCACCTCAGCCGCCTTCTCCCTCCCTGGACCTAGTCCATGGACCAGGGGCCCACACGTCAGCGTGACTCCCCCTGAGCTGACGTCATGCTGGCGCAGTTAATCCGAATTTCCCGTTGAAAAATAATTCGTCCAAAAAGAAAATCTCTGCTGACGCAATAATTCTGATTTTCCTTTAGAAAAATAATTCTAAAAATCCAGTTTTTCCTTTTTCCCTGATTTTAAACTTCCCGGAGCCCGTTCTTCTTCGTTCTAACTCCGATTTGGCCCATTCAAATTCCTAAATTCATCAAAAATTCCCCTCTATCCATTTCTAGCCTCAATTCAAATATTTGAAGTCAATTTGAATTTAATTTGAATTTATTTGAATTTGGTGGGTTATTTTCACGTGTAGACTTCGACGATTCAGGAAATTTCTTCGACGAAGATTCAAGCCAAGTTGAAGAGCAAGGCAAGTCACACTCCTTGATCATGTTGATCCCAGTTTTCAAAATAAAATTATGTTGATTCAAATTATATTGCATGCATATGTTTATTCAACGTATTTCAATTCAGTTTTAAATTTAGTTATTGCCTACTTGTTAATTCCTCCATTGTTATTGAATCCCTTATACCTTGTCACCCTAGATTCAAACTCTAGTTAATACATTAGTGTTGGCTAGAGAGTTTAATCAAATGCTTAGCCCTGCTTAATCGTATAATTTTGTTTTGGGATATCTTTCGCATAAAATGATGACCCTTTTTACATAAAATGATATGAGCTCTTGACTTTGGTGAGTCAAGGAGGATTATGAAATATTTTGAAAACAAATATAAAACTGGTTTAGACTTAGGCAATTGGTTAGAGTGGTGGGTGCAGGCATGCCCTGTTGGTTGGAGCCGCAGTGGTTGATTGTCGTGCACGGGGGTATGTGGTTGGGCCTGAGTCAAATTAAGGACCGGTCTGTGAGCTACTGTTGCAAAGCCCTAATCGTACTACCACATGGCTGGTATGGGACAGCCCTGGCTGAATAATTTATGAAGTCCCAACCTGAGTCAAGTCGTAGGTTGAAAGTGAGCGTGGTTGGTGCCATGTGAAGTCTCACTTGGGCGAGCGTGGTTAAGCCATGAGAAGTCTCGTCTAGGCTCAAGAGGGGGTCCCGGTCTGGTGGATTCCTTACTGGGGTGAAACCTTAGAGTTGGCTTGACCAGGTTGAAGGCTTTGTATTGTAAAGGCCTTGTCACGACTCCTTGCCGCACATCTAAGGAAGTGTGTAATCGCGTGGCACAAAAGGATGATCGTGTCTTGTGGGTAAAGCTGTACAACCTCTGCAGAGTGTATAACCTATCCTGGATAGCCGTGCCCACGGTCATGGGCATGCTGAGTAAAAGTTTTTCATGGATTAGACTTTGTCTTTCAAAAATGTTTTCGAAAACCTTGTGGATGGATGGAATCCACGAGAGATGAAAACCTTACGGATGGATGGAATCCGTGAGAGTTTGAAATCTGGTGAATGGATGGAATTCATCAGAGTTGCGCAGTGAAAGTGTGTGGATGGATGGAGTCCATACGTGATCTTTTGGAAAAGATGGTCCGGGTGGGATGCCCGTGGATAGGTTGGTGTTTGGTCGGAGCCTGCACTGACGGTAATATTTTCAATTACAAGTACTGTTTTACTTATTGTATCAAGTTCAGCAATTTCAATCTATCTATTGTATTTCTTAAATGCTGTTTTATGCAAACTAACCCTATGAGCCTTCCATTGAAGCCTTTATCATTATATTGCATTTCTCCGTGTGACTTGCGGAGTACAAGTTTGTACTCATTGTTGCTATCTCCACACAGAGGAAGACGACTTCGACTACGGTGAAGACCAGAACGAGTAGGCCACGTCTTGCAGTTGTTTGCCTGTGGGCAGGCTTGGGCTTCGTCTTTTCAGCTTCGCTTCCGCAGTTCTTTTGCAGTTATTTTTGCCAACGTGCGATGATGTAAACGCTGGCCATAAGGCCGTACTCTTTAAATAAATGTCATTATGCTTGGTATTTATCTTTGTTGTCCACTGTGTGCACTAGCTGATCCTGGACTAGTGCGATTTACACAGAGGATCCTGGAGTCGTTGCTCCAGGTTCCGACACAGGTGCAGGCTCAGGATCCAGGTGTTTCTTCGTTCGAGCTAGCTGAGATCATCCGGATTGACGGCAAATCCCAAATCCTTTGACCATGTTGCAACCCATGTTATTTAGTTATGTTATTATGCTATTTGCATTAAGCTAGTTCTGAAATGTTAGTTCGAAGTAAAATAAAATGTTTAGAATGACATGATATGTAGTTAAACCTACCACCGACAAATGCCCTGTTAAACTTGTAGCCATGCCTTTGTAATCCTAGAAATAATTATCTGTTAATCTAGATAACTGTAGGATTATTATTACCATGCAAGTCTTTACACTAATAAGGTTGTGGCTGCAGGCCAATACAATTTGGAAAACCCGACTCTAGGGCAGGGTGGTATGGGACACCATGCCCTAGGGCGGAGTTTGTCGATGTGCAGAATAGGGTAAGGGTTGGGGAAGGAGCCGCGAGACGGTCTTCGCCCACCTCTTACCCTAGATTGTAAGGTCGCGGATTTGACCGGGGTTGCGGACTCCGGGGGAAAATATAAGGACCGGACCCTTACGCTGAGCAAATGACATGGTGACCGCTCAACCACAGGAGTTGACTTGTCAACACTGGTTTAGTAGCTGCTCAACTCGATTGAAACTCTACAGGTGTTGAGAAGTAGGTGATTGAGTAACAAGGTTAGGCAGGCCATGCTGCGGGTGCCTAACAACGGTAGAGTTCACTCGAAGTGGACGTTTGTTTTCTTGTTTTCTTGTGCCAGACCCGAGTGGATTCTACCGGGTAGAGCCTATATAAAGAGTTGAGCAGTGAAACGACCTGTCTTTCTTAACTCTGTCGCGGGAGTTAAGGGATCGTGTGGGTAAAGCTGAGCAAACTCTGCAGAGTCAAATAAATGGTATTCGAATACGCCGTGCTCCCGGTTAATGGAGCTGTGTCACTTGGGTGATTCCATCAGCGAAGCTTAAATAGTTTTTGTACATGCTTTAACTTGATTAGTTGGTTAATTAAATTTTCATGAAAAACCCCTGAGATCTTAAGGAGTAGTTTTGGGTCCGTTTTATCAAAATGTTTGCAAATAAAACTGCATCCACTCAAGTTAATAAACCAAATATACTCCCTTCCTTTGTTAATCCGTGCATGTAGTAATTTAGAGTCCCTTTGGGGCTTGCTGAGCCGGTTGTTTGGCTCACGGCTTGCTTAATCCCCTCTTTAGAGGATCAAGACGAAGGTGAATGTTTCCCCGTCAAGGATGCCCCTGAGGATCGCTTCTTCGACGAGGACCCGTAACTTTAGGTCTTGGCCGCGCTCAAGCGGATCTTGGAGCTTTTGTAATGTAAGTATACTTTGGGCTTGCACGCCCCGCTGTCAAAAACTGGATGTTAATCCGTATGTGAAATATATGCTGGACTTTTGTTGTAAGAATGCAATGGTATACTCTTGCGCGACACTCCATAACTGTTCATGCGTGAATAGTTGCGGAATGCCGTGTCCGTACGCGCCCCTGGAAACGGGGGCGTTACAAGGAACAAAGCCCCGTTTAAAGTACCGTGTCTTTGGGTTTTTGGGATAAAAATACGGAGAAGAAACATCGTTATATCTTCGTGGATAATTAATGTAAAGCAACCAAAAAGAAGAAGAAAAAACTACATTGAGAAATCGATACATTTCAAACGAATTGTTTCCGCAGCCAAAAACTGCTTGGAAGTAGGCTAAAAGCCAGCCAAGTTGAACTTGATCTCAGTCGGTCACAGTCATAGGGCCTGTTTGATATGATATGGCTGTAGCTTATGGTTTTTTATTGAAATTTTTGAATTTTAGCTTTTTGTGATAGGGATTACGGAGAGAGATACTCGTTTGCGATTTTGGTTGATACAGATATTGGGATTTTAACATTTACTACAATTAACTTGTAGATGCTGTCTTGAGAAAATACTCCGTTTGAAAATTAGATACTATAGCAAAAGCCAAAAATCGATTTTAGAAGCCGTTAAAAAATAGGCCTATAGTGTGCCAGACTCCTCCAGGTCAAAACTCTTGTTTTCTCCCGTGGATGGACTGAGATCCTCCGGCTTGCCTCTCGTCATTTTAGGATGTGTTTGGTTGGAGGGATGGGGTGGAATGGGATGAGATAGTTCCACAAAAAAAGTGGAACCACATGGTCTAGCATCTAAGAAGAATATTCTCTAAATTTGCACAGGCTCATTCCACTTTGGACCATTCCATCCCACCCCATCCCTCCAACCAAACACACAGATAGGCTTGATCAAAAGAACCATCACATCCCATCCCATCCCTCCAACCAAACACATCCAGGGAAGCAGAGCGCCCTGATTTTCGATGAATCTCAGCCGCTCGATCCGAGATGAATGGATCAGGCCAAACGCCACAGCGCAGCGCTAACACTCGCTACAGCAGTGACAAACAGTACTGGTGGGTCATCTGTTCATGAACAGTATGGCGAGTGGCGACCGCGTTGTTGCGGCCGCTAGTGCGTGGATGTAAAGTGCGATAGCGAACTAGTCAATTAAGGTTAGGGGAAAAGGAAGCAGTTCTGGAGTAGAAAAGTGGGATGCTATAAGAAACGTATTCCTCGTGCACGGCGGGCAACCGCAATTGTAGAATCCGTTCGTATTGGACTTTATTGATAATTTTTTATTTTGGTTTAATTTTTTATTTTAGTTTATAAATAGTAATAGTTTATAAAGTACGATTGTTGCTGATATAAATAAAGTCACTGCAATGTGTGCTATAATCGACTAATAGACTTCGTCGTAAAAAGATACTACATTTAGAAGATAGATACTGTATAAAAGTCATTTACTAAAAAATAATTTTTATAAGTCAATATGAATAGAATCTAATTTAATCTAGATTCGTTCCGCGCAATCATGCCCGCTCAATTAAAGCTAACTCTGACTCGAGCATATTCTTCTGACTTCAAGTCTTCAACCCTTCTCTGCTCATCGGGAGTTCCTTGGAATGAAAAGAATTGCTCATTTGTAAGCGTGTTTGTTACCTGCCTTCGTTGCTTTGCAAGTTATATTTTGGGGTAATTGAAACACCCCAAAATTTTGAACTTTTTAAAATTTTATTGAATTTTGATTAAATTCGGATTTCTTTCCCTTTTTGGCAAATTCTAGTGAAAATACGCTTTCTCTTTTTGGCATTTGCGCCTTCTCCCTTTATTTGGCCTTTCGGCCTCTTCTTCGCGCAGGCGCCCACACGCAGCGCCTCTCCACCGTCCTTGCGAATCGGCCGCCGATTGCGTTCACCTCCCCTGGCCGCAGCTTCTTTGCATTCCTCTCCCCTGGACACAGCTCCTTGTGTTCACCTCCCCTGGTCACAGCCCCAGTTCATTCCCCCTTCTCTCCGTTCGCGTGAAGAAAAATGTGGCCGAACTGCCTCGCTGTAGCAACCGCCTCACACACCCCATAAAACCTTTTGGCCACCACAGAGCAACTTCTAGCATCCTCATAAACTCCCTCAAGCAACCGATTGAACTCTCAGCGCTTCTATCGCCGCCGATCGCCACCCCTGCACCGGTGAGCCCTAAAAGCTAATCTCGCGATTTCGCCGATTATATTTCAATTCATCTTGCTGATACACTCTTTCTTACTCCCTGGATGCAATGGTGAACTCACCCGAGGTCGAGCATCCACCTAGAAGGCAGGCCGTGGAGATCGCCGTCGGCCGAAGAAGCCTCACAGTGGCCAGCTCGCTAGGGTTCTTCCCGAGCTGCACCGTCACTCCCATTAGCTCCCTAGTGTCCCGTAGATGGTGAAACCGTCTCCGTTTTGGCTTCTACCTCACCAGAGCCCCTTAGCGCCGCCGTGGAGACCATGAGCTTCTTGGTCACCGCCAGCCAATACAGTTTATTCCCGCCTTCACCAAAGCTCAAAAATGGAATACCTAGTTGTAGCCGCACCATTTGGTAAAGCCCCATTTCCCAGAGAGTCCCCGCAGTCGCTGCTCCGCCGAAACCGGCGAGCTCTGTTTTGTCGACGGAAGCGGGAGTCCGGAGGTAGAAGATGACTCCCCACCGTTGATGCTCTCCCAATCCGAGCGTCGATTTTGGTTCGAATCCCAGCCGTTGGCGCCTGCACTTCTTCCCCATCCGAGCGCCCACGTAGGTTGCATCACATCCGCTCGCGTCGCCTGCGTGTCGTCCATCGGGCATGCGTGCGCGCCCTCACACTGGGCCGCACAGCTTCGCGCGCGTGGGCCATGGCCTGCTCGGCCGCGCGTGCGGTCTGGGCGCCGGCCGGTTATTCCCGCGCGAGCGCATAGGGCCGGGCTGCACTGTTCATTTCCGGGCCAGCCCAATGAGGTAGCTACTGTAGCACACTGTTCACCCGAATTATAAAAATTCAGAAAATTAATTAAAAATCCCAGAAAATTTCCAAAAATACCAAAATACACCATTTTGACCAGTAGAATATTTTAAATGCAAATCTAGTACCCATTATCCCAAATTCAAATTTTAAAAATCCAAATATCATTAATTTATAAACCTAGCTTTATAAATTCAGTCTCCATAAAGTTAATTTTCTATAAATTCAGATTTTATTTATTTAAATTTTACCCTTCTATTAACATCAATTCTAAACATATGCCATTTAACTAGTTAATATTTTAAATGCAAATACAACATCCGTTCTTACAAATTTAAATTGTTAAAAGATTAAATTTCACCAAGATCTAATCTTAAATTTTTAAATTTCGAATTCCACCATTCCACCCCACTCAGATCTTATAAAATTAAATTTCTTTATTAAGTCAAAATTTAATCTTGATACAGTCCTAATCTGTCAACTCAAAGATTGACCATATAATTTCAAATGTCTATCTTCTATTCCCAAAATCCGTCCAATACTTATGTCTCTTTTAGTCATCCCAAGCCTATCGTATCCAAATTTAGTCATGTCCATCCATAAAACCCCGTCGAATCCCGACCTCCCGACCCAACGCATTATTTTCTTTATACTCTTTCTTGGTCTTAATTTGGATTTTGTTCCCAGCTTGCATTCTGCAAAGCAGGAACTTATTTAATCTCGTTTTCTACGCTAGTGATGGGACCCAGCGAGTTGGTCAACGGAAGGGCAGTAAAGACATTTGAAGCTGATCAAGAAGATCCAGAACCATAAAAAGAAGGCAAGTCACATGTTTTTGATCATTTTGAATCCCATAATATTTAGATTATTTACATACAGTACTTTCATTAATATTATTTGTGAACTGCTACTTGTTTAAAACAAATGGTTAGAATGAGATGCTATCTAGTTAATCCCACCACTGAAAAATGCCCTGTCTTGATTGATGGCCATATTCACCTTGACAACCTTAGTAATAATCTAAATATTGTACCAATGTATATAATGTCACCTCAATCAACATTTTACACTATTAAGTGACTTTGGCTGCGGGCCATTAGAATTTAAAAATGAACATCACCTAGGGTGAAGGTGTTGTGGGAATCCGTGCGACGGACTTCGCCCACCGCTTGACCCTAGGGTTGGACTTAGGGTGAAGGTGTTGTGGGAATCCGTGCGGCGGACTTCGCCCACCGCTTGACCCTAGGATTGGACTCCGGGTAGAGGTGTTGTGGGAATCCGTGCGGCGGACTTCGCCCACTGCTTTACTCTAGGATGGGATTACGGGTAGAGGTGTTGTGGGAATCCGTGAGGCGGACTTCGCCCACCGCTTTACTCGGGAATGGATGCTGGTTTGGTTTGGTGGTGGTTGGTGCTGTTGAGCACAAGGGAAGCTGTGGTGGAGTGCCTCAGGTGAAAATATAAGGACAAGAACCTTGTGCCAAATAAACTACATAGTGATCGCTCAAACCACAGGGGTTGACTTGTCAACACGGGTTTAGTAGCTGCTTCATTCAATTGAAAACTCTACAGGATGAGATGATAGGATGCTGGGGAGTTAGGTATGCTGCGGGTACCTAACAACGGTAGTAGGCACTTAAAACGACAGGAAGAAGTTGTGATATTATGTGTGGCCGTGACTGAGTGATACTACCGGGTAGAGTCTATATAAAGAATTGAGCAGTGAAACGACCTGGCTTTCTTAACTCTGTCGCGGGAGTTAAGAGATCGTGTGGGAAAAGTTGGGCAACTCTGCAGAGTGAAATAAATGGTATTCGAATACGCCGTGCTTCCGGTTAATGAAGCTGTGTTAATTGGGTGATTCCAACAATGAGGCATAAGTAGGATTGGGATGATTTTAATGTGGTTAATGATGAACTTTGTTAATAAACCCCTGATCTTTAGGAGCAAATGTTTTAAATTTTATTTGTTTGCAAATAAAACTGCATCCACCCACTGTAATAAAACCAATATATTCCCACCCTTGATTGTTCCTTGCAAGTAGATATACAGTATCTCCACATGTGATTTGCTGAGTACGGGGTTGGAGTACTCAGTCTTGCACAATTTTCCCCCACAACAGATACCAGAAGAAAAGAAGATGCTGCAAGTGTCCGTGTTAGGGTTACGACTGCACTCAAGTGTTCCTGTGGAGTTTTCTTCGGCTTTTCTGTGTGTAAGTTGAGCTTTGGGCTTGGACGCCCGTATTGTTAATAAAGTTGACCATTAGGTCTTATTTCAATCAAATTAACTTCTTTTAATTGTTCGTGAGCAGGCATGATACACTGTGGGGCCGCAACAGAACTCCTGGGCTGTTGCGGGCCGTACGACGTCCCTGTTCCCAAAAGTCGGGGGCGTTACAGTAATTTGGCCATTGCGTGCAGCACAGCAAAGAACATGTGACTTTACAAGTTACTCCCTCAGTTCTATTTTTTTTCACTTGACCCTAGAACCGGTCCGTCCAAAATTTTAAAACTTGATCACTAATATATTTAAAATTATATAGATTGACTATATAAAAACTACATTAAATTCATCACTAAAAATACTATCATAACATTATAATGTTAATAGTATATCTTAATATAAAATTATAAAAAGTAAGATCTGTGGTCATATCTTAAAAACTATAAAACGTTACAAACGTCCCAGTAAAAAGAACAAAAAAGTGTGTGTGTGTGTGTGTAAATGGGGCACCATGATTTCAAATACATCAATTCCATCTAAATTCGGTTATTTTTTTAAAATATCAGTTTTAGGGTATATACTCATCTATAACAATTCAAATGAAACGTATAAGTTTAAAAAAAATACTCAAATTCAAAGTTTTAAATGAATTTAGATCACATACTTTGCTGATTTATATATATAATCAGCATATACCTACAATTAAACTATCATAAAAAAGGCAACTACAATTCGAAATTTAGTTCAAACTTGTTTGAACTAATTAGTAAACTAGTTAAACTTGACATCTAAGAAATTTTAAAATTTTTCGCACATGAAACATACCTATTTTAAATTATGGTGCCCGGGCACCAAGTAACACTCGTTATTTTTACTCTCTCTCTCTCTCTCTCTCTCTCTCTCTCTCTATATATATATATATATATATATATATATATATATATATATATATATATATATATATATATATATATATATATATCGTGGCTTAATCAGGGATATATTGAAAAGAGAATTAGCTTTCATGCGCGGGGCACCAACCTAGTGCTCTAAGGCCCACCCCTTCCACATCAGCCGTATGCTCTCCCCCTATTTACGATGGTGCCTTCGTTTGGACTTATGATTAGATTTTGACTTTCATTTCTACAGTAACTAATTTTTAAATGATACGTTTTTTCAATACGGAATCTACAGATATATTATAGTAAACACTATACCGAGTTCGGTTATACCGGCCAAAATCGTATGCAACTATTTTTTATGTATTATCTCTTACGAATAGTCAGAATTCAAAACCTATAAGCCAAAAGCCATAAACTACAGTCCAAAAGAACTCACCTGTCCAAAGCCAGAGCTAGCAGCTAGCAAAAGCGACTATGGTCCTATTCTCAAATGTGCTGTGTCTTTTGGTTTTTGACTGTAGTTTTTTTTTTTCATTTTTGTTTGATTGTGAGAGAGATTGGGTGAGTAAGGGACACTTATATTGAGAAATCACTCTGTTCAAAACAGCTCCTGCAGTGACTCCTACAACTAATTTATAGAAATCACCTTAAGAAGTCACTATGTTCAGAATCCAAAATTTAAAAGACAAAAGCCAAAAACTGTGGGGACTTTGGTTTACAACTGAAGTCACGTGTTTAACGACTTCAGTATAGTAATTGGCAGCGCAATGTTACCGTGCATCGAAGAAAACAATACGCTATATGCTCTTGAGAGCTCCCTCAGTTCGCCAATGGGGAGTATTTGTTAACCTTGACCGAGACACGTGTACGATATTTATTTATCCGATGTGACTAAAATGCACTTTATACCTAATCCAGTAGGCCCTAGGCCACGAAATATGGGAGTGGAGGGGAAAGTAAGGGCAAGATGGAAACTATGGCCCGCTCAGTTAGACTGAAAAGCTATAGTTTAGGACTAAAAGTATATTGTAGCGATTGAAATTTTACTATAGCTGAAGGTGGCTTATTTGACGTAACTAAATTTAAAAATAGAAAAAATATGCTAGCTCATCACAGACAAACGCAAATAAATATGGGAAAAAAGAACCGGAAAAAAAGCTTAAAAAAGCTAAAAATTCAGAAAAAATGAAATTTATAAATAGTAAAAAATAAACCAGAAATCAGAAGTTAAAGGTGAAATGAGCGGAGCCTATGGATTGCGAAGCGTGAGGTTGTAAACCAAATGAAGTCATCGAGTGGTTAGTATTCACTAACCGAGAAAGTAAATTGTAAAAGCGTCGGACGTGATGTAGCTGTCTAGCTCCTTCTGGATGGTCGACCTGTTTTTGTTCCTAATGGATCCAAATATTTTTGTTTGGATTGTGCGTGGTCTTAACTCAGCAGCTAGGCAGGACTCCCTGCGCACTTTGGTTGAGTCCTCCCGGTCGGTTTAGTAGGCTTCCCCGATTTTGACCCAATTGTTGATCTTAGCGGGGGAAGAGCGCCGCCCGTGGGCGTTAGCTGGAGCTAAGGGTATCTCTCTCTTGACTGCAGCTTTGACCCTGTTCCAAAGCGCTTAGTTTTTGTGGTTGTTCGTTTTGGTCGTTGGCCCAGTGTTCTTGGGTCTGTGTTGCTGGTTGTTGTTGGTGTTGGGTTTGTGTCTGTTGTATCTGGGTTTCTAGCCCGTTTTCTTCTTAATTCAATGAAATGCAGCTCTCCTGCGTTTTCGAGAAAAAAAGCGACGTTGTTTTCAGATTTTTTTTTACTCACTCAACAAGTGAGGATAACTAAACATGCCAAAATCACACTGGTTAAGTGTCACAACACCGTATAAATTAATGGATAATGAATGAGATATCCTGTGCTAGGATTAGGATCTAGGGGATTGGGTTCCTACCAGAAATGATCCTGCTAATTTAATATTCTAGTGCTTTGTCCTTTTCGGATTTTTAATCATTAAGGCGTATGTACCTTAAGATAAAAGGCAGCTTTCCTTTAGTTAATGGTAGAATGGAAGCACTTTAATTTTCAAATCTATTTTACAAAAATAATTTATAGATGTTTTTCTTTTACCAATATTATGTGCTCCATTCTTAATGACACATCATGCTATCTATTATCAGCAACGGATCGATCCAAAAAGCCCACATATGCCATATGGAAAAAAAGAAGAAGATTTGAACACACACGGAGGAAGCACACATAATGTGTCAATATATTAATAATTCAATATCAGTACACTGGCAACCTCTCAAGAATAATCCATGCATCCTATTGTCAAGGATCACAAATTCACGTTTTAGGGAAAGTTCTTACCTAATAAGCCTAGTCTTACGCCTTTGGAAAAAGACGGGTCTTAAATCTCAAATGTCAAATTATTCATCTCAGGATCAAAATATTGTCGAATCAGTATGAACAGATGATATTATTGAGTATCTAGTTGCATGTTTGCATGTATCAGTCAGTACATCAAAAAATTTAAATTGTACAAAAAAAGTGGACAATATAATATACTTGAATACTCCGCTTCACATAGTCTAGGCTCCTTCAGACCTGCGGCTTGGACTTAAATTGAGCCACGGTTATTTTTTTCTTAAAATTTCATTAGTCACGTCTTAACTCAAAACTTCTTGATTCTGATACCATAACTTACATGTATCAACCAGTTCACTCAAAATCTATGCTGCTAAGGAAAGGTGTAAAATATTCTTCAACAGATGCATAAGAGTTAAGGGACGCTCAGTTTGACGATGACTTATTTATTGTAGCTACCTTATTTTTCACTGTATCTGATGATAACTTATTTGACGTAATTAAATTTAGAAAAAATTAAAAAATGAAAAAAATATGTCATCCCATCATGGGCAATACGAAGGAATACAGAAAAAATAGAAAAAAAACCAAAAAAGCTAAAAATATTAGAAAATAACGAAATTAAGGAACAGTGAATTAAAATCGGGCCTAGCACAATTGCTAACAGACTGACATATAACATGCATGTCAGGTACACATCAGTGTGCCAAATTGGCTAAGAAACTTTTGACCGTTCGATCTCACTTTTTTTTTCTTTCAAGAGCGACCTTGGTACGAGAAATCGCCCTCAATTCCTGTCACTTTCAGCCGTGTGTGCATCACTCGGCGTGGATCGAATATTTGAATTCCCACTGCTGGAAGAACGGTTTGCAGTCTAGCCCTTCTGCTGTTTGCTAGCAGGGGCAGAGAGTAAAATTTCCATTTTAGCCCTTCAGATCCTACTGAATGTTGTGTGCGTGCACTGATGTTAGTGTTGGATCGAAACGGCAACAGATAGGGGATGAATGTTGCTTTAAGAAAATCGCCCCCAAAATACTCACAAGAATTTCAACTCACCGATAGCTATAAAAAGCTACGAAGAGGTAGAAACAGAGCTCACTGAAAAATAACAACGATCAAACGACTTGAGCGGAAGATCTCTTACTGACAAGGACAAAATTAGAATGAAGGACTTTGAACCTCAACAACGGAAGGATCTCTACTCCTTAAAAGGAGGAGTTCAAGTTGATGGTGCATCCTACACTTCTTCCTCATGCTGACGTGTGGACCCCACCCCGCCTTAGAAACCGTGCGCTGCACCCAAACCCACTGGAATCCCGCGCCTCCCCCCATTCTCCCACTTCTCCCCCGTCTCCCCCGGTTCTCCGCGTTCTCCAACGGGTTCTCCGCGCCGCCTCCTCCCATCCCTCCTCCGCCCTCGCCTCCTCCCCTCCCTCCTCTGCCGCTCCGCCCTCGCCTACTCCTCCCCACCCCGCGCCACCGCCGCCTCCTCCTCCCCCCACTTCTTCACTCCGCGTCTCCCGGCCTCCTCCTCCCCCCGCGCCGCCGCCGCCGCCTCCTCCGCGCCGCTGCCTCCTCCTCCTCCCCACCCCGCGGCGCCGCCTCCTCCCCTCCCTCCCACCCCGCGCCACCGCATCCTCCTCCCCCACCCCTCCGCACCGCCGCATCCAACGGCCCGCCGCCCGCTCCTCCTACGTTCCTCCCCATCTACGCAACCGCTCCTCCTCCGCCGCCGCCGCCGCGCCTCCCCCGTCCTCCGCCCCGCCCCCGCGCGCCTCACCCGCGGGCTGCCCCGGCGGCGGCGGCGGGGGGAGGCTGCGCCCCGGGAGGTGGGACCGGGAGCCGAACCCGTTCGCGAACGAGGACGCGGCGGCCGAGGAGCCCGCCGGGGTGTTCGACGAGCACCAGAGCACGGGGATCAACTTCGACGCGTACGAGGACATCCCCGTCGAGACCAGTGGCCGGGACATGCCCCGGCCCATGGGCACGTTCACGGAGATCGACCTCGGGGAGGCGCTCAACGAAAACATCCGCTGGTGCAAGTACGTGCGGCCCACCCCTGTGCAGCGGCACGCCATCCCGATCTCGGTCCGGCGGCAATGGCGACTCCCAACTCCGGCGGCATCCCCATCAAGGTCAGCGACCCTCCCCTCCTCCTATGCCACCCACGACCCTACTCTTGTCACCCACGAGCGCAGTTTGTGAATTTTGCGGCGAATCTTGCCGCCGGCCGGATCCTTGCGAACAGCTCCAAGAAACGTTTGCTGCCATTTTCCGCCGGTTCTTCCGTGCTTTGCCTGTTTGTGGTTCTGGTTCTGTTATGCGCAAAAGGATGTCCTAGGCAAAATACATACATACATATATATATATATATATATATATATATATATATATATATATATATATATATATATATATATATATATATATATATATATATATATATATATATATATATATATATATATATATATATCAGCTATGTCTAGGATTTTAATTGACAAATAAAAAGTACGTATATATCATGCACATTACAAAAAGTTATGAGAAAAGAACCTTAGCTGTAGCAAATACTGATCACTGCCAATGTTATTAACCTGTTGAAAAATACTCTAAATACATAAAACCTTGCTGAATATCTGTCAGATCTTGTTTCTGAGTTTTTTAACTCTGCCGTTTTTAATTCATGCTACTTCCAGGTGTGCTGAAATGGTAGCTCTTCACACAAATACTTTGCTTTGAGGGGTTCTTGTGGGTGGTTATTGTCAAGCTGGTGTCCCCAGCTTGTCATTTTTATTTCCTGTTTGTTACTCTGTCCTGTCAGACTGGTTTTGATGGAGGCTTTCTAATAATGCTGGGCAATGTCTTGTTTGTGGTATATAAAAGTATCGCAAAATGGAATTTTATTCATTTTTCTTGAAATGAGTTTAAGATGAATCAGCATCTACCTATGTCCTTAAGAAATATTCAATTGTGGTAAGGGATACTGTTTAGGTGGGACCATGAAATGCGGTAGTTTTCTGTACTTTAGGCAAGATTGCAACAAAAAGGCTTGCAGCATTATGTTCATATGAGTTTTTGAACTTCATGTTTATATTTTTCGGGGGATTTAGGATGAGGCCCTTGAAGCGTCTTAGAGTTGAAGCTCCATGTGTTCCAACCTTTGGTGATTTTCATCCTTCAACAAAATGGAGCATAGGTGTTCGAGTTTATCACAAGTATCATGTTGAGACATTCGCTCCTGGTAGGAAGAGGCTGACCTTGGTTTTGTTGGATGAGCAGGTAATGTTTACACATGTATTTTTAGCTATGCTTAGTTACATTATGTTGAATTTTAATGGTGTCTGACTTTGCCTACTGCTAATAGGGCAAAAAAAAATGGTAGCCACTGTTTACGATGACCAGGTACATCGTTTAGATCCCCTACTTCGAGAGGGCTGCACATATTATGTGTCAAGGTTGTCCGTAGAGCCTACGAGGAGAATCGAACATAAGTGGCTTGCAGAGCATGCTTATGGGTGTGTTTTCACACGTGTCACTACTGTGAGTGAGATACCAAACATGAGTGAGAAGACATTGCCATTTTTTCCGCCGCTCATGCCACTTAGTGAAGTTTTTGAATTCACCTATCATAATGACATTTATGTTGGTATGTATTTCAGTTGACCACCCAAGTAATACTGCTTTGTAATGAATCAAAGTTTTACTAACATTTTTTTTCACATGTCAGATGTTATTGGAATGGTCATGTTTGTAAGCACTGTAGGCTATATGCAAGGCTACTACAATAGAAATATACCTTCTAGAAATGTTCTTATAATTGATGGCAGGTATGTACTTTATTGTAGTATCTTCTTGATTTTATGGTTGCACGTCTAAATTCTTTATGTTACTATACTGGTTTCTGGAAATCATTATTGTCCATGGCCCCCAAAGTTTGCTCCTTTGCCACTTAGAACATTACGATTTGCTGCTATATTTGGTTGTTTTTGCATAGAATGGAACCCCTCTTGTATAATTAATCTATAAATGCTAATGGCTACCCAATCTTTATTTACTCTGTGTATTAGTTCCTCGCGTCTTGCAGAGATGCATTATGGAATTTTGTAGGAGTTGGTTATGTTAAGGTTGCATGTTTTGAAGGAGTGGTAAAACAGTTTTAGTGCGTGCTAATTTTTCTGACATTGTCCTACAAGTTAGTTAGAATAAAGGCGTTTTACAAGTACATATTATGTAGTGAAATATTTCAAACTAGAGTTTCTAAAAAAATCAATGTAGGTATTTCTAGATCTTATGATTGCTGGAAATATAGTATGCATCTAGATGGTATATTGATACATGGTTGTATTGCACATCTTCACAGACTTCAGTACAAGTATTTATCATGTGAGGATTATGTTGGAAATAACTTGAGCTTTTATAACACAAAATGGAAACTCAGCCCATGTTTATATTCCTGTAGCTTCAAACCTGTGAAGTTAGTTGTTAAGGACAAAGTACTTACCAACCATTTGACTAAATGGACGAGATGCTCTGATGATCGAACTATCATTGTGGCAACTATGCTTCGAGCAAGGCGTGAACAAGGTGAGTTGATGTGTGTTCCTTGTTCATTTTGTGTTGATCTACTCTATGTTTTATACTTACTTATTTACTTTTTAGATCATAGCCTGCACACTACATGCTTTAGTAGGGTGCACTTTGAACCTAATGTTGCAGTTGCACGCGATCTGAGACGGAGGTAAACATAATTTTGATTATAAATTTTTTAGTAATTAGTTTTAGCTACATGGTTTATCATTTATGGAATCTTTTGTAGGCTCAACAACGAGCTTATTGGAAATGCTTCTCCATGACATTACAAGGGGAAGTAAATGCAAATCTTTTGGCTAAGGGACCTCTAGCTATATAATTGCTAGAAGTGCAAGACTCATTTTGGTGGAAGTAGATGTGATTTGTCATGAAGGAAGTTGATACAGTTCTTTTGGCTAGGATATTCATAGCTAGGATGCTTGCTAGCAGTAGATGCAAATGTTGTGGCTAAGATACTTCTAGCTATCATGCTTGCTAGATGATTGTGCTTCAATGTGTAATTTGACGCATAGCAAATTGGACATGTGTTCATGCCATTCTATCTAATTTTAGTGGTAGTATTTGTAGTATCAAGAAACTTTCTTATGTATCTGTGGAATGGAGTTATATCCTAATTGAATATCACTAGGAACAATGAGTGCATCCATTTGTGAATTGTTCGACGACGTCTTGTCAATATCTTTTATCTTGTCCATGGGATATGCCCATACAGGTGTTTAGCTTGCTGTTTTCTGGATGAGAGATTTCCCATATGTAACTGGGTGTTCTCTTTTCAGCTTGTACCATGTAACCCCTGTGGAAAGTTTTTATTTGTGAATTGCAATTAATTACGTCTCTCCTTTTTTTGGCAATCCTTGGAAGTCAAAGTCTTTCTATCTGTGGATCTATAATGTTCTTGTTTGATAGACTAATTTTAGAGTATTTCCTTTGCTCCCTATCATTTTGCAATCAGACTTTTTAAATGTTACGATTATGTTTTAATCCGTAGCAACGCACGGGCATCCAACTAGTTGAAATCAAGAAAAAGAAGACTGCAGAGCACTTAAGAGCCCACAAAAGTTTAATTTGCAAGGAATAAAACTGAGCAAACTTGCTGCTGCAAAAACTCCTTGCCGTGCACTGAAAAGAACACACAAGACTGCTCAAATTTCAGATTGCTACCAAAAAGAAAAGCACGGCAGAAAATAAAAGAGAAAGCAAAAGAAAAGGTCACAAACAAGAAGAGAAAGACTGCTGATTGCAGCTGCCTTCTGGCCGAACACTGAAGGGAAGATGGCAGCAGTACTCTTGACGGTACAGAGGTATTCTCCAAGAACTAAACTTCCAAAATGAGAGACTGCAGCTACCCGAGAAAGATCATCCAATTAAAAAGGAACTGCAGCTAGGCGGCCTGAAGAAAACAGCACATATAGACTTGAAGAGCACATCCATTCGGCTAAAATGAAGAGACTAGAAAATCAGAAAGAAACCTGGGCACTAGAAAATCACATCCAATTTGATGAGGTATGAACATGTCGGACGAGTGGTCAAAGGGGAGTGTTAGGAAATCTGGGCCTGGGCTTGGAGCCTTAGTCCATGATGAGCGTCTCTCCACCAGGATATAAATAGGGAGTACTATTGCCAGTATACAAAATCAGAAAGAAAGCAATAAAGAAATATCAGGAGTTCTCTCTACCTCTGTCTGTTTTAATATATTTCTTTCCGTCTTTTATGATTGATCTGATTTTATATTAACAGAGAAATTGATTAAACTGGTCGCTAGCGATGGTTTTCCAACCAGCAATTCGGGGAGACATGCATGACCCGAGTGCATCACCCGGGAGACTTTGCGAGTCGCGGCCACTGGACGCCGCCCTGTACAAAAGTGGGGCCCGCGTGGACTGACGTGGACCCGTGTGACCCCAGAAAGATTAAAAGCGGCGCCCCGGTCTGACCCCCAAGAGCCACGAGACGAGCGTCTCGACTCCAAGGGAGGCCGCCAGCTGGGGCCCACCACGTCATCGTCCGCATCATTAATTAGCTCAACTTGTCGCTGCCGTCAGAACTAGGGCACCTCTATGTAACATATCTAATCAGTTCAGGTTCAAAGACATGCCACTTAAGCTTGCATGAGACACAATTTTTTTAATTCCGGTGTACATAATCGATTTTCATACCCTACGAGAGAATCACTTTATATTAAAAAAAAAGAAATAAAATACGCCCTCTCAACAGCTCTCTCTCCCCTCCCATTCCCCTCTCTTTGGGTCTCCTCACCTCGATCTTGTCTCTCCACACCTGTTGACGTCCTTGTCCACGCCGACGATGCAGTCCACCTCCTCACCCCGTGCGGCAGCACCACCTGTTCCCACCATCGCCCCACCCCATGCCACCATCGGGCAAAAGAGACGACAAGGATTCGTTGTGAAATCAAGGCAGAGGTGACAACTCTGGCGCCCATAGGTGGAGTTGATTGCTTCGTTGACTGGCGGCCAATGGATCTGTAGTAGGACCGGCGACTAGAGACAACTTCGGTGATTGGCAGTGGACATGACGGCTTCAACAGGTGTTGGAACTGGAGGCGACGACGACCCGTCCAAGCGTCACAAGTCACAAGTGTTTTATCTTTTGCCGTCTTTTTAGGGCAGCGCCCAAATAGATACAAAAAAACATCGCCTAAAATAGAAGGCAAAAAGATCCAAGAGGCAAGATCGGCCCAATTACAAACAACAATGACTTTTAGAAGGCAGAAGCCAAAAACTATTTAGAACGTGTTGGTTTTTTACCGTGGCTTTCCCTATTTTTTTTCCTTTGCAATATCTGTGGAAATATAACCGTATTTTTTATTTTTTTATTTTCTTCTAATTAAATACATCAGAAAAAGATAACAACCGCTACGGTGCTATTTCAGCAAAAGACCACATTCATTTGGAACATGGCCTATAGACTGACAAGCACTAGCAGTGCAAAGTTTGCAGCTAGAAGGAAGAGGGATTTGAGGATTTGCCACTACAAAAGATATGTATTTGAGAATTTGCTATTTATGTTTTATTGATATATGGCTTTAAGATTTATATGTCAGTGAGATAATGAGTGACAGATGCTCGGCTATTCTAGATCGAATACGAAAGAAAAAAAAGGGTTGATCACCCTCCGATCTTTCCTTCGAACGAGCGATGAGCGAAGCGATGAAAGTGCTTCTTCCCCGGGGGATGTGCTGGGTTTCCGGCATTAATTCAAGTTGCAGTTTCTGGCATGTATTCGTAAACGCATGAAATCGGGTGAGCCCCGACCTTTTAGTATAAAATTCTTTTTCACGCACTTAGCTTCCCAGCTTATCTAAGGCCCCGTTTGGCACAGCTCCACCACCAGCTCCTTGGAGCTGTTTGGAGCTGTTTTGTGCCAAACGGGGTAAAACAAAATAGCTCCACCCAAGGAGTTCCTTAAAACCTGCTGAGATAAAAGTAGCTCCACCCAAGGAGTTGAAAAAAATAGCTTCACCCGGCTCCACTTGTGAAGTCAAAAAAAACAGCTTCACTTGTGAAGTGGAGCCGTGCCAAACGGGGCCTAATTCATCTTGGCGCTTCAAGCGACTTAATAATATTAACAGCTCGGTCAACCTTTTTTTCCCGCTTTCCTGCACGTGCGAAAGCTGCCAACACGCCTTGCTCACGCGGCAACGCCTCTGCCTCCTCTCTGCTCTCTATATATACCTTCGTCCCTCCGCTCCCATTTCACAGATACAAACGCACTCGCACTCCTCAATCTCTCAAGCATCGTCCAAGAACACACACCACTCCTAGCTCGGCCTCAGCCTTTGCTAGCCTCCTACTTACTACCCGCAGCGCGCGCACTCGATTGATTCTTCTCTCCGAGAAGCTGAGAGTTCGATCGATCCGTGACTAGATAGATAAGATACCAATGGCGGTATCGCACAACGGCGGCTGGAGCAAGCACGTGGTGGTGGCGCCGATGGAGGTATCGGTGGAGGCTGGCAACGCCGGCGCGGCGGCGTGGCTTGACGACGATGGGCGCACGCGCCGGACGGGCACGTTCTGGACGGCCAGCGCGCACATCATCACCGCCGTCATCGGCTCCGGGGTGCTGTCGCTCGCCTGGGCAATCGCGCAGCTCGGCTGGGTCGCCGGCCCCGCCGTCATGCTCCTCTTCGCCTTCGTCATCTACTACACCTCCACGCTGCTCGCCGAGTGCTACCGCTCCGGGGACCCGGCGACGGGCAAGCGCAACTACACCTACATGGACGCCGTCCGCTCCAACCTCGGCGGCGCCAAGGTCACCTTCTGCGGCGTCATCCAGTACGCCAACCTCGTCGGCGTGGCCATTGGATACACCATCGCGTCGTCCATCAGCATGCGGGCGATCAGGAGGGCCGACTGCTTCCACGCCAACGGGCACCAGGACCCCTGTCGCAGCTCAAGCAACCCCTACATGATCCTATTCGGCGCCGTGCAGATCGTCTTCTCGCAGATACCGGACTTCGACCAGATATGGTGGCTCTCCATCGTCGCCGCCGTCATGTCCTTCACCTACTCCAGCATCGGCCTCTCCCTCGGCGTCGCCCAGACCATATGTACGTATTTATATCCACATGTTCAGTACTCACATGGAAAGAAGTGCACTTTTTCTTTGTCTTAATTTGCTGTTCATGACACTTACATGTGATGCGCTCTGAATTGCAGCCAATGGTGGATTCCAGGGCAGCCTCACCGGCATCAGCATCGGCGCCGGCATCACCTCGACACAGAAGGTGTGGCGCAGCCTGCAGGCGTTCGGCGACATCGCCTTCGCGTACTCCTTCTCCAACATCCTCATCGAGATCCAAGTAAGTCATGGCCGGTGCTCTGTTTGCGGCAATTCAATTTGCTCTGTTTTTTTGTAAGGTTGCTTACGTGCGGCTTGCGCCGTTTCTTTAGGACACGATCAAGGCGCCGCCGCCGTCGGAGGCGAAGGTGATGAAGAGGGCGACGCGGCTGAGCGTGGCGACGACGACGGTGTTCTACATGCTGTGCGGGTGCATGGGCTACGCGGCGTTCGGGGACGCGGCGCCGGACAACCTCCTCACTGGGTTCGGCTTCTACGAGCCCTTCTGGCTGCTGGACATCGCCAACGTCGCCATCGTCGTGCACCTCGTCGGCGCGTACCAGGTGTTCTGCCAGCCCATCTTCGCCTTCGTCGAGCGCTGGGCCTCCGCCACCTGGCCCGACAGCGCCTTCATCTCCCGGGAGCTCCGCGTGGGGCCTTTCGCGCTCAGCGTGTTCCGGCTCACGTGGCGCTCGGCGTTCGTCTGCCTCACCACCGTCGTCGCCATGCTGCTCCCCTTCTTCGGCAACGTCGTGGGCCTCCTCGGCGCCGTCTCCTTCTGGCCGCTCACCGTCTACTTCCCCGTCGAGATGTACATCGCGCAGCGCCGCGTGCCCCGTGGCAGCACGCGGTGGATCTGCCTCCAGACGCTCAGCATCGCGTGCCTCGTCGTGTCGATCGCCGCCGCGGTCGGCTCCATCGCCGACGTCGTCGCCGCGCTCAAGTTGTACCGGCCGTTCAGCGGCTGATTCGCCGTACGTGCATGGAGCACTCGATGCGTTCGCGCGTACCGGCCGGCCGGGTCCCCGTTAATACAGTGCACAAGGGGAAAATACTTACTGTGAGAAATTTGCGCCGAGACCCTTGGAGAGTCTCGATATTACGATAAACGAATTAGGCGCCCCTGCGCGAACGGAATGGCGGGAGGTAGTTGCTTGTAATGCCGAGAAAAGTATAGGGTGTCTGGTAAAAAATTACTAGGTTTTGCCTAGGCCTGCTGTGTTACTGTAATTTTCGTTTTCAAGTGATATACGAAGAGGAGCAAAAATTATCTTTCCGTCTCGACTTCTAAAGCATGCCACTCTTAGTCATAGGATATGTTATTTTATACTATAGTTTTTAGTTTTTGGCTATGCTTTGTTAGTATAATAAATAGTGATTATGGAGAAAAGCTAAAAATCATTGAAAAGTAAAAAAAAAGCAATAGTTTTGGAAAGTACTTTGAAGCTTCCAAAAGTGTGAAAAACACAATCGCGGCAACTTCAATTTCAAAAGTGCGAAGAGTACGGCTTGTTGCATAATTTACTAATCCCCGACCTCCAAACAAAGCCCTTAGGTTCCGTTTGAAACGCCAGAAATTTTTCAAAACAGGCTCTTGGTAGAAATTTCAGCTTGACACAAGGACCAACTTTAAATTGTGTCCTCTCACAAAAGTAAATGATCTTAACATCCTTCAAATTTTCGCTTGGTGATCCGACTTGTCCACATCAGAGAGATAGTGTGCCTAAATCATTGGAGGAAATCATTCTAAAAACTCCATTTGTAGAGGAATATCTCGATCTGAAAGTGGAGAATCTTAGATAGAGAGATCATGATAAGCCCTTTTTTCCTCACAAAGGAAAAAATGGGTGGACAGACAATTAGGACGAGAATGCAGGAACTAGTCAGGAAAGGAATTGAAGCTCATCTGGACCATTTGTGTTGCTTTCTTTTGGGTCCTTTTTATTCGTCTTTTCTGGCACAAGATTTTGCCGGCAAGGGGGAAAAAAAGGAACGGCTCAGCGAAAGTCGGAATCGTTTCATTAGCGCCTCAGATCTCTGGCGATCTGTCGACGTTGCTATTTTGTGCATGGTTTGTCTCACTTAGCTGCTACATTAGGCGACTTGGAGATCCAGGGGCTGTTTGGCACATGCCGAACCTGGCCTCACCAATGTGTGTGGAAATTTGGCGTCACCAAATTTTGGTTATAAAATGAGAGATTTGGTTAAGAACCATGTTGTGGCTACTGGCCAAACAGTAAACTAAAAGTGTAGTGTAGTGGTTGTGATGGTGAACAATGTCTGCCTCTTCTTCATGTTCAGGGCATATATATCTCTGATGGACCATGTGGAGGTGTCCACATGTGAGTGATGAGTAATTGACATTAGTTTGGGTAAGTCGAGTTTGGTTTGGGTGGTTCGGACCTAGACGTTGCGTGGCGCAACGGGCTCGGTCGGACTTAGTCAAACTTGGTCGTATGGATTAGGATGCATATTCCGATGTTTCGACAGGTTTTGACTTCGTCATGAGTAAGTATGATGTGCTCATGCTATTTACGCTTTCATGTATCGAGCGGTGCTATTTGATGTGTTTCTTGTCTATGTGACTGCAGGATGTCGAAGCGAAGCTGTGGTGAGACACGAGGGACCGGACTAGACACAGGGAGGTGTCGAGGTCAGAACGGTCGGATGTGTCGAAGACGGCGGAGATTTGACGTGGTTGCGAGTCGTGGACGACAAGGAGCGTGGAAGCTTCCCGGAAGGTGCAGGAGGGGCGAATCGGGAATTTCGCAAAGCTGCACAAGCGGGAGCGGGCTCCGTTGGACTTAGCAGGCGTAACGGGGTGGAAACCCGTTAGCCGTAGGCTATAAATATAAGGTGGTGGCTGCATGCCCACTTGAACACTTGAAGGGATTTTAGGGTTTCCTTTAGTCAAAATAGGCTTTAGAGTTTGTTTTGGCTTTAGGCTTTAGTGGTTGAGAGTTGTTGGTGGAGGCAGAGTTGTGTTCCCTCTGTGTCTCCTTCGATGTCTCCAATGTGGTAGCTCTCTGTGTGTGTTCATCCCCTCTCAAGCATGTATGGGTTGTGTTCTTGAGTTGGAGAGGGAGAGGATGGATTGAGGAGCTTGTAATCTTCCTTGTTCGAATGTCCATGCGTATGGGGACGTATCTCTTTGTATTTTGCTCTTGATTCAATGAATGGAAATCTGAAGTTTTCTTCTGTTCATGCTCTCTGTTCTTCGTTCTCCTTTTTGGTTGATTTATGAGATTTAGTGATTTGAGTTCTTGCTTGCTGAGGAATAGCAAAATGGGTTGCTATGACATGGGAGATGCTCAAAAGCCATTTGACTAGTTGATCCAAAGAGCAAACCAAGTTTAATTTCAGTTTTTATCTTTTGGTCTCCTCTGTTCATGTATTTCCTCTTCTAGGGTTTTGGTGAAATCTTGATTCCCTTTGAGAAATGGCATGAAATTTGATCTGGATTATCCCATGGTTATTTCTAACATATCCTCAAAGTTTCATTGCCAAAGGATCAAAGATTCGACGGGAATTTGAGTTTTTGCGCAGCTTTGTGAATATTTTCAGTTTTTGGGCATGAATATGAAATTCTTGTGTTTTTCAGTGGATTTTTGAAATTAGCTCTTGGATTACTCTTCTGGGAGTGTTCCCTAGCTATCCTCAAAGTTTCCCAAGCCAAAAATCCAAGAATCTTTGCGTTTTTCTCAGATTTCTGAAAATCCTGTTTGCTGATTTTCTCGAGAGGTACTACCGCTCCTCGAGAGGTACTACCGCTCGTCCTAGCGGTACTACCGGTTATGTTCGAACCAGTCCGATCGGCAGCGATGAAACGTTCGGACGGTCCGAACGTCTCCGGTAAGAGGTACTACCGCTCGGCATAGCGGTACTACCGCTCATCTCAGCGGTACTACCGCTTGCAGTCTGACTTGCTCTGAAATTATTTTTCTCGACTGTCTTTTTCTGGATCTGGTTTATCCCTGTTGCTGTGATTTCCAGTAGAGCCTATCTTCTTTCTTTATAGCTTCCATAGCTATTCGAGAAGAAGTATAAGTGTGAATTCTTGAGGGGCGAATTTATTTTTAGAAAGCGACATTCACCCCCCCTCTGTCGCCATTTCGGTCCAACAATCTCCATAAAGCATGATTACAATATCGCCCTTACAGTTGTATATCTTCTAGAAGGACATACATGTCATTAAACATATCACATTGGACCTTACAATCCTCCCAAATAGGCCGGATGGGCTTAGATAGGGGCCACCCCTACTACAGGAGGCTCTCATGGTAAAGGGCTTCTCACGGGCCGAAATCATGCCGCCAAGCCCTTTGGCCCCCT
Source organism: Dendrocalamus latiflorus (assembly GCA_017311315.1). Classification (NCBI taxonomy): domain Eukaryota; kingdom Viridiplantae; phylum Streptophyta; class Magnoliopsida; order Poales; family Poaceae; genus Dendrocalamus; species Dendrocalamus latiflorus. The sequence goes on along the minus strand of CM029645.1, from coordinate 23,877,882 downwards.
CCGTCCCTGCTGCCTGTGATGCAATCCGTCATTGGCCTTACAGGATGAATTCATGCTGATGCCTGACCGAAGTCGTACTACTTTTTTTTGCGCGTAGTGGGACACGTGACCAAATGCTGCTGGCACGCCGTGCGGTGCCGGTTGAAGTTTGACCATGGTTGTGCAGCTGTTTGTGGCGTTGTGAGACACGTGTGAGCGCATGGTAGGCGGATCGTGCGCTGTCAATTTTCGCCGGTTGCACTTCCCAATCGTGGAGGAGCCGAAACGGGCTTTAAAGCTATGCTCACTGTCGCATCGCTGTCCTTTACACTTGACCTGTTGTGACAGCGTTGCCTTTCCATCACCGCTCCTATGCGCACTGTTGCCATATGTGCCGCTCGCTGTCGCCATCCATCGCCGCCATATCTCTCCCTTTCGCCGGCCCCATTTGGTAGGCGGTGTCGTTGCTAGGCTAGCCGGAAGCACGCCATCATTTGTCGCTGACCGTCCTCTGAAGAAGTGCAGTGAAATGGCCCGTGGCGGTGACCGTTCCCGCCGACCGAGTGGCGGTGCCTCATCGAGTCGTGGCAGCTCTTCTAGTCGCCGTGTGTCATCCACAACTGAGGCGGAGTACGAGCTAGTCGGGCGCGACCTGTCCATGGTGAACAAACGGTGGAGCGCAGCGAGGAAGCTCAACAGCATCTGCTCGAATGTGCTGGGGCATAGCTTGGTGACCGAGGAGACCATCCGGTTGCTTGTCCGCGAAGGGAAGATTTTAGACCGCGATGCGGTTCGGGTACCCTCCACAGACGAGACAGAGCCCCACCCAACGGAGTCGGAGGCTGTGGTCTTTGTCCTCTATCTTGAAGCTGGGCTTCAATTCCCCTCCACCATGTTTGTGGGCGAGGTACTGAGGCTGTACGGGCTAGAGCTCGCGCAGCTGACTCCAAATGCCCTAGTTCGCCTGGCTGTATACTGTTGGGCTTCGTGAACGGAGACGGTATGGCCCAGTGCATCTCTGTTTGTGTTTCTTCACGTCGCACGATGCCAGCCGAAGAAGCTGAGGACAAGAGTACTCCAATTTGGGGAGTGTGAATTTCATGCTGCGTTTAGTGTGCAGGAAGTTGGTTCCAGCGAACGCAACCCGGATGAAGTGGGAGTCCAATTGGATGCGGCGGTGGTTCTACCACTGTGTGGAGGGTGGCAGTAGCTTGAGGTGGACAGGGCGCCTAATGGACTTCAACACCTCCCCTTCGGTGGCCCTCGACCGCGACGATGAACATCGGGCACGGAGGTTGGTGGTGATTGCCCTCCGGTTCAACATGTGGGACCTCGTGGAGTATCTGATGTATGGCGTGGCTCTGCTTGCCCACCTGTGGCACGTGCAACCTGGCCCTGCCCGCGATGATGGCATTCATCCGACTATCGCATCACTGCCGAGGCTTGCCAAGCCAAGTAAGTCTTCGACCACACGCATTGCTTCTGGAGTGCCTATGCTATATGTGAGTGTGATTTGCTCTATCGGCAGGGCTGACTCTGGAAGCTATGGAGCTCGTAGCGACGGTGTTCCTTGGGCCATATGTGGCCAAAGAGCATAGCCTTCGTGAAGCGGTGATGGCAAACGTTGGGCGAGTAAACCACGTGTGCGAAGCTCTCGGCATCCCTGTGCCAGAGCGCACCGTGCCAAGTATTGGCTGGCTTCGTGCCCTTGACGGCGATGGCAAGGGGGAGGCTTCTCCTCCTCGGTGAAGGGCCCACTCTCCTACCGCGCGACCGCCGAGCTTGGTGGCCGTTCTCCCCGATGAACCCACCGAGGCTGAAGAGGCCACTGCGGGTACCGACTCCGACCTGGTTGGGTATGCCAACTTCGACCTGGAGGCGGAGCCGGACCGCAGCGCTATCGGCGAACAGCGCGTGGGTGACCAGGGTCCTGCGGGCAATGCGGGTGACGGAGGCGATAGCTGTCGTGGGCCCAAAGTAGACGTAGGAGGTGAGTGCGAGGCCTCCTCGCCTACGCCGACTATGGGGGCCGACGAGGTGCCTCCGGAAGTGCCGACTACGAAGTGTGCTCACGTGGCTCCGCCAGCAGGGACGAGTGAGTGTTTCCAAGTGGCGGTGGCAATGCTCTCGGAGAAATCCTACTCTGAGGCAGAAGCCGTTGGCCTGAGTGGAGTCTGTCGCGCGTGATGTTGGTGATGCCCCCGCGGTCGCCCCTCTGACGAACACCAGCGCGGCTGCTTCTCGACGGTCTTCGCCCATCCGCGATGCAGGTATAAATGCCTAGGGCCAGCGGACAAAGTGGCCTACTAGTTCCAATAGTACACCAGTGTTGGAATCTAAGGTTGGTTTCATTGTCTGCTAGTTTTGGTTTTGGAGTCTTCTCATGACCAAAGAGACAGACAACGTCTCAGCAACAAGATACAAGATGCACTAGCACAGACGAGTAGACACTGAGATGTAAGGCTTGCATGGAGGCTGCGAGTGAGCCTACCCCATTAGCGCTGAGGTTAGTGCTAAGGTGGCCGGCGCTGACCTCTGGGATGTAAGGCCCGAGCAGAGGCTACTAGTCGGCCAATTCCCACTTGTAGCCCAACGCACGGGAAGAACAAAGATGTCTATCCGTGTTCACGTCTCTCCTTCCTCTCCTCAATCCACCCCATATGTGCCCAAATTGATCGATTTTTCTTGGGATTTCTCGGGCATTTGAGTTTGAAGTTCAGCTGTCCCATTTTCCCATATTTTTACTACTTGGATTTGGTTGATTTGGTGACATTTTGAGCAAACCCAAGATGCTAGGTGACCTCCAAGATCCAAAACATTTACTGCTTGAATCGATGTTCTTTGTTGGGATTAGCTGTTCTTGCATGTTTAGTAATGGTTTGTACTCGGATTGTGGGCTATATTTTGTTACTTTTGTTGTGTATTGTTAGTTTGTTTGGATGGAACCAGTATGGACCATGGAGAAATCATTACTGTTTGTTGTAAAATCAGATAAACTCATAATAGTTTGTGTTAATGTAGGGTACAAATAATGTTTATGTGCTTATGTGGTAGTATGTAGCATTTTCTTCACGTAGGTTTGGAGAAAACTTTGTTATAGACCGTGTTCATGTAGTTTGTTAGTATTTTAGTGTAACTTGTGAATATCTCTTTATGGCTTGATGCAATTTAATTGGTCCATTTGATTAGTATTTCATATCATTTCAATGTCTATGCAAAGGAATGACATTTTTTTTAAGTTCAGTTATTCCATTTGGTGTTTAGATGGATAAAATAGTGTGTGTGCATCACGGTGGTACGCTGACTCACAATGATAACGGTGTCAAGTCTGCGGTCATGGAGTTGACTGTATTGGTGTATGGAAGACGCCCCTCATTCAACGGGTTGGTGGAAAGTGTGAAAGGCAAGTTGGGGTAGATGGGACACGAGGTTGGTATTCGGTTGGAGGGAAGATATGATGCTAGTGTTGGGCCCAATAGCTTTCGATGTTGCAATTACCTCTGAGCTCAAGTGGGACACCTATAGGGAAGTCGTGGCTGGGTTCCAACTAAAGTCTCTTGACCAGGTGGCAGTGAAGGTCGTGGATTCTGAGCCTTGGGAAGGCATCTTCGATTTTAACCATCCTCCCCATGTGGAGGAGGAGATGAAAGCTGCATACCTATCACTTGAAGCGATGGCCAATCGTGCAAATGATCTTTTGTTTGAGATGGATCATCATCTCGATGGGACATCGCTGGTGGTGCCTCCATGATATTATTCATGGTATGTTTGTCGAGCCATTAGAATAGTGGAGTCTTGAGCCTGTGGGTGCATGGGTTGATCAACTTGATGTTGCAAAAAGAACCTAGATAAGGGTTCTAGGTTGGGATAGGATCGCAATCTTGCCCAATTACCCACAAACCTATGGGTAAAACCCTAATAGAAGTATTATGTTCCTCCCTTAGTGCCCACAGGCACGTTCATGGGGGTAAATCTCTGTCCGACGGGCAAACAGGCATGGGCATGAGGGAGCTCTACCTGTGCCCGTACTGTTGGACAACCCACCAATGGGCATTGACAGGTGGGACCATGTCTAAAAACCCTAGAGACATCCCATTCCCATGTACCAGCCCACACTAGGCCGCCGCCACCACTTCCCCAATCCCTTTTCCTTTCCCTACTCTCCCCTCTCCACCGCCTGAGGCCCCCACTCCTTGCCTTCCTTTCCTCATTCCTCATGCAGCGCCGCCACCCGCCATCCACATCTCCTCTCTCGTCGGCAGTACAACATCCCAATTTCCACATAGCCATGGCATG